>VZRV01000480.1:530259-562661 GCA_013398115.1 Falcunculus frontatus
GCTTCGTCTGCCTTCCGCGGGGGAGCGGCGTTCGGCCCCGGGCGCTGCGGGGACGGGCTGCCCGCCTGTGCCTGCCCGTTCCCGTGCCCGCCCCGCCGGTCACGCGGGGTGCGCGGTACGGGATGCGGGAGCCGGCGACGGGAGAGGCGGCGGCGGCGGGGGGACGTGTCCCGCCGGGCGGGGGGGCGGCCGCCTGCCCTGGGCCAGGGGAGCCCCTGCGGGAGGCGAGAGCTCCCGGTCGTGCCGGCGGTGCCCCAGCGCCATGGGGAGCCGGGGCGTGCGCTGGGCCTCTGCCCGCCTATAGAGCGGGGTGCGGGAGAGGGTTAAGTGCATCCCGAGAACAACAGCCGCCCTTCTCTCTGCTACTGCTTCCCCTAAACATCAGCAGCCATCCCCATTCCTCACCCTCTTTCCCGTGTTCTCTGCTAAGCGAAGAACTGCCCCTACTCCCAAGATGGCTTTGTGTAAATTGTAACCTCCCGCAAGGTTTGTTTTGGTCTCCGTTGTCCTTTAAGCCTGCCTTCAAGAAAATAAAGCTGCAAATAAATAGGGTGTAGGGACTGGAAACTCAGGACACTGTTTCATTTCAGATTCTGCAAGCATGCATATAATGCAAATAATCAAAATCAATACACAGCTTTCATGCCAGTTGATGCTGACTGATGCCTGGAAGGGACCTCATGGGGTTCAGCTGGGGGAGCACTGCAGTTTCCCACATGATGTTATTGGATGCTCCCTCAGGCTGTTGCAGGTTTTATGCCAGTTCTGGATTTCTGATTTACACAAGACCGTAACAGGGCTGGGAGGCCTGGGCTTAGGCAACCTTGTGCAAAGACCAGTTAATTTGTGATTATTTAGCATTTCTGAAATTTTTTTTCTGTGAAAGCTGTTCAGGAGATGGATGACTCTACACTGTGCAACTGAGCATACACTAGTTTGGTGCTAAGGGAAAGAGAAGTTTAAATCCTCGTATCTTTTTTCCAGTCACTGAGGCTGATAGCAAAGCTGGAAGCTGTAAGGAATGCCATGGGAAAGAACATGGAGTTCTAGTGTAATACCAGAAAGCCTCTGAAGGTAAAAAGTGATAGGGGGTACCCAGAAAACAAGATTCTGAGCTGGTGACTGCTCCTTGAGATAGGATGGACTGACTACTCACTTTCTTTTGATTCAAAACTTACATGTTTTTTATAGTAGGGATGGTAGGAAAAACCTGTAAACTTGCTGCTAAGACTGGGTGGAGTGAGAGAAGCCAGTTGATGGAAAAGAGTAGGAGAAAATTAAGGAAGGGTTCCTGAAATTGTTTGGAGCCCACTGATGCTAAGGTTAGGAAACAGGCTTCAAAAGTGCATCGATGCAATGTCAATTGCAGGAAGTGTTACTTAAGTTACTTTTTTGTATGTGTGTGTAAGATAAAGAAAATGTTATTGGACATCTGGAGAACAAAGCTGCTTCCAAGGGACTACCATGCTTTAAAAATGGGGGAAAACAACAAAACAAAACAAGGGAAGGAGAACCACCAACTTGTGCTTGTGTCCCTGCCTCCAACCTGGTGTTAAGAGTACTCACACAAGAGGAGCCTCACACCACTTCTGCATAAATAGCTTGTGTATTTCCACACTGCCTCCTAGATTCCTCCTTTTCCTTCCTCCCTACTGGTGTCCACTTGCAGACTCTGCTTCTTGTTCATCTCATCTCAGCCTCTCCTAGTTCACCCCAGCCAACTTTTATGGCTCCCACCCAATCTACTCCTCAAGTCTTTTGACTCAAATTTCTTTTTACTTGGGTCTCCTAATACTTATATACAGCTCTTGGCCATAGCATTTGAGATCCAGCTGTTGCCCTGTCTACTCTCTCCCTGCTCCCACTCTCGGATAGGTGCACATGTGCATCCATCCTTATCTCCCCGAGCCA
This sequence comes from Falcunculus frontatus, assembly GCA_013398115.1. NCBI lineage: Eukaryota > Metazoa > Chordata > Aves > Passeriformes > Falcunculus > Falcunculus frontatus. Next base: position 532,171 of record VZRV01000480.1, read on the forward strand.
CCTTGCTGTAGATAATCCTTGCCTGCAGATCCCTGGCTTTGCCAGATCTCCTACCAAGGCTCCTCCTCCAGCAGGGCTTTCAAAAGCCTGTATGGGAGCTGTGCTTAACTAGGATTTACCCAAAGGGAGCGGGGAGAGGAGAAATGTTGGTGTGTTTATGGAAAACTCGTGATAGTGCTACCCAGGCAATGCCTACTTCTAGACAGAATGCAGAACACGGATTTTTCAAAGGTACTGAGTTCTCCATAGCGAGGACTGCCAAATGGCTGTCCAAAATCAAAAATAAAGAGCAATAGCCTCTTGGAAAATGGTGTTTGTGTGTGCATGTACGTACTGCCCATGCAGCACCTGTCATGAGTTGTACCTACCATGTACAGCACATAAACAAAAGGCCCAGTACAGATATATGAGATTTAGCAAAGCTTGAACTACAGCTCCTCACTCATAGGCAGCAAGTCTGCAGCAAGGAGAAATCCCAGGCAGCAGAGCAATGTCAGGCAGCATCTTCGGGATCATCGTCCCACATACTGAGGAACGGTGAAAGGGGATGAGTGGTGGGAGAGACCAGCGGCCGGGCTTGTTGAATATTGCTGAACCAGGAGATGAGCTGATCCACCGCTTATTTTGAGGACATTCCCAGGACACTACATCGCCTCCAGAAAAGAAAAGCGGCTTTACAGCTCCTCTGGGAGACAGAGCAGCCCGGGAGCGGAGACTCTGGCCTCCTGCCAAAGTGAACCCAACGAGATCATGAGGGCTAATTCGGCTAATTTGAGGATCTATTTCAGCTGCCCGCCTCACTGCAGGCTCAAAGCACACTCTGAGAAAGTTGTTCAAGGACAGTTTTATTTCAACAAGGGGTTGTGTTTCAACAATGCCGCCCGCGGTGTTTGTGAGGGGTAAGATGGAGGCGGCGCAAGGCTCGCTGGGAGCTGTAGTCCGGGGCGGGCGCGGGGCCGAGACAGCGCCGTGGCCCTGGGGGGAAGAGGTGTCGGGGACCCCCAAGGAGGAGAATTCCTTGCTCGATCCTTCCTGCGCTGCGCGCCGGGGAACACTGAGGTTTAGGCTTTCCAGGGAAGAGGGGTGTCCTCGGCCAGCCCACGATCTGCTCTGCGCGGAGCCTTCCCTGCCCCGGTGTGTGTAACCTCAATTTTACCCCCACGTCTGCTGTTGCCGGGCTTCTCTCTGTACGTCCGCAGGCAAACAGAAAGGTGACGGCACCCTACAGACATACCCAGTTAGTCTGGCAGGATGCAATATGCATAGCGTTAGTTGCTTTTGTTTGAATCTGCCCTGATTTTCGTTATTTCTCCTGGGATCGATGTTCGGGTGCCAGGAGTGTATTTACCTGGCTCACCTGGGTTGGTGCGGTGCTGAAGCGGAAGGCACGTCAGCCGAGCGCAGCGGAGACAAGGGGTGTTTCCATGAACTCCAGCACCCGCACTGTCAGTGCTTCTTGTAAATCCCGGTGGGACTTCGGTTATACCTAAGCAATCAATAATTTTTTTAGCCCTGCAATGAGTTCTTTAAAAACCCTCCTTCATTTTTTTCAGGCTGGAAACGGCAAGCAGAAACTTTTAAGCATTCTGAGGGTATTTTTTGCTTTATGAAGCTCTTATCACATTGGCCACATCAGAATCTCTTAAAACTGTATCACTTTCGTCCTACACTTTTATTCAGCAGCCACTGCCTGCATCTTCTCTCTTTTCTCTCTTCTCTGTTTTGTTTGTTAGAAAGCAAAATTATTTATTTTGGCATTGATCGGGGCAAGATAATATTTTTTTTCAGAGTGTCAGTCTTCTTTTTTGCCCATTCGTTTTTCAAAAGTAATTATAACCAGGAGTTTTAGTATTAGGATCATGGAAATTTCCCTATTAATATTACAGGACACTCAGAGGAAGCAGAGAACATCTACAATAAGTAGCAGGAGGAGGCAGTTAGAGTCAAAACACAGCTCACGAGAAAGAGACAACAGTCCTTTAAGAATATTGTATTGCATAAAAATTTTGCTGTATTGCAGTGCAGAGAATACCATTTCAGTGAGTGTGTGCACATTTAATGAAGCAATAACCCAGTTGTCCTCTCCCTGAAGTTAATAAAAAATTAGCTTATCACCAACATAATGCTATCCTTGATGCTTTGAGGTAATTCTCAAAAAGCTCAAATGGTGAATGTTTAATAAGGGGAGTATATTTCTTCAGGACCTCTGAACTATATATAGAGATGTGTAGAAATATTAAACTATTTGCTTGATTTTATTACGGCAAACCCTGTTGCTTTCAAATCTCCTAAAGTTAATCCCTGGTGTTTACAGTAATTTTGCTGTTTACATTGGCTTCATGAACCTTCAGTGTAAACAGAAAAAAATAAGTAAGGATTCTTCCCATGAAACAGCTCAAGAAAGAAATCTTGACATCACTTAAATGAAGCATGCTTCCTGTTTCAACATAATTAAATTCTGAGATTTTAAAAATAAAAACAAGGAGAAGAAGAAAACCACCCTAATTTACTGTAAAGCTACAGACATCTCAGGGATAAAAAGGGCTACAGATGGCAAGATTATTACCTGTGAAGGACATTCCTCCTGATGTTTTTATTTAGATGTCTGTTTCAAACAGAGAGGTTTCAGCCAAAGCAATTGTTGTTTCTAGGGTCAAAACTGACATTTGTTCTGCACAAGGAAAAAAAAAATCTTTCCTGGTTCTAAGGCCCTCAAGGGTTTCAGCAGGATCACAAAATCACAGAATATGCTGAGTTGGAAGGGACCCAGAAGGATCATTGAATCCAGCTCCTGGACCTTCACAGCTCCATCCACCTGTGCCTGAGAGTATTGTTCAAATGATAGTGACCTTAGTGTCACAGATGCCTTCTGCCTACCCTGTGAAGGTAAGACCACATTCTTGCAGCTGGACTATGTTTATAACACCAAATAAAATGTGAAGGCACTTGGCTTTTTGGCCAAGTGCCAAGACCTGACCAGATCCATTTTACTACGCAATTGCTTCCTTTCCACGGACCTAATACACAGTCATTAGTATGTTTGTGCTTTTTTTGTTGGCTCCTTCTTCTCCTGAAAAAAAAGAGGGTTATTGGAGTGACATTTTTGTAGTATGAAGCTGAGAACATGTCCTATGTCCTGGAGAGTCTGAAGGCAGTGAAAAAAGGTGATGCTGGGCACAGGAAGAGGGAAAAGGGGAGTCTGGTTGGCATTTGCCTGGTGCATGCTGCCTGCTGGAATGGGCTGCACACTCACCATCTCCTGATCTGGATTCTGTCTGGGACAGTGCGAGCTGACATGAGCCAAACCTTTTCCAGGACACATGCTTGCAGTTAAGCATAATGGGCAATTAGCAGTCCAATGCTTAAGCTCATTTTCAGGCCCTGTTTTTTCTAGTGCTGTGGTCATAGCTTTAGAGTCCTTTGGGCAAAAAACCACCCCACATTATACTGCATGTGATGGGTAGAGATGTCTTTAATTTTAAAAGGTCTCAGGCCAGGATTCCTTGAAGAAGCTTAAGAAGTTTCTGCTGCTGGCTGTTGTCCCCCTCCACTGCCAGCTGTCCTGGCACGGCTGCGTGTGCAGTGAGGAGCCTGGGTGGAATATAGGCTGAGCAAATGTAGCTATAGCAAAGTTGAGCAGAAGCTTGGGCCGAAGTACAAACAACATATAGTGAAAAATATTCTTAGAAACTAATCAAGATTTAAATAACTCCAGGTAGAGTTATTACAAAATACACATTACTTTTTCCTTCAGTATTTTTGCCTTGGTTCCTGTCTTGTGAAATAAAAATAATACTTCTAGCTAGCAGAGAGCTAAAACTTTCCCACCTTTCTGGTTTAAAAGGACTGTGAAGCAGTCATGCAGTGTGAAATGGTGCTGGCATCAAGGCATGGGGCCTACAGGTGTCCAGGCAGCAGGCTGTACAATCTTCAGGCCTTCAGTTGTATTTCCAGTTTTATCTTCGTATTTGCCCTTTGCTGGCCCAACACTTTCAGGAGAAAACATGCTGACCACACTTATCCTGAGAGAGGCTTGACCACAGTAGCAGAGTGGGGTCAATGAAGATGTAGAAGTACTTGAGGAGGGGAAAAAGGATGAAATATTCATAATCACAAATAATTCAAAGGGTGTTCATTGAGGCTTTACAAATGCTCATCCCCATCCACATAGAATAAATACAAGGAAAATAGACAAAGTTTTGCTGGTTTCCTTCAGGGTCTGTCATTATTTTATGTTGCTATGGAGGGCAAAAGTTGTGGGGGAAGAGGTAGAAATAAGGTATTTATACATACCACGTATCATGGAAATTATTTGTAGTAGAAAACATACTCTGGGCATTAGGATTGTGCATGCTTTTCATGGGAAAGAAATGGCTCTCTTGGAATGCAAACCTCCCTCATTCCTGGCCTTCGCACTGCAACATCGTAAATAATGCAGCAAGCTGCTGCCCCAAAGTCAGGAGCTTGGAAAGGAAGAAAAAAATACAGACCTTATGTGTGCCTTGGTGACCAGAGAAGTGCTGAGCAAGGCGGGGTGTGTAAGAGGGCATGTGCAGTTCAAGTTTGGAGGGAACAGCTGGGGCCACTGCAGGAGGGTTAGGTGGATGTTGTGTGGCTGATCAGATGCAGCCAGTGCTGGAGAGAGCAGAGGGCACCCCAATGCCCCAAGACTGAGGGCAGAAGAAGCTGCTTTCTGGATTTGTGGAGCATGGCCAGGGTGTGCAGCAGCATGCATCCCCCAGCTGTCAGAGCGGATCACCCAGCCTCTCAGGAACACAGCCTTAGAAGTCAGCCCTTTCCATTCTGCAGTCCCATGGCACAGAAGTGTTTCTTGCTTTCTTCTTCTCTGTAAAGCCAGTCCCTGGGTTTTGATGCTTGTGTTGCTCTAGAGCCCCTTGTAGTTGCAGGCAGTCCCTTGATGTGGTCTGCAGAAAAGTCCTCAAGTTCAGGCAGTTGCACTGGCTGAGGTGAAATTCTTTACTTTTGCAGGGGGCCTTGGGATACACACGTAGCTCATTTTCCTCTTTAATGTAACCTCTGTAACCCCAGCAGTTCTGCTCTTTACCACCCCCATTTTCTATTTCAACACTTTTTACTTTTCCCTCTTTCATTGTATCACTTGTGATCCCCCACAATCATTTGATTTTTCTGAAGTGTTTTTCTCACCCATTTTCCGTTTTTGCAGGGTGGGGAGAGATGAACTGACACTTTGTTCTATAACAAAATGGGCTGCTGTCTCTCCTGGCGTGGAAGATCAGTGACAAAATCTGCATCTGCTTTTTCACCTAAGCCTTTTTTTATTCCCATTCAATTTTCAAAAAAAAAAAAGTAGCTTGAGAGCACCTCCTTGAAGGTTTCTAGTAGTGCTCAGGAAAGACTCCCAACAAAAGAAACTTGCCCATGCCACAGCTTCTGGTCTCCTCTTGCAGCCTTCAGCTCCTCACACTTCCCACTCACTTGGTTGGAGTGTGTGTTCCCAGTAATGTTCTTTGGATGTAAGGGTTTTTGCATGACTTGGAAAGGGAGGGGTGAGAATATGCATGAGGTCAAGATTTTTCCTCGTGTTGATGTAAGAGTATAAACTGGTAATTACTGAAAATAAATGGTGGTTGATAAAAAAAAACAACTGACCAACCAACCAAAACCTGACTTTGTGCACTTATTCAAAGAGGCAGAAAAGTTGTTGTGAAGTACAGGTAAGCAAATTACACCTTCCCCTCTTGATCTATGAAATTACCTTTTCTAAAGAAAGGCATGCCCTCATGCTGCCAAACATACTGCATAGTTTTAACCAATGTGCTGGTACAGTAAAATTTCTTTTCACATGCCCATTCTTTTGCTAAGCTCTATTCTTCATGGTCACCTTATTCCAAAGTATAAAGAAGGGGAGAGACTTTAAAGAAGAAATACCTGAGATAACAAGATACAATGTGGTCTTTTATTCTGTAAGATCACTCAGTCAACACCTTCTGTTCCTCGCTTTGCATCTTTACCTGTATGTTGAACAAGTCAGACAAAACAAAGTTACAGAAGTCAAAGTACAGAGTGATATTGAAATCTGATTTAGCATTCTTGAAAGGTTTAGCTGTTTCTCATACAACAGGACGTGGACTGTACTTGTGGAAGATCAATGTGAAAAGTTACCAAGGTAACCTTTGGAAGACCCAAATAACAAGCCTGCTATAATGAAGATGTATTTCCTTGAAGCAGTCTTAACAGGTTTTCATTTGTCATGACAAGAGCACTTATGAATTATTTCTAAATGAACTGACAAGGAAAAATCTATATAGGGGAAATTGTTTCTTAACTTAACCTACTTTTACTCTTTTCATTAAAGAAGAAATGGTCATGATAAGGCCAATTTTAAAGCTTTAAATTAACATTTTCGTATGTTTATAATCTGCCCAGTAGTTTGATATTTTCAATGCTTTATTTGGCCCCTATGCTTTTAAGTGACTTTTTCTTTTCGTAATTCACAGAAGTTTTTTAGGCATCTCTTAAGTTATTTAGACCCTGAACATAAATTTCCATGATTAGAACATTTTTGGGATATGTGTTTCCTTTTCTTCCTTGGTTGGATAACTCCAAAATTACTTTAGCTGTAAACTTGGCATGCAGCTGCTTTGGAACAGAATGTCATTTTCCTGAGTGTGCAAAAAGAAAATTCTCTCTGAAACAGTGAAGCCCTCTGTGCTCTCCCCGCATGACACATATTTGCAAAAGAGTACTTTAGTTTAGAGTGGCAGTCCTGGTTTCATGGGAAATGACCATGAATGGCCTTTGCTGTCCTCAGAGTGAGGAACTGACTGATGGCTCTTAGAAAAATAAGTATAGAAAGGAGTGTAGTTCTGGAAGCAGTTATGTGTCTTCCCAGATTTTCTTCCTCTCTTCCCAAGCTGAGAAAAATTATTGTGGACAGACAATAGCCCTGTCTACAGTTATAAAATGAAGGATATTTGGCATGAGGTAGAGGTCAGAGGTGGGCTTATGAGTCAAGGACTAGGAGTGGTGAGCAGCAGATGGTGTGGGAAAGAATTTGACATGCCAAATCGATCTTTGCGAATTGTCTTTGTGGTGTGAAATCCCATCCTCTCAGTCCTTCCTTTGCTTCCAAGCTCTGAGTGACTTGGAAACCAGTTCAGAAATAAAGTGTACAAGTTCCCCATCCCTTCTTCCCACTCAGTCCATGCTAATTAATTTATAAGAAAGGCTACACAAACCAGTCTGAAAATGGGAATGGAAAAGTAAAGCTTTTGTTTTCCCCACTCTCTCATTGCCAGAGATTTTCTCCCATTTCTTAGAATACCACCCAACATTCAATTCACAAAGTTGTTCACAATGAGCTTTCTTCAGGCTTCCCCTAATATTGTTTCACTGGGTGTAAATACTGCTGTGAAAGGAGACTTAATCATGAAGGCTGACTGCGCAAGCCAGTGGCTGAGTCCTTCCTCCAGGAGGCAGGACCTGAACCTGCCCCTGCTCCAGGCAGGGTTTATTCACAGAGACTGAAAAGTGTCAAGAGTTAAAGCTGTCACTCTAGCCTAGTCCAGCAGCTGGTGTCCACAGCAATTCCTCAGATGTGGGAAGAGGTGGATTTAGATCTCTAAGGCAGAGAGACTGCCATAGCCTGGTCTACCCCACCTCCAGTGAATTCTCTTCAATGAACTGAAAATAACAACTTTTTTCCTCTGATAGTTCTGTGATTTTTTTTCCCTAATTGAACCTATCTAATACCTAATATTTAAATTGTTTTCCCAGTTAACATGAGTTTTAAAATTTTTTCCGCTCAGTTTTAGATATAAGATTTATTATTAAAAATCTAGTAATATAAATGTTCCCACTGTGTTTTATTAGTATAATTGAGGGTGTAGTTTATGCTAATTTAAAGCAAATGCTTCCTCTTCTTGATTACTCAGTCTGCTGTCACTGTTATATGAAGAATTAAAAATGTGAGTTTATAGTCTTTCAAGCCTGGAGTAATTCCTTTCTCACCATATTTATTTTGTGCTAAGTGAAGGTGTCTTTGTTCTTTCTTGTCTTTTCTGCCTTCTGGTGTTTCTTGGTGTGCTCTGGACTAACCAGCCACTCCCAGGGAAGAATGGTTCAGCTAAAGAACACACAGTGCCATTTATTTATTTTACCATTTGCAAATACAGCTAAACAGAGGTATTGCACCCTGGAAAGAGGAAGAAGGAAGGCTTCTCAGATGGTGAGCTTGCCTATGTTCTTGCTGGAGGCTGAAAATTCAGCAAAACACGATTAGCCCATGTTTGAAATTCTCTGTTTTGTTGGAAATTAAGCACAAGCTGAACTCTGTTCCTATTCAGCAAAGAGTATTAACACATGCTGAAATATCAGTAGCTACTTTAGTCTGACTACACTGAAAGTGCCTGCTTTATCCTATCCAAAGTCAAGAGATGAACATCATCCCTATGCACAGCATGGTTTCTCCAGGGACCCTCTTGGGTTCTTGAGGGCAGAAGAATAGACTTGAGGGTGATGCCCCAACTGTAGGGGGGACAGGACATTAAAGGATAAGTTAATGTCCTAATGAAATCAATCAAGTAGTTTACCCCTTCAACAAAGCTATATTTGGTAGATACCACACTATGAACAGGTGAAAGGGGAATTACAGTCAGTATACAGTTGGTAGCTGCTTTGAGAGCCCAACACCTGGATGAAACTTACCAAAAACAGTGGACCCAAGTCTGGAGAAAATGTGAAAATCTTTAATGATGATCTTCTTGACAGCCTACTATGAAAAAAGAAATAGATGAGATATCTTGGAGTCAGCTATCAGGAGTATAAGATGTGCTATGCTTATTTTCCTTGCATGAGCCCATTAAGAATGACTAAAGGTGGCTGGCAAACCAGAGGCCTTCAAGTCCCAGAGGAGCAGAGGCCCTAAGCCCTGGTCCAGCTTTGCTCTTGTGATGCCCAGCATCTCAGTGCTCAGGGGTCCTGGGGAGGGCTGTGGGATTCATTTTCATCAAGCATCAGACAAGGGCTGTTTTGGGAGTTCATGACAAAACCTGCAAATCCGGGAGAGCTGATGCTGGCTGAAATCTTCTTGGTGGGCAGTGGGCTCTGAGATGAGTCTTGGGAGCTTCTCAGATTGTGCATAATATAGGAGGAGAGCTGAGAAAGGCTGAATAAGCCATGAAGTGGATCATTCCAAAGGCCTAGAAGATTGTTCTTTCCAGTACTGAATTTGGAAAGACAGGATGTTGGGGTTATAGAGAAGCTACTTGGAATAAGTGTCTCATTTTTATACAATATTAATACAGTATTTGGCATCCAAAGTATGATATTTTGCACTTAGATTTCTGTGTAAACTAAATCACTTTACATTACACTGTTGTTTTCTATATTTCTACTTAATGTATTTATTGAAGGCAAGTGTTTATATCAGACTACTCATGCAATGTCCAAACGCTTTTGGATCATGTATACTAAGAATAGCCTTGGCTACTGAAAGTGGCATAGATTTATATTTCATACTTATCTGAAAATACCAAGGACTAGAAACCAGTTTCTGAGAAAATTTTAAATATCTTTTGAAAAGGAAACTCAAGAAAACTGATTTATGGCTATAGAGGATCATATAGACAGAGCATATTATGTAAAGAAACATATGGTCTATATAAAGAACATGAACTTAAAAATGAAAACTGGAAGACATTTTACTGATTGAGTTCCAGAAAAACTAACAGATGTGAAAAGACATGGTTATTTAAAGGCTGAAAAAGGAACTCAAATACTCTTAGATTCTAACTTAATTTCTGTGAGTAAACAAATGCAGTCCTTACTCCACAGTAATGTAACCTGTCATTCCAATGCTAAACACAGTCTGAGGTAAGGAAGACGCTTCAATCTGATTGTTTTATGGCTATCTCCCACACTCTAATGATGTATTCAAGTGAAATCTAAGGGTGGGCAAGCTACAAAAGAATATAGAGACTCTTTCCAATTTAAAAGACACTATGAATTGTTATAGTTTACTTCCAGGGAGGTACTGAAGCCCGTTGGTCTCCTAACAGGCCAGCTGAAGGTACTGCAATCTCTCGCCCTGCTGGGGATGCTGTCACTGACTGTGGCACTGTGGCACTACCCTCCCAGCAAGTGGCTGCTGCCGAGCCCCTTCTTGTCAGGGAAGCAGGGCCTGATAAATAACTACAGCTTTCTCCTCACTTTTCTGGAACTTCTCTGTGGCACTGGTTTTTTCCCTTGTGCAGTAGTTAGTTTTCCTCATTTCAGGAAAGCTCTGTGTGCTGTTGGCATGGATGCAGTAGTGTGTATGAAAATGCCTTCACTCCAGCTTGGCATCGCCTGGCCATAGCTCAGGTGCCACGTGTTAATGATGTTCTGCTCTGAGTTCATACAGACAATTTCAGGGTAAAGGCACAGCACTAAACTGATTACCAGATTACATTTTATTTGTTAAATATTTACTGCAAACAGCTTACAGCCTCTCTGGAGACAGCTGATTATGTTTTCCACCCTATTATGAAAATAAATATCCTCTCTTTCTCAGGATGCCTTTTCTGTTTAAGCAAAATTAAGTATCTGATCTTTTGAGAGATTTGCTGTAGTTAAACCACTGCCTATATTTCCTTTAGTTGTGATCTCAAATGAGTCTGGGAAAATAATAAAACTTTCTACAACACACTGATTAGTCCTCTTAATTAATAGGGCTGAATAGATCCAAAAGTATAGCTTCCAGAATATTCACCCTCAGCCTGGCATGGTTCTGGGTTGTTTCTGGTGTCATTTAAGCATACATTTAAGCATATTTCCAGGAGTTCGGATTGTTTCTTCCCATAGGACAGCATTTTTCAAATAGATGATTTCTGGAGCAAATGATTTGCAAAGGCATCCTTGATTCTTGTGGAGGCACATGCAAACATTCTTCCTGGTATTTGCCTACTTCTATTAAAGAGCCATGTAAGGGAATGAACAGCACTTCATATTTTAACAACAGGGAAACTTCTAGGATGTGCCCTTTTCATATTTTCAGGTGCAAAGTGTGCCTCTGGTACTGCTGAGAGCCTCTGGACCTCTGGTACATGAACCTCTTGAGAACCCCAGCTGCAGAGATTGCACAAATATGTTATAGCAGCACTGTTTGGATCCCACCACGCAGAAAACCTCTTCTTGTTCAATATATCCAGCTGAGGGTGGAAAGATACCCTTCCAGCCTGGAATGATCTCTGGGGTACTAGCTAAACATTGCCAGGTTTATGGCCAAACTGAAATGTGCAAATAATGGATTAATGTACCTTTTGTGCAACTTCTCAGCTAATTACTTAATTCTGAGCACATGAGGGGTTCCCTTGACCACATGTGTGTTTTCTGACACTTCAGCTACATGACTGTGCATGTAAGACTGAAACTTTGTATGAAATAGCTTGTTTTATTAGGTGCTCAGGCTGTGGTTTGACATGATTATTTACGGTGTTTCATACTCTATCTAATAGACACAAATTACAAGGTGCTGGGCAAACTCACTCTGCTGGTTTGTACTGGTTCAAAACAATGTAGGTGGGAGTTATGTCTTGTCCTAGAGACTTACACAGTCTGTTTGAATTCTTATTATATAAGCTATATGTAAGATATTACATAAAGTATTATAACACTTCCTTTTGGCTGTGGTATTGTTTGTCCTCCCGTGGCTGGCAAAAAATCAACATACCTAACATATTTTTCACTCTGATTCAGCATAATGCAGAGGTGTTCACATCTGATATTAGATTTGTGCTGCCGGGTGATCCAGTAATACAGCTTCTGTATCCATTACCATGACTTATGTCACTTTTTATGGGAGAACCTAATCCAAAAATGAGAAAAACTCTCTCTGAAGTCAGGTGGCTTTGGATCAATTCAGTCTCTCATTTGCCTTGCTCCCTCCAGGTTGAAACAGACTGGGGACCTTAATTGGTGTTAAAAGAATGCTTCGGTTTTCAAGAGAATAATTTTGACTTAATCTCATTTAGTAAAATGCTATGAAAGTGAATTTGCCACAAATAAGGAGCAGTACATTTTATATTTAACAGTGGAATACCTTAACTAATTTTTTTAACTTAGGTATTTATGGGTTTTTTGAAAAAAATCTTCAGTGTAGTTATTGACTTGTTCATGCATCAGTCCTGGGGAGAGCAGGGAAGGAACACGTGATGTGATAGTGGTCGTGAGATCACCCCTGACTCAAAGGTGACCTCAGCCTAAGGCAGATAGCTGAGGCATCTAACAGCAATATCTGCTTAAGCTACAAAAATTAGATGTAGTTTGGGATTTCAAAGACTTCAAATTATGGGAGAGTTTCAATGTGGTTTTAGTTTTCACCTGGATTAATTACAATGCTCTGTTACCACAGGCTGCTGCTTGTTTCTTTCCTAGTAGCAAACCTGAATGCACTCCGAATTCTCTTGACCACAACCCATTCCCAAAGTCATATACCTGATAAGGCTTGTGACTGGAATAAAAATAAAATCTGCTCACAAAGCTGTGCCTCAAACCTTTTCAGACCTGTAGAATATTCCCAAGATACATTTCTCTACCTTGTCTTCCAAAAGGTTTGCACCTGCCACGCTGAGAGGAGCTGATCTTATCAAGGAGGTCATGGAAGCCAGGAGGTTTCGCATCGCAGTGAAACCACATTGCCTCATCTCTCCAGATAATCACTCACCTGCTCACACACGCATGCTTCTGGCTGCAGTCTCAGAGTGTAACATGGGCTGAAGCCACGAAAAAAGTCTGTAGGTTGTTGTGGGAATAGTTGGAAAAAACACTCAGCAGGCATTTGTGGCATTTCCTTTGAGTTCCTGCATTCTCTGCTTCCCTGGAACATGGCAGCTATAGACCTGAAGGCTTGGAAGTGGAAGGGGAAAAATTAAGCCAGTTTAGGTAGTATTATGGGCGTATGACACACACTGAAAAAGGAGATTATTGAGTGATGGCAGTACCAATTAACAAAAAATTGGCTGCAAAATTTACAATAACCCCCTGCACCAGTACAGGGTGGGGGCTGATCTGCTGGAAAGCAGCTCTGTGGAGAAGGACCTGGGGGTCCTGGTGGATAACAAGCTGTCCATGAGCCAGCAGTGTGTCCCTGTGTCCAAGAAGGCCAATGGGATCCTGGGGGGCATTAGGAAGAGCATTGCCAGCCGGGAGGCGATCCTGTCCCTCTGCTCAGCCCTGGTGAGGCCACATCTGGAGTGTTCTGTCCAGTTCTGGGCTCCTCAGCACAAGAGAGACACAGAGCTCCTGGACTGGATCCAGTGCAGGGCAACAAAGATGATTAAGGGACTGGAGCATCTCTCTTGGGAGGAAAGGCTGGGGAAGCTGGGCCTGTTAAGCCTGGAGAAGATGGCTGAGAGGGGATCTCATCAATGTCTGTCAGTATCTGAAGGGAGGGTGCCAGAGGATGGAGCCAGGCTCTGCTCAGTGATGCCGAACAATAGGACAAGAGGCAATGGGCAGAAACTGATGCACAGGAAGTTCCAACTGAATGTAAAGAACTGTTCTGCTGTGCATGTGATTGAGCACTGGAACAGGTTGCCCAGAGAGGTTGTGGAGTCTACCTCACTGAAGATATTCCAAAACTATCTGGACTCAATCCTGTGCCATGTGCTCCATGTGCTCCCTGCTTGAGCAGGGAGGTTGGAGCTGATGACCCACTGTGGTTCCTTCTGAACTTACCCATTATGTGGTTCTGTGATTTGCTTCATCTGTCCTTACTTCCACTGTGTGCCATTTTACCTCAGGAATGTTAATGGGTGAGATCAAAAATAAAACATGAGGAGGAACAGGAGAATCTCCTAGTCTGAGGGCTGATTTGGGAGAGCAAACGCAGGTGGCAGGGAAGCCAGTGGGGACTGGGATGGAGGCCTGGGGAGGGACACAGTGTGGGTGAGCATGAGGACCAACTGAGATTGAAAGGCACATTCATGGCACTCAGAAGTGTGAAGAAAGATCAGGTGGGAGGACATGCAAAGCCTTGGGCAAAGCAAGAGAAGCAGAGGATGGTGGTATGGGGAGATGGGGCATAGAGAGGCTCTGGCATACAATGAGAGGAGACAGTAGTGGGAAACTTGGTGCATGGTGAATGTCCCAGTTGTAAGGCAAGGAAAAAAGCTCACAGTGGTGTTTTTAATCAAATTAACAGTAAAAAGCATTTTTAAAAATTAAAGAAGGGATTAATGACAGAGGTGGAAAGAAACAAACAGCATAGTGACTATGTGTAAAGAGAAAGCTCAGAAGAAACTTTAGAAGAGGAATAGTTCGAATTTGATAATTAAATCTGTATTGTAGGTCCTTGTATTGACAAGGAGCAAATGGTATCCTTGAAAGGTGCCTTTTCAAATTATTGTCTCTTCCTCATCAGTAAGAAATAGGTCTGTGTCTTTTTACCCTCTACAACTTTCTCTAGAATTTTTTTGCTTAAAAGAAAATACTTATTTTTTCAGAAGAACAAAAAGTCAGCTTAAACAGACTGAGAGTGCTTTTTCTTTTAATCTCTTGGTTTGTTTAAGGAGCTGAAGAATCAGCCTGAGGCTCAGCCAGAACAGTTACAGGTACTTTGCAAGCTGCAAAAGTTCATCCCTCTCCAGGACAGACTGAAACACATCTCTTAGCAAGGGAAAGTATGACTCTGCACAGAGTTACTGACAAGCACTGCACTGAAACTCACTGACACGACTTGGAAACATGCCTCATTTCCATTGCTTGGCTAAGGATTTGTTCAGCACGTCCTGAAGAGAATGACAAAGTGCCTTCATATCCACGAGCTGCTGCCAGGCTGATCCTGAGGACTGCGTTCCATTTTACTGCTCTGCAGTAGGGACCCTCCTGCCAACAACAGGCATATTTCAGCAGTGCACTGAGTGTGACTTCTTGCTTTCAAGCAGGCACAGCTCTGATGCTGGCACGGGGCCAGACAAATGTAGTGTAGGGCCAGCTTTGCTGATTCACATCAGCCATATGTCTTCCCACACCAGTGAAATCCTCAGCTGACCTGTAATCAACGCAAAGGAGGATGCATCCATTGCTAAGGCTGTAACTCAGTGTAGTTTTTATGAAATTAAAATCTTACCAATTAGTGATGCACTGTGGGATGGGTCTATATAGCTAATTAAAAGCAGAGCTCACACCTTAAATTTTCAAGCTGAAAACAAACGAGTATCTAAATGTAATGGGAACAAAAAAGATTAACAATACACCAAATTAACCATTGCAATCAATTGTCTGTTGGTTGGCTAGGACTTGTTACAGTATTCCTGCTTAAACTGAAAATGCAAATGTTAGCTGGATGTGAACATGCAGGCAGTTACTGGAAAGAATGGGCAGAATCTGTGTGTTCTTTCTTTTGATTCAAGATACCAAACTACTGCACATGCATGAGAAGAAATACACTTGAATTCTGCTTTCCACTTTGGGCAGCTACTAACTCACCATTTCCATTCCAAATGTTCATTTATTTTGTTTATCTTTTCTCATCTCTTTCCCAGGACACATGGTTGTCTCCAGAACAAATTCTGCCTGTTAAAGATCTGCAATGTGTTAGAACTTATTCCTCCAGCCAAAATAACAATCTGTGTAATAATTTCTGCATTATGAAAACAGGCCAACTACTAAAAGTTGGTAAAAATCAAAGTACTCATTTGTCACTTGCTCTGTCTGCTGGGAGAATGAAATTGAAAAGATTATCAATGCCTCAGGAGGATAGTGAGAACTATTATTGCCCAGGAAATACAAGATTACATTGAAACTTTGTGGATACTGACCCTGTGCATGTGAAGTTTCACCCTGTTTTAAAACAAGACAATTTTTTTTTTGATGGTGGGAACTTTTCCTGGGATATAGGAATGATGAACACCAAGAGAACAACCAAAAGACACTGTCTTACAAGTGTTTGTGATGAGATTTTCTGTCCTCATACTGCTTGCCCAAGTTGGTCCAACTAGAGGTGCCTTGCTTTTACATGACCAGCTTTGTGATGCACTTGTGAGATGGCAGCTGAGCCCCTCACCGCCCCAGATTTCAGACCGGGACTGCTGTTGCTGTTAATAGATGCAACACACCCATGAGTAGTGCATCACCTGAGGCAGCTGACTTCCCAACAGTGGATTCTCTCTCTGCTTGAGAGCTGGCAGAAGTCTGATGGCTCCAACAAACATTTCTGAATTGCAAATGTGGCTTTGAATAAAACAGACACATACAGCCATTTATTTATTTGTTTGTTTATTTATGCTTAGACCATGGACATTTATTTAAAACTTGAGAATGAAATTCAGTTGGTATTTACACAAGTGTTTTACATTTATATAAACTTAGCTTTATATTTTGGGGGGAAGGGGAGTAAAGGTAGGCAGGCACAATGCTTTGGCATCCTGTACAGTAGCTCACAGCTCAGTCGCATGCAGGTTTAGTCATTGCCGAGGTTAGGACTGGTGTGACTTGGATCCAGTGCTCTCCCATGCTTAGACTGCTTTGTGAGTAAATCCTAGCTCTGTACCTCACACTACAGAGGTGGACATCTGCATTGCCCAAAGGCCACAGATGTTCAGCAGTTCCCCTCCTTTGTGTTCCTGTCTTGCTGAGGATGCTGTTTACAGTGAGCAGGGACTCCGACTCGCCAGGACCCATATCCCCAGGATGCTGCCACAGCTCTTTGGTACCTGATGCCAGGATCAGCTCAGCCACCTCTGCACAGAGCACCTCCCTGCTCCTGGAGTGACAGTGAAAGTGAGGGAGTATGCAGCGAGTCACCTCCAGGGATTTTTCACATGTTTCTTATTATATTGGTATTGGTAAGGCCTAGTATTAATCTGCTTGCAAGTCTGGATGAGAGGAATTGAGTGCAGCTTTACCGAGCACAATACAGCCCAGCTACACCAAATGCCTCTCGACAGGCATTGTGTTTCAAGTGTGGATTGGCTGCTACAAGTTATGTCTTGGGAAGACCCAGGAGTGTCCAAAACAAAAATCCACCCATCTGGAATCACTTGTGTGAGAGCCCATGATTTCTAAATCTCTAAGCGCCAGATCCTACAGTCTGCACACATCCAAAAGTATGATTAACACTGACAGGGGAAATGGCTGCATCAAACGGTCTTGAAATGAGAGCTTACTTGTGTTAAATACAGATTAAATTCCAAGTTTAAAGCAGCAGTCAAGTTTTTAATTGCTCCTTTCAGCTGTGGTTTTCTAAGAAGTAGAAAATAACTGCACAAGTGTTGGTTAGCTTAGAAAAGTCTACTCTGAAAGGAGATTTTGAAAAATGTTCAGAATAATAAAACAGAGCCATTTTTGCATTGTGCCAGAAAAACTCCAAGTTAACAAAAAAAGTCTGGCTCCAAGCCAGACTACCAAAATAGAAACTAAAGACAGCGCTACAAATATAGTCTCAGAAATTGGTTCACATAATTTGGTTATCCTCTAAGTAAAAAAAAAATTTAAAAAAGAGTAATTATTTTAAATTTCTGAATCTTACTTGGATTGCAGGCCATCTTCAATAATGTAAAAGCCAAGACTCATGTTTTGTTAGCACACACACCTTTATGCAGTAAAAAGTGCATGAAAAGATGATTATCATGTACTTCTAGGGCTTTGCAGTAAAGTGAGAGAAATTTCTGTGCAAATTCCTAGATCAATCAATTTTCTTTTTATGGAGTAAAAAGGAACAAAACAGAATAATTGAGATGGGTTTTCAGGATATTTTCTGTTTTGTAGGATTTGCTGTGTTCTGGAAGAAACAAACAACTTTTCAGATGCCACAACCTGTTAAAATAACATCTTTAACAATGAAAACACTCAGCTGGAAAATTGGAAATAAATAAATGTACATGAGTGTGATGCTGAACATAAGAGGCTCATCTGTTGAGAAAAATTGAAGTAATTTTTATATAGTTGCAGTAGGAGCAGCTTCACTTTGAACAAAATGGGTTGAATGATGTTTTTTGACATAATGCTGCATCCTAGGTCAGGTGGCTAAGCTTTGTAGAAACATAAGAAGTAAAAGCTTGCACTGTAAAGAACAGCACCGTGTCTCAGAGGACAAGAGACATGACAGGAACAAAATAAACCTGAAGACAGAGAAGTTGAGCTTTTCTTACCCACTACCTAGCAGAAGTATTTAGAGATATTGGAAGCACCTTCATTCAGAAGAAATTAGAAGGAACGCTGGGATATTTGGAATTTTGTGGGCTGAATCATCATCTTTAAAGGAAACACTGTGAAATTGCCAAGGGCCCTAGCAAACTGTTGAACTACACAGAACAGCAGGAGGTAAAATCCAGCATACATAAAAGCAAAGGAGCACACATGGAAGGTAAACTATGAGTGTACCTAGGAGAGCTCTAGAGTTTCTACTCAGGGCGTTGCCACTGACTGCCCCTGGGAACTCCTAGTCAAAAAAAAAAAAAGAAAAAAAGAAAAAAAAAAGAGAAGAGTAATTCCAGAACAAAGACTGTAGTAGAAGCTGCAATAAGAAATAACACAGGGAAGAATTGTTCATATGCCACCCTCAACAGTTTGATCTGTACAATGCATCTCTATAATTTATGACTCAGTATTGACTGTCCTTAGCATGACACACAACAAAGTCCTACAGACTTTGCTATTTCCGTGCTGCTTAAAAGAGGCCTCCAAATAGATTATTTCCCCTAGTTTACTGTTGACTACGTTTTCTCCAGCCTCCTGTGGCTGTGTAGTTACAGTTTCTAATACTTACATACAAATTTGCCAAACTCATCTTTTCTAGACATCAACTACATTTCTGCTTCCACCATCAGCTCCTGGAACAAGATGAGCTCAGGCAGTCGTTGTGCAGCCCTGGCACAGCACAATGTGATTTTCTGTACTGTTCCCACCAGCGCTCAGCCACCATTCACCCACCTCTCCCAGCAGCACCAACTGTTCCAGCACCACTTGGAACTCCACAAGCCCAGGTGTCACAGGGAACAGGGGGTGAATTGACCCCTTCCTCCTGCCAAAGCCTCTGCATCAAGCCTGGCAAACAGGCATGGAGGGAAAGCAGGGAATCTAAAGCCAGCCCCAAAATTCCTCCCTTTTCTGGAGCTCCGTGTAAGTACTAATGTGTGGGGTGAGTGCATTTCCTACTTCACCAAATCCTTAAAATGGACACCATAGGTAAAAGTCATTACATATGGACAACTCTCCCATCCTTTCCTATCTAAAAGGGCTCGCTCCTCAGTGACCCACCCGGGTGCTGCTGACTCTTTGTCTCTAGTCCTGCCTGTTTTCAAGGGGTGCAGCAACAGAGAGGAGAACATCAGGTAAATGGCACTCTCTGAAGCTCCCTAAGTAAGTCCTGCCTTCACCACGATGCCTGAAATTGCTCTCCTTTTCACAGTGGCATCTCTCCCACAGATTGCGACAGGGGAGAAGGGGGAAGGAGGAGCGGGAGGAGAGAAGATAGAAGATTAGGTCCTTTGATTGTTGTGCATAAAATAATAATAATCAATAATGCCACTGTAAACCTGTGGTTCAACTTCACAGATACATGAATATATCAGTTAATTTAATTGCCAGTAGTCTTGAGCAGAGCAAACTCACAGATGAAGCTATCTAGAACTAACATTTCAAAGCTTTCAGGTTCTTGCTTGACCAGACCCATTACTTGCATCACTAGTTTTAAAACACTCTACATCAAAAAGGCACGCATGCTCAAGGCAACAACACCATCTCAAGAAACTCACTTCTGCATTTTGAAAGAGAATTAAGACATGTTTTACTTTCTTGTGGCTTGCCAGGTTAAGCCACAGAGTAAGCCATCTTACCAGGACACGTCTGTCAAGTAATTTTCACCTCCTACCACAGCCAAATCTTCCCATGCCCATGCCATTCACAGTACAGGGCATGCTGTGATACATTCCTGGGCAACACAAGCTACAGCAGTAAGTAGGTTTACCTTTTCTGGTCCTCCACCCCTGGGAGATATTAACCAGGCTATAACAAACAATTCCCAGACTTAGGAAAGCTGAGTAGCATTGCACTTTTCTTACACTCTACATAAACATCTCAGCCGTCTTCACCTGTTTCTTAGTTCCAGCACTTCTCACAGGAGCTTCAGAGAACAAGGTGTCAGGACTGAAGCTGCAGAACACCAGGAAAAACAAAAAGTAACACAAAAAGAAGAGTTTCTTTGTTTCCATGCTCTGCAGAAGCTGCTCATTCAGGGACAGGGGGCTGGAGAGATCAAGAGAATCAAAAAAGTACTGTCTATCTCCAAGCCCAGCAGTTCTGATGCTGTGAACCAGTGGGGAACCAGGTGACTCATGGTCTAGTTCTCAGCTTCTCCATTTGGGGAAACATTCCGTGTTAACAGCTTCCTTATACAAGGGGCAGGTAAAGGAGGTGTTTATCCATTCTTCCCCATCTGATGGGGAACAACTGAGATTATTTTTACCTCTGTGCAACACAGGCCTGTGAACAACTTGTGCTCTTCTCAGCAGTGCAACAGTGTTGTAACATGCTAAAGGTTTGTTTTCAATGCTTTGAGCACTGACAAAAAACCCCAAACAAATCAACCATGTTTTTAAATGCTTGCTAACAAAAGTAAAAAAAAAAAAAATTAAGTTGTTTTAACACACGGGTAAATTGTATTTTTCTCTACTTTAATAGTACTGAGAGATTTAATTTTACTCCATTTCATTTGCATGTAATCAAAATGTTTAAAACAGAAAATGCATGGTAGGAAATGGCACATACCGGATATCACCCACTGTCCTCTCAGCGTTTGCAGCTATATTTCAGTCATACAATGAATGTACTTTGAGGTTGTGTGGTTTTCTGTTGTTTTGGTTTTTTAAAAAGCATGCTAAGTCACAAGAAGAAGAGTGATCTTTTAAGGGCCCTCCTTGGGCTCCATAATTCCATAACCAGTTCCATGAAATGCCCTCAAGCTTGGTGGGTCAGCATCACTGACAGCCTGGCCAGTTTCACCTGCTGGCCACAGCTCCTTTTTCTGCTCATATATTGGCCTGCAGAGCACTTGCAGCAATATTGATGCACATGTAATCTACTTTCTGCTACCAAACCTCATTGAGATACTCTGCCCAAAGCTTTTCCACTGACCAACAACAAATTAGGCCAGAAAGCTGCATCTTCTTTTCCTTAACGGGAAAGCAAATGACAGATCAGGTACCCGCAAAGTCACTATTTTTGCCCTTGAATACCATCAAACTTTTTGTGCTGCTCCTGGAAGAACTTCATGGTTTTACAGGTGTAAACTCACTAATTTCTCCCAGCAACCCCATGTAATGGCAGTGAGATTTCCCCTGTTATCCACCAATACTCAATAACAAGGTCACATATCTCGCTTGGGAGACTGTTGGTGAGGGAGAAAAGACAAGGAAAATGACACAGGAAAACGAAATGCTTCTCCCAATCCAATACCACTTCAAGGAGCCTATTGCTTCAAGTCCACTCAGTCACACCAAGTGCAGGAGGACACACACCTGCATGCCCTGAGCAAATGCACCCTCAGATTTCCCCACCTCAAACTGACTTTATTTTACTATCGCCAGTCCAGAGTTGCTAACATTTGTAATCTCAGCAGCTCTGTTAAGTATTTGTATAACTGTCATTCCAAAGCTAAAAGCTGGGGAAAAAAATCTTTTCCCTTAGCACTGCATAGATCGTCCTAGGGAGATGTGCATGGCAGGGAACCATCTACCTGCCCTGGTAGTACTTCTTCATTCCAAACACCATGAACAACATTTTGCTATTAGGAAGTGAAAAAAACCCAGGAGTTGAGACTAGGGAGGCATGGTGGAAGACACATGCCAGAACGCCCAAGTGCAAGGTGGGAAGTTTAGGCAGAGGAGGTTTGAACTCTTGGCCCATGTTACACATTTCGAAGACATGCCTTGTCCCCGTTTATACCAGGAACATCCACAGGGGACACACAGTCCAGGTCTTCTGCCACCATATCGTCTTGCAGGTTATCAACTAAGCAGCCCCACCAACCAACGTCAGCACGCTTTACTGCCCACTACCTTCATGTAACCTCATATTCGGGGGTAATAGAGGGCATTTATGGACACTCTGAGTATCAGCAATGCAGACGGTGCTTATAATATCTGAAGCCAGTGTAAGCAATGTAGCTGTTTTTAAACAACCACTCCTGACTTCAGATCATTAGAACTGCCATTTGAAGTGGCAAGTGGCATCTTCCACACCTGCTGATGTAGGTTCAGATAAAATGATCATATTACACAGTTCAGAAAATAAAAAAAATCTGGAAACTGAAAGTGATCCAGTTTGGTTTTGAACGGAATTTTTAAAAAATTAGAAAAAAAAATAGCAAAGCAAAAAAGCTACCTAAGTTTTGTGGAAAGGATTTTATGGACACAAATGTATGCAATTAAACAATTAAAAGAAAACACTTTGGTTTTTTTATGTAAACATTCCCCTGCTGCCTCGGAAATATTGACACAGCAACACTGCACTGAGACACTTAAAAAACTAAAGTATTCTTTAAAGTAAAGAAAGAGCAACAACCACCAAAAAAGGTAAAAGTACTTATTGAATTACTTCAAGTTTACAAATAGTAAGATATCGTAAACATGTTCCTGCTATTTAAATCTCTGCTGCTCTTTAGCTGATTGCCCAGAAACTGCTAAACTGAAACAATGCCAAGTGGTTTTGATGAGAATTCCCAGGTGAAGGAAAAAAATAAATGCTGGACCCAGAAGATTTTATGGATAAAAATTTATGTCCTTTATTGGGTTGGGCTGAGGCATGCTAAACTTCATGACAGGGTAAAAACCAAACCTGGGTACCAAAAAAAGATGGGAAAATAAGATCTTTATAATTTTTCCAGCCAAGTTTTCAGAGACAATCTCTTTGTAGGAAGAGCTCAAAAGCACTTCCACAGACATTATCAATTGTTGCAGTCCCTGTTAAGCATATGACCTAAAAAGAAGGTTGGTAACTTCACCAGGCAACATTTCCACCAACACCAAGGCTGTTAGAACTGAGTCACATCCCTTCCCTCAATGGTTACAACAGTCTCTGGGGCTTTGGGGTTTGATTTTACCAGAGGAGTGGACAGAAAAACATGCTGCCAATGCCACTGGCTTCTCAAAAACACACAAGCCTTGCAGGTAGCTGGGGAACCTCCAGTGTGCTCTCCATCCAGCCACACTTAAAGACACACTCTGACTTCCTTCATGCTAGACCACATAGCTTAGGAGAATTACCCACACGGGGTGAAAGGCTCTGTACATACAGACAGGCTGATCAGACACTGCCCTCAGAATATGTTTGCTGTGCTCACCAGATTTTTATAAAGAAGATAACCAAGTTGGTAAGATGATTGGAGACAGTGGAAGATGGGAAAGCAACGTTTGACACTTAAATTGGAAGTCACACTGAGTAACTGAGAGGATCTCATCAGAGATCGGTGTTGCGGTGGCCCAGCCCACATGGGGGCTGGGTGACATTCAGTGGGTGGATTTTCCAGCCCGGGAGTCCAACCCCACAGGCGGGGTGGACTACTGAGGCTCCATCCCACTGGGTGTCAATCCACCGCAACTCCGTCCCTTATTCTGGCAAGTTCTCTGTTCATGTTATCCCTATTGGTTCACTGTTTTATACATATTTATAACCTTATGTTGCATATGTATTATTATCCAGAAAGTTCTGTTAAGTTTGGTTTACCATTGGTTTGTTTGAATATGTTCCTCCCCTGTCTTACCCTAATTCGTTCATGTCAACCCCTCGTCATTCCCCTATTGGTTTTCCCTTTTGTCTCCTCCCTGCACTGCCCCCGTTTAAAAGGGGGGTGCAAGGGTTTTTCCCGGACTCTCTCTGGGTTGCCTCCCCTTCCAGCTACCTACCCTCGGACTTTCCCTCTTCAAATAAACTGGGATTGAAGGCACCAAGGAGTACCTCCTTCTTCTTTGCCCTCGTGTTGGTTGCTAAGCAACCATCCGCGCGCCGCTTGCTCAAGTTGTGAGCCTGTCACGGGCAGTCTGCAGTCGGCTCCTTTGCTGCCTCGGCCGGAGCCTTGCAGCCGTCGTCTGTCTGGCCACCGGGCGGCCAGAGCGCAACAGCGACCACGCTGCAGATCGGAAGTAATTTTGTTCAACTGCAGATGCAACAGGCTACCCTACATGCAAAATATTCTGCCCTCACCTGAAAAGACAGCCTCGTCTTTTCAGACGCTTCAAATACCTCAAACTGAACTGCTGCACAGAGGTGGAAGTTAGAAATCCCATTTATTTGACTCTACTTCTGCTACAGCTCAACTCTGAACTCCTCAAGCACATCAGCTTGCTTAAAGACTTACATATTTTAGTCTTATCCCTACGTTGCAACTCGTTTTGTGCTGTCAGAATCACACTGCACTAGTTTTGATTTGTTCTTTGCAAAAACAATGCATCAATCCAGCATATGAAAAAGCATGTCTGTGGGGAAAAAAAGCTTTCCTGCTAGAAATCCCTAAAAAATATACTTACTTGAAATTACTCCTCAAAAGCATGCTCCTTAATTCTAGTTAAGTGAGAGAAAACTGTTTTTTGGAAAGCGTAAGCTGCTGGTCCTCCCAAACAAATCAATTCCTACACATTTTACAAGTATTCCCAGCTGGAAATTCCATCTGCCAGTCTTAGCAAAAAGCTGAGGCACCTCTGTAAAAAGGCTCACAATTTTTTTGAGCAAAGCATAAGAAATTGCAGCAACAATATCTGCAAAGACATCCCCCCCATGCTATGAAATAGGACTTACAGAAATAGTATTTCTAGAAAAATAACTCCTGCGTATTACTGGTTTCCACTGCATATCACAGTTACTCCAAGAGTAAAAGAATCATGGTTGAATCCCAAGTCTCTCTCCAAGTGCATGCTCTACCCTCACACAGCACTTAGTTAAAGGGTTATCCCCAGTGTCAAGGATAGAGTCAAACCTTTCAGTAAATTAACTGTTGAAATTTGAAGAAACCCCTTGAAGTCCAACACTTTTAATGAGAAACTAGTGTAGAAACAAATTTCCTGCAGAAACTTACAGCACAGCAGAGGCAAAGCACACATGCAACAACAGACCCCAAAGCAAGGATGCACAAGTACCACAGTGAAATTACAGGGTGGCTCAAAGACAGTGAGGAAGAAAAACACCAAAGAGGGGAGGAGGTCCCACATGCTGCAAAAACATCACTGCCAATAACATGAAACACAAGTTTCATTATGAAAGCTGGCAGCAACTTTAAAACAGCCACTGACACTCGAGAGCAAGGTAGAGCTCTGGCAATTCTCTGCAGCAGACATGGAAGACGGGGTGGTCCAACCCAGCACCAGTAGCAACCAGGAGACTGGGAGGTGACGGAGTGCCAGGAAGGGCACCAGACTGTATGAAAGCTGGAGAGAGTAACAAACAAACCCAAAACATTCTTGCAGAAGGACTCAGCAAAGAACATTAGGAAGTGTTTCAGACTCCAGCTGGCTATACTGCTCCCAAAGAGGTCACAAAAACCAGAACTGTTGCTGCTTTGCTGCTCTGAGTCAGTAGGTTAAGACCCACACTTGTACAATTCATCAGGGAGACAGATGAGACCAGTATCTGCTCATCCTTTCTCACTCCACATCCACCTCTTCCCACAACTCTCTCCAAATCCTGCCACTATTACAGCACTTGCTCAGGAGGAGACACCCGCGGCAATGCAGCAGCCATGTAGTTCATGTAGCAATGATGGTAACAAACACGGCACAGACCAGCGAGTAACCAAGTTCTGATTTCTTAAAACAAGAGGGCATGGGAAAAATAGCACGAGTGATCTGATGCCTGAGCTTAAGCCCCTTCCTGAAAACAGAAAGTACTTTTGTAACATCCGTAAAAGTGCTCTATATTCTACTGTATCAAATGCAGGAATCTCAGCATTCACTAGATCAGTTTCAGTTTGGAGGCCATTAAGATACTGGTATTCTAGTACAGAAGCTATTTCATTTTCGAGGCCCGATACGTGCCGTCACTGTCTCAACAACTGACAGATGAATAAGCTACGACAACTGCAGCTACATTATGAAGTCTTTATGCAAAATATTGGAAGAAAATTACAATTTCCAAATTCCAATTTTAAATTCCCAAATTTAAAGGCTGATTTATTTTCACTTGCTAGTTAAAATTCAGTTGTGCTTTAATAACTGAAAACCAGAAGTTGTGTAAAAGGTCAGGTGATGAAAAAAGTGATTACAAAAGGGAAGTGGCAATACAAGAACAAGGGAGGAAAAAACCCGGTAAGATTAGGAATTGCATTTAAATATAAAAATTTATTTAGGTGAAGTCACAAACAGTTTGATAGCAATTTACAAACACTTTATGTTATGCATATTATTGGAACTATCGAGAAAGGGAGAGAAAATAATGGCAGCTTTTTCCTGAAACAACTAAAGGCAAACCCTTACCATCATGCGTTACTGGATCACAGCATTACCCTGACCATACCCCTTAGTACGCAAGGAAAAAGGAGAAGAAAACAAAATACTGAGATGCAGAATGAAAACTGTGAATCAGTGAAAAAGATTTTCATGAACACCAGACTACAAAGGTCTAGTCTGATGGTCAGGATTTTAAGTATTCTACTAGGATAAAAACAGAATTATAACTTAGGTCACTTATTATAATTGATGAAGAATTTCGTAATGCACAATTGCGCTATCTGGCAATGACAGCAATGGTTAATGCAGAACAACTGAGCCTCACAGAAAAATTCTGTTGACAACCTGAGTTATTATACCGAGTGTATGATACTTTTTTGAGTCAAATACACATTTATGTTGCAGATACTCTCAATGAAATGGCAAAAGTAACAGCTGTAACAAGACAAGTTATGATTTATTTTTCTTTTTTTAAACAAATATAATACACAGGGTTTTGAAGTGTCCGGTTGTGATCTGCAAAGATCCAGGATTGCACACAAGTTTGGTCAAATAAGAAGGTTTAATCTGCGCATTAAATTGGCTTTTACTTTCAGAGTAGTATTTTAGGGCAGGGTTCTCCTCCGGGAGAGTGTTCCTGACCTCATTCAACCAATGTTCAATTTATTCACCTTCCTGAATCTTTGCCCTCTTTGGATAGTCTGTGACAAGTGCTGCGCTGCAGGAATTCCTGTTTTCCAGCAAACTGGCTTGCTCTGCAGGTTTGTAGTCCATTGTTACAATTGCTGATTGGGTAAAATGAATTTCCTACGTCTTCTCTAGCACAGCTTGCAACGCAACAGAAGCAGAGGTAAAAGAATGCACTAGAATACCAGAGCTCCACTTAAACACCAACGGAGTCAGGCTGTTGGCACCAATAAGAAATTCTGTATTTAACAAATCTGCAAATATTTAAGATCCAAAGTTATTCAGTTTTATAAATAAACTCACCCACTTAGTCTGACTCCCATCCCAACTTGTCTTCTGTTTTCATGGAGTCTGGGGAAAAAAAGAGAATTGTCTGAAGTTATACATACAGACATAAATTTGCAGGAATGAATCTCAGCTATCCTACACACGCGCCAACTACTGCACTCAAACTAAAACTAGAATTTCTCACTTCGTTCTTTCTATGTAAAGCAAAGTTACAGCTCTTCACCAGTGCCTTAGAAAGGACAGCTATCTTCAGACACAACACTCTGTATACCTTGACTCCATTTTTACTGTTTAACCAGTAAAATAATTCAGATTAATAATTAATTAATAACCTGATTCTGTGGAAATGCAGAATCAGAGATAGAGGCATTAAACTAAATTATGCTGAAATTCAAGGAGTCTTGGAATAAAAGGGGAAATGAAATCCAGTCAGGCTGCCTAATACTATCCCTCTGAAATTACAAAAAGAAATCAGTTCAAACCAACAATCTGGGAAAAAAGGTTTTTGTAAAACACCTTTTCTTCCTCTTGACAGCATGAACGTGGAAAAGCTTAGGTTCTGTCCAAAGTCTTAAGCCCATAAAAGGCTATTCTCTCCCATTTTAATTCTCCAGTTCTTTTGCCTGAGTGTGATGTCACATCTTATTTTGCTGAAGTAGTTTCGCACAACATAAATAGAGCTTGTAAGGACCTGGGGAGATATGGGGGAAATCCACAGGTCGCCTCCAAGAAAACACTTCCTTGCTACAACCTTGCCAATGATAAACTCATGCTTTATCCTAGGCCTCATCGACATTTGACAGCTGCTCAAATCATCATTTCACTTAAGGACATTTTTAAACAGTTAAAGAGACTATACACTACCAATTAAAAACTGCTCTAGTAACAGAAAGATGGCTGAAACCACAATGATTAATTGCGCAGGTTTTACTTTTTCATTGTGCTGCTAAAGTACTACTCACTTCACAAACATTAAACTGGTATTTTGTAACTTTGTTAAAATAAACGTTTATTTTTTTTTACACACTTTCTTGGGAAAAAAATACATCAATGACACTGATAAAAATCAACTAGGAAATTTCCATGAAATCAAAGGGGATCGAGACCCCTGGTGCCTCAGCAGACAACAGAGCAAAGCTCTGCACTGACAGACCAGCTGCTGTGGAAGAAGTTACAGGAGTGGTTAACATGACAAGCTGAAGGTCCAGTCTCAGATGAGATGAAAACTATAGGCCATTGGTGCTCACATAAGATCTGTAGGAAAACAAGAACTGAGCTGTTCATCTTGAGAATGGAGAAATGTAAACAAACATAATCAGAAAAAGTTGCAGAACACAGAGCATCAACCACAGAAAGCACAAGGCCAACAGGCCTGATTTATCTATATTACTGTGTGGCATTTGCTCCCTTTCTTTGTCACAGGTTGGCCTAGAGAAGTTACTTTTGATAGGTACCAAAGGCGAGACTTGGTGTGACACACCAAACATGTTTAGATGCCTTGAAAAAGGACCAGGATAACACGATTCAAACAACTTAACCACTCTGTGCTGGCAATCCCAGGGAAGCACAGCATCTGATAAATTAGCAAAAATTCTTCTGGAAGGCAAAGGTTCTTTCTACAGTTGTAAAAAAAAATTGGTTAGAAACAGACATAGCCAATATAACAGAATCTGTCACCATTCAGCTGGCATGTAACTCAATATTCAGCATTCAGCACTTTCTGTGCTGGGGATGTGGCAAAATGCAGTCACCACTGAAAAGAAGTAGCACAACCCCTAATACAGGCAGGCAGCCCTTTGTAGCTGTGGAGCTCAGCGTCACGCCTCAGGCAGGAGAAAGGGTAGACCTGCCTGCGCCCATCACAGGTTATACCAATCTATATAGTGCTGCCTATACCGAAAGCAAAACAAGCACACAAAATCCTCCCTACTTCTCCTAATCACACTCATCATGTTTTCCCATAAAACAGGCTCTAACTTGTAGATTAAATCTGCTGAGCCCCAAACCAGGTCTCATCTTCAAATCACGGTGAATTTGCACACTGTGGCCATTCTTATTGAAGTTTATCTTTATTCATATCAATTTTTCGCCATCCCACGCTGCCTGCAACTGCCCACATGCTCCCATAGTAACAGGAGAGTCTGTACTCTTTGTCTTACATACAAATAACTGTACTGCTGAGAAAGTTGATTTTTTTAAAGACAACTCAGAGGAAAAGAACAAAACAACAGAACATCTTTCTTCTAATGCCTTCAGGAAAATGCAAAAATATACCAGAAGACGGAATTAGTGGGGTTCCTATTTTCTGGTGGCTGGAGAAATAAATGCTCAAAACATTTGCTCAGAGCATCCATCCACGTGCACACCTCTCACAGTGGCCAGCTGGACACCCATGATACCATGTCCCTATGGTCAGCACGAGCAAAGGGTCAGTGCCACGAGACGAGAGCTGCCGACCAAGGCAAGGGCACCCCAACTGCCCCGTTTTCCTCTTCCCGTCCGAGGGAGCACCGTGCCCAGCCAGCGGAGCAGAAAAACACGCGGCCATCGGCCCATCACACCTGGCTTTTCTCCTCCTGCTTGGGGCTCTGGCCCGGCGGTGGCGGCTGGGCCGGCGAGGCCTGTGTCTCGCTCTCAGCACGCGGGCGCCTGGGGACAAGCGACTTGAGGGGCGCCATCCACTTCATCCACAGGTCCAAGTCGACGTCGCCCCAGGGCAGTGAGGGGTTCTTGGCCGCCCGCCGCCGGAAGTCCTCATCGTAGTTCATCCAGGAGGTGCCCCCGTAGGTGGCGTGCAGCTTGCGGATGGTGTCCAGGTACTTGAACATGGCTCCGCAGCGCGCCGGGTGCTTCTCGCACAGCACGCTGGCGTACACCAGGAAGGCCGAGACCCACTGGTCCAGCGTGTCCCCCGGGCGCGGGCCGTGCTCGGGGGCCAGCTCTGTGTGGAGCAAGGAAAAGAGGTCAATGAACTCCCCCCGCCAGATCCGCTCCTTGGTGGCCTTGGCCAGCTTGTAGCCCAGCGGCCGCCGCAGCCCCACGTAGGGGGTGGCCGCCGCCTCGGCCTCGCCCTGCCCCGCCGCCGCCGGAGCAGGAGCCGGAGCCGGGGCCCCGGCCGCG
>VZRV01000480.1:567842-886190 GCA_013398115.1 Falcunculus frontatus
GGCGCGGGCCGCCGGCAGCCCCCCGGGGGAGCGCCGCGGTCCTCGGGGCGCCCCGCCGCCCCACGGCGCCTCCTTCTCCACCCCCAGCACGCCACTGGAGCGGTCGCCGCCGGGCAGCGCTCTCTTCGACGAGGAGAGCCTTCGCGGGAAGCGGAGCCCCGGCTGCGAGCTGCCCTTCCTAGCGCGCACCCCCTCGGCCCTGGCGCTGAGCGGCACCGCCAGCCCCGCCAACAGCATCTTCTCCTCGCCCCGGCGCTGGCTGCAGCAGAGGAAGGGGCAGCCCTCGCCGCCCGAGCCTCGCCCCGCCGCCTACGTCGTGTGGAAATCCGAGGTAGGCACGCCCGCCCCCGGGGGACGGGCACTCGCTGCGCCGCCCTCACCCCTGTCCTGCGTCGCCGCCGCCCGCCCGCCCCGGCGGGGCTGCCCCGCGGGGCTCCAGCAGCGCCCACCCGGTGGTGGGTGCGGGGCTCGGCGAGACCCCGCGCGTATCTGCCCCGTGCGGCGGGGCTGTCGAGACCGCCGTGGGTGTTGGTGCCGGGGGCTCGCATCTGCGGCGCTGGAGGGTCGGATATTTGACGTTCCGTCGACGAGTTCCATGTGTAGTTGTCCCAGGCCTGTAAAACCTTCCCCTCCCAGTTTCACACCTCTTAAACTGAAGTATGTGATGGCTTCTAACAAGATAGACAAATTACTTTTAATGTGCACTCCCAGTGAGCTGTGATTTATTTGACAACGCACATGTGTCAAAACCACATGAGGAGCAATTGTATTCCAAGACAAATCCAACTTTGCAATGCAAATATTTATTGATTTAACTTGGATGTGGTAGACGTTGGGCTGCAGATACCATACCATGTGGACGAATGTTTTCAAAAAATACGGCATTGTTTCCTGGTAGCGATTGCTCAGCGAGTTGGTTATGCTGAGCCCTGTGTAGCAGAAGAAGAAATTTTTTTGTTTTCAGAAATTCTCCATCCTGTTCATGGTGATGAGGCTTCCTGCTTAACTGTTTAGTAGCACCTTCTGGAGAACTGGGATCAGAGGGCAGCCTTTTCCTTTCCATTTCCATTTCAGTGTACTTATTATAAATAGTCGGTAATAATTAGATGCATCAATAAAACAGCCCCATTGTTGCACTGGGATGTGGAAGTCCTTGTAAAATGGTTACTTTACACAGTGATCTGAGATCCGAAGCCAAACTAGGCACCATGACAGCACGAGATTACAAAATGTGGTTTTTAAGGGCAAAGACTGCCTCTTACCTGAGCTCCCATATCCCCATTTGTGTGGAGTATAAAAGTTGCTAATGTCTGCCAACTGGGATGGAGTGTCAACATGTGGGTGGCGACTTCAGGCATGATGCTGGCTAATGTTGAAAGAGGTGATGAAGAATTTTATCAGTTTTAAAAAATGGATTATTATGAAGTCTTGTAATCAGAAGTTACTCTTAGCAATATTTCATCTTGATGCTTGAATTTTAAGATAGTAAAAAATTCATGATATCAAAGAACTTTGTGGGAGTTGCAGCATCAGTGGCAAAAACCCTCCAGTGGACAGTGAGATAATAGGTTATCACACTAATTAAGGGTAAGTTTTCTGCTTATCCACTTACGATTTTATAGGGTACATCAAAAAGTGTAAGATACATAAGATTTCCTGTGCAGTTTCCTGACTTAGTCCAAGACTCACAGCATGGTCTCTGATATGTAAATCTAAGCAGGTCTTCCTGATTTCGCTGAACCTATTCAGAGGTGGTGGACACTTGAGGCATTTTTTTCAGATCTGTATGTAGTCAAAACACACAGCACAGCACATCTTCAGATTGCAAATTGAAAAATACTGGGTCCTTTCTTGATTTGGTGTGTGTCTAGCATTTTTAAATAGTCAAACCTTTTTTTGGGAGGGATGTCATTGTCCCAGCAGTCACGGTGGTGAGGCTGTGATGCAGGAGCAGGGTGTGCTGGCCTCCTACAGTGGGTCAGTGTTGTCACTATGAATTGGTAACATTTTAGGTCAATCGTCATTTAACCTGATACTTGCTAGTTTCAGAGTTGCTATTTTCAAGACGTTCTGCAAATATGAACTTAGTTATTCAGCAAAGACATGTACAAATTACATTCATCTATATTTTAGAAGAAACTGCACATACGTAATTTTGATCTTATTCCCCCTCTTATTTTAGGGATGCGTCCTAATGGTCATTCAGTCTGGTCTCACTATAAAATAGCATTATTGAAGGATTTAGTTGTTTGCTTCCTATTTAGTGTTCATTTGAAAAGGTTCAGTTTTTTGGAAGTGAAGGATTTTTTTTTGTCTCTGCAGCTTCATCCTAGCTGCAGCAAAGCAAATGTGTTTGAGGAGTGAAAAACCTCACATTTTATTGGGTGAAAAGGAAGTAACTGCTTATAATAGTATAACTTTAAAAGGTCCCATTATTCAAATTATTTTATTCTCAGTAGGAAATCTGTAGTTCCATTTCTATTCAGCTTAGGAAATGAAATACGTCACAATGATGATTTTACTCATCTGTAAAAGACAACTGAACAGATGACTGCCTAATGAAGATGAACACTGAAAGTTTTGGTTGTGGTAGTTAAAGATTCCCATCCTGTTAGTTGGGAATAAAATAAATGTTCGTTGCAAAATCTGTTTTCTTTACCTTCATTCCAACACCTTCAGTATAATTGCTCTTTTTGGAAAATATTGCTCTAGAGCCACTGTGGAAGCAACAGGGTTATGCACTAGGAGACCTGTGGGAATTATTTTCTCCCCTGCCACCTCAATCTCTAAAGGAGTAAAGAGAAGTAAAAATGCTGTGGAGGTTTCCTCTTCAGAACTCCTTCAATATTATAACTTCTGGGCAGGACCTCCTGCACCTGTCCCAAGCTGGATCTGTGTGGTGGCACCTAGAGGGACATGTTGAAGGTGAGGTTTGCAGCCTGTGCTGGGTGAATCCTGCCAAGACAGCTGGTACCTTGGGGCTGCAGGGGTAAGGGCACCTGGCCCAGCTCTAGTCAGGCTTTAAAGTATGCATGCCCCACTAATCTGTGATTTCTGTGTATGAGGCCACAATGTCCATACTAGCTTTGCTATGAGGCCAGGAGAATAAAATGGATTTCTTATTTTACCTTTTTTCATTGTAATTCTTTGACTTCTGCATTTTATACCACAAGTCTGTCTATTGGCCTAGGGAGAGAAAGGTTGCTGCTAAGTTCATGCCACCATTCATAAATAATTTTAAAGGAATGCCTGAATGCACAGGGAATTTCTAGTTTCAGCAGCAGGTCACACCTAAGTGTTTTAGCCCTGTGTTCTTAGGTCCATAGACTGTTGAATGTGAAACATCATCTGACAGATGTGTCTCTCACTACCCAGTGACCTGGCACTTCTTTATTGACATGTTGTTTTCTTCACAAGAATATTTTACAACTGTAAAGATTACTTTTGGTAGAGCTTTGCTTTGCTGACGACCATTCTTTCAGCTTTCTATTTTCTACTTATGTATATAAGCTGCGTAAATAAAAAAAAAAAAATGTGTTCCTAAGTCTGTGGAAATCAGCAACAACATTTTCAGTGGTTTCAGCAGGACAAAGCCAAGGGGGACTTTTAATAAGGGGGAAAAAGGCATTCATCCTCAATTCCCATCTGATCTCAGCTGTCCTTTTATGCCATTTTCCTTACAGAAAATTCACTTTCACTTGCTAAATTAAGTCAATTATGCTTTCATTAAGTGTTTCATATGTTCAAATGACTCTCTAAGTAAACTAATATAATGGAAAAGATGGTAGAAATCTCTAGAAATACCTTAATGCCTTGATTCTGCCAAAATTGGTCACACATTTATGCTAACATATGGGAGTAGTCCTGTACAAGTTAAGGATGCAAATGTTTACACTGACTGACTGAAATACATTTGCTGGGTCCAGAATAGCTCAAGATTAATAGACCTGTGTGAAGCCTCAAGCTGTGTTAATTCTTCTGCTTATTCTTCTGTCTTAAAGGTGGTAATGGAAAGCCACAGCATGTGTATAAAAAATACGGCAAGTCATGGGAATGTATCCGAGTAATCTATTTGTTATGATGAACCAAATCTACAACTTAAAGTAACAATGGCCTGATTATTTTGCTGTCATAGTCTGTGTGTTACTAACTAAACATTGCCATCTCCAACTAACATGCTTTTTTTGGGGGAGAGCTGATTTTAAAGCAATGGTAGTATAACATCTGCAGCCTTCCCACCTGCATCCCTGGGAGGCAGGGGGCAGCATCCTTAGTTTGCAATTTGCTTCTCAATGAAATGGGGTTGCTGCGGGTGGATGCCTCAGCCCTTCCTCACCTCCTCCTCCTGACTCAGCCTGCGATCCCCTTGCTTGCCCAGAAAGCCTTTCTGTTGATCCTCCTACAGGAGGAGCTTTCCATGGCATGGGAGGGAAGGTTGCCCTGGTTCCTCACCAGGTTTTGGGAGAGAAGCCAGGAGTTGTCCAGGTGTCTCCTGCGCTGCTGGCTGGCCAAGCTGTGACGAGCTGCAAGGATATTGGAGAAGCTAATCTGCACTATCAGAACAACATCAGTTTAACTCAATTATTTTATAGCATGGCAATCAGAAGTAGAGAATGTTCACAGTACAGGTTTCGGCTGACAGGTGCCTTGGGAGGTCAGCTTTGGTAAATTCACTGGCTTGATACTTAGGAGTTTAAATTCATTGAGAAGGCAGTGTTACATTCTCTCTTTCTTTGTAGCAAGGGGGGGGTTGGCTCTTCTCTCAGGCAGCCAGTGACAGGACAAGAGGAAAAGGCCTCAAGGTGAGTCAGTGGAGGTTCAGGTTGGACATTAATTGTGAGCACAGTGTCTGTAGCCCTTAAGCACCTTGATACCTAACCCAGAGATTTTTTCTGTATGGATAGAAGACATGTTGGAACACATTCCCTTGCAGAGCTCTGATTAACTGTCCTGGAAGCAAAATGGGGGTCCGGCATGTTTAAATGGCTAACTTGCATTTTTTCTCTTGAGGGGGATTTCTAATGAGATGTGTGAGAACTGTGCTTTGGAAGATTTTTTTTTTTTAAGTAAAAAACTGTGTGTGCTGGTATTTACCAGTGAACTGTTCTGCTTTGTTTTCATCCATAAGACATTCCAAACCTCTATACACACAGATTAGTCTCAGCCTAAGTCTGTCCCATTCAATGCTGTAAGAGTTCTATAATTGCAAAATTTGGTGGGCAGGAATGTTGTCTCTCGTGACAGGAATGCCATTAAAAGTAACTAAATATATTCTGTATTTCTGATTTTGGCAAATGCACTCTTCCCATTCTCAACTAAATTACGTCTGAAGAAATTGGATGAAAATATGGGGGTTGATGGCTAGGACAGACAGAATTCTTCAAGGGTGCATTGCTTAAGTAATGGGAAAGAAACTTGTGAAAATAATAGAAATGAGACTGGAAAGTAATTTTGAGTAACCTCTCAAATATTAACAATCCAGACTGCTGTCTTGACTTCATGGTGGAGTTGAAGCACATTTAGTTTTGCAGACTCTACTGTATGGCAAGAACAGCAGCTGTGACAGCTTGCAGGTTGAAGAACCTTTCAGAAGTCTCTTCTGCAGTGTTCTGGCTCTATAAGCGCATAGGTATTAAGCCTGTTCGGGGGATTTTTTTTCCTTCCAGATGTAAATAACGTAATTGAAAGCAGCAGGGAGTTCTGAGCAAGTAGGGCTGAACAGTCATGATGGCAAAGTAGTAACTTCAGCATATCAGTGTCAAAGTTGGAGAGTTGAAATCTTCATGTAAAAAAGGTACTAAAAATCAAAATTATAACATCTTATATCCTGTCTTAGTCTCCTTAAACATGATGAAACTTTGCTCATATTTGATTCTCTGGCTATGTGGCACAGTATTTGAGAGCATAAGGATCACTGGAATTAAGGTGACGTTTTAAAATGTACCTTTTGTACCTCCTGGGTTACACTGGTTGCTAACTGAACCAGGTGTCCAGATTGTCCAGATTGTGGGAGAAGAGGCGAAATAGTCCATTAAACTCACGGAAAATGGAAGGGGAGCGATAAGGAGGTTCAGAGCAGTGTTCAGCCCTCATTGGAATTTGACATTGCAACTCATTGGACAATTTTGGAAGGTACTGTTTCATACTTCAACAGAGTGCTCAGATGTGTGCTTTCCTTTTAGATGGTGATGTCTAATCAGACCAAAGTATCAGGAAGGAAGCAAAGCCTTTAGTTACCATTCAATCCTAGGAATTTACTTTCTTCACCTCTCTTTAAAACTATTGTATCAATTATTTTGTAAAATTTTTTAAGCTGTGCTTGTTCAAAATAATTTCTATTATTTTTTATCTATTCTTATCCTGTAACAATAATACATGTCAATGGAAATGTATGTGGTGGCTTTCTGGTTGAGTTTTAGTTTTTCCTAGATGTGTACAGACTGGCTATTTCAAGTTACATGTTTTTTCCACTCCGGTTGTCAGCTAAGAATTATTAAATCCCTGGGAGAGTTGAGAGTGTTTTTGAAGGATTTGATGAGCTTCCAGTGCCTGATGCTCGCCACATTGTTGTACTGGAACCAGATGTTGGGTACCACATGTTTGTGTTTTTGGACCTAAGTAGGTTAGGTACTGTGTCTCTGGCTCATAAAACCAAGCATCAGTTTCACACCCTAAAGCTGTCATCCCTGGGTCATCATCCTCACAGTCCTGGCTATGGGAACAGCTTGCATCAGCATCCCCAGTTGTGAAACCAGAACTGTCTTTTCTGGATCCTCCTACTTCATCTCTTCTGTATCCTTTCAAAGAAAAGACCTTCTGACTTAAGTATTTACCCGTGAGGACTCTATGTGTATGTAAGGTCAAAAAGAGATTTTTGAGCACTGCACTTAGTGAGGATGCACATGAGCACTCATTCCAATGCAGAAACTCTCCTGATGGCTGCTGGGAACTTGCTTTTCTCTTTCTCACCTGTTAAGTTCTGAGTTCCTGTTCCATGCACATGGACCTTTTTAAGTTGGGCTTGTCTTTTATCCATTTCTAGTACTCCTTGTTATGTGTATCTTCAATTATCTTCCCTGCCAAACATGAAAAAGGACAATATTGTGTCTTGTTGCTTTCATCACCTGAAATTCATACTGAAAGGAAAAAAAGCTGCTTTACTGTAGCTGTTGCCTCGTATTTGGATTGGCCAAGTCAAATGTTAATGAGTACTTTTGTTCTCATAAATGGACAAAATGGTTTCCAGCAAAGTACAAAGTATGTTACAGACCTTGCTAACAAATGAAAGGTTTAGTTTTATGTTTTTTAGTGCAATTAAGATTACTTTTGCATTGCCTTGGAGTTAGCCTGGACTTGATTTTTGGTGATGGACCTGTATCTCCCCTGAGGGTCTATAACTGATTTTGCAAGAGGAAGACTAATACAAATTTTCCATTTCTATTTTCAGGTTTTATTTACTTTATCCCTTTGTTTTCTGCCACTGTTGTAATATGGCAAGATGGTTTCTGAGTACTAACTTTTTCGTTTTTTCTCCGAAGGGTAATTTCAGTTGAGTAGCACCCTACTGAGAGTAATGTGGTGAGAAACCAGTTGGCCGTGCTCTGTTCAGTTTTCATTTGCCTCTCTCTGTAAAAGTTTAAAAATATTCCTCCTACAGGAAATGTTTTCAGTTCTGTTATGTCTTTTGCTTCCCATAGGAGGTATTTCTTTTAATTTATTGAATAAACCCATAAAAATTTTGGCACAATAGTGTCTTTGGGCAAGCTGCTTAAGAGATCTCGCCATCTTCTGTTTTTAGAAGATGTGCAATTGTTTCTTTATACAGTGCTGTGAGGCTCTGGGGCCAGCTGACAATTATGTGAAATGGGAGAAGTTGAAGCTAAAGTATGTGGATTGACACATCTTCTATCACTTCTCAAATATTGTTATTTTGATTGTTTGAATCTCATATTTATCTTTCTTAAATAATGAAGAAATCCTTTTTCTCTTTTCCCTGTCTTCAATCTTAAAAGAATTCTGGGTAAGATTTTGCTTTCAACCTCATCACCACAATTCCTTTTGAAAGTGTATGTGTATATAGGAAGGCTAAATCCTTGTAAGGTTCTGGCTGGAAATCGGCTCTGTTTAACTGTTAATTTAATTCGATGACAGTGCAGACTACTATTTGAAAGGGGTGGTGGGGGAAGAGAGACTGGGATAGATTATATTTTCATGCTCCAGAATAAGACCCTATCTACTCTATCATAAATTAGAACAATATGGTTGAGTTTTCTTGTGGCTATTTCATAACATTCCTACTGACAAAATATGGCGTGCCTCTTGCTCATTGCTTCACTACTGTTCTCAAGCATGTGTTTGTGTCTGCATCCAGTGATAGCTCTTGCTCCAGCACACCACAGGGACACATCTTGTAGGTCTTTAGAAGGGGGCAGTGGACTCAGAAATGCTGCACAGAGTGGGCTATGCCAGGGAATTGGTACCAAACCACAGCAAGCCAGGAGAGTTAGGCAGCCAAATTACTTAAATAGACACAATTGGAAGTTTTATTTCAGAGATAAAGTGCCTTAATTCTGCATTCACTAAAGAAATGTAATGTAATTGGCAGCCAGTATAATATGGAGGACTTTAAAGCAACGTTTTAGTAGAATAGTTAGTAAGATTTACATTGGCAAATTTGCATGTTTTAAAAGTCTCTGGCACACTGTCCAAAATGCTTCTCGATGCTTTTCTCTGCTTGAGGTATGAGCACATACGATTTCCTCTCTGTCAAAGCTCAGATGGAACCTTTTGTGTTTTGCAAACCTTTCCTGAACAGAGTGAATGTAACCGATTAACATACTTTTCTTTCTTGGAGTAAATTACATAACAGAGCCTCCCGCCTGTTTTTTTAGCCCAAATGCAGGTAAATTACACCATCTCATGTGGACCAGAGGAAAACGAGTTAATCTAACTCATTTAGTGAGCTGTGGAAGCTGTGTAATGCGGGGTGCAGGATACCTGCATACTGGGCTGCATGAGCAGAAAGGTAACAGGCAGGTCAAGGGAAGTGACTTCACCCTTATGAGGCCCCATCTGGACTCCTTTCTAGAAGGGAGATGTTGACATACTGGAGCAAATGGAGTGGAGGGCCATCAGGACAGTTAAGGGATGAGAGTGCTTAGTGCGCAAGAGAAGGATGAGATTTGTTTCAGCCTGGAGAAAAATTAAGGGGAGATGAAAATCCACTTTTACTACCTACATGGGCACTAAGGAGAAGATGCAGCTGGGTATTGTCAGAGTTGCACAATGACAGTCACAAGTTGCAGCAAGAGGAATTTTGGGTAGATCTAAGTAAAAAAGCATTCACAGCAGGAGAGGTTAACTATTGAAATGGATTCCCCAGAGAGGCTGTGGAATCTCTGTTCTTGGAAATGTTCAGCCCTTGACAGGTTGAGGCCCAAAAGATTCAATCTAATTTTGAAGATGAGACCCAGCTTTGAGTAGAAGATTGGACCAGATGACCTGCAGAGGTCCCTTGTGACCTAATATTTTCTGTGATTCTGTGAATCAGAGTATTGTTTCTTCCCACAGTAGAATGAAAACTGCTGTTCTCTCTTGTGCTACAACATACCTTTGATGGGACAAAAGTTGCTGAGTTGCAGAAATTATGATGCTCTCCAGCACCAACATTTGAAGCAGGCTTGTAAAAGAGTAATTTCTTTCACTCAGTCATTCTCCAAAGCTGCTGGTGTGTTTCAACTCTGTGAGGCATATCCTACTCTTACTCTACTCCTGGTGTCTCACAAATGCAAAGAAAGCCAGGGTGGCTCTTTAAAGATGTCAGTAAAATTCAAAACAAAAACACAACCAAACCCTATGGAAATTCAAGTGCTTTGCAGGGGCAGCGAGACAGTGCTCTAGCAGAACTTCAGCAGGGATTTGGCGGGGAAGTTTTAGTAGCTACTTGCCAGGTCTGTTTCCTGTCAGCTAGTTTAACCAATCCAGCCTGCTTCTTCCAGCACCAGGGAGCCCAGGGCTAAAAGGGCTTACACCTTCAGGACAGCATGCTGCTAGGACAGACTTGTTCTGATATTGAGCTGTGTCCATTTTTGTGAGTTAAGTTTAAAAATACTGAACATTTGGCAAAACACAGTTAACTTTTCCTACCATTTCATGGTAGTTCAGTGTGCTCATGACAGGCCATATGATGTGCTGCCTAAAACACTTCAGTTCAATGCCTGTAATAAAATGATGGTTCAGAAGCATTGCTGTCAGTTTAGCTTTTCTAACTTTCATTTTTGTCATCTTGCATTATAAAAGTAAAAATAATCTGTGAGAGAAATGGAAGAAGGAAAAAAATTGAAGAAGTATGCAAGAAGGAAAGGAAATCTCCTGCCGAGCTTTGAGCTGGGAATTGCATCAGATACACAGGAAAATAGGTGTGGCAATAGGACTGTTCAGGATTTGCCTATATTGTCTTACACAGTAAGAGTTTAACCTGATACTGACCTTACAATTTATGAGCTTATGGGTACAGTTATGTAACTGGGATCAGTCAAAGCTAAACTAAACTGGAATAGGCAGATGGGGCCACAGAGCCTGGAAAAAGCTGGTACCAAATTGCCTTGCTGAAATAAATGCTTCCATTCTGCTATTTAAAAGGAGCACAGGTCATAATTTGCTGCTGTTTACAATGCAGCAGTGGGCTTTTTTGAGCTTCTGGAGCATGTTGATCAATATCAGATC
Organism: Falcunculus frontatus; assembly: GCA_013398115.1. Taxonomy (NCBI): domain Eukaryota; kingdom Metazoa; phylum Chordata; class Aves; order Passeriformes; genus Falcunculus; species Falcunculus frontatus. Next base: position 578,568 of record VZRV01000480.1, read on the forward strand.
TGTGTGTCTTTTCTGTGCTCTTGAGAAATGATTTTGGCAAGTCTACATTTAGCTGGCAGAGGTTTTGTCGAGCAGGTTCAGCCTCCGGCATCGAGTATGAAAATGGGCTGACAGAAGGATCTTGTCCACAGTAAAACAAAGCTTTGATGGCTTGGACTCATAAGCTTTGCAGTCTTGGTAAGTACTTTTTTCCTTCATGGACCAGAACATCAGAAGAGGAAAAGGTGATTCACAGCTGTGTGGTTCAAATAGAAGAAGATAAGGAAGGTCAGAAGACAACACAGTGTGGTAAATGAGTAGCTAAGTGAACATCAGCAAGGCTGGAAAGCATGATTGCCACTAAAGTGCCACCACTGCTGGGCAAAGGAGAGCTTTGACTTCTGCTTGGGTGTCCCTGCCATATCTTGCTCATGGTGTGATGTCCTGGGTTACTGCTGGGAGCACTGAGCCCAAGGTACCATCCTGGCGTGGCTCAGCGCATTGGGGCTCTGCTTGCCACAGCACCTGGCCCTCAGTGTGGCTCAGTAAGATGAAAGGCTGGTGTTGGACCCAGCAGTGCATGGTCTGTACTCGCTGCCACAGTGCTTTGTGCTCCCCGAGTAGTTCTCACCATCATATCTGTGATGGGATTTTCTGAAGCTTCTGACTCACTTTTGAAGATGAACCTTGAGTTCCTGGATTATTTAGATAGTTTTTGAAATCTTATTCTAGATCTCTTGTATTGTGACTTTTTGCTAGTGTAACTCAAGCCTTCTTTCTTTCTTCTTCCTTCTCAGACAAGGAGGACTGTAATGCTGAGGTCTTCCACATGAATGTGGAAGACTTTACTGCTATTTTTTAGCAGTAAAGAGGTCTTAGGCCTTGTTCCTGTTTTCTTGTGCAGTTTTTAATTTTAGTAGCACTTTCAGCTGTTGCTGTTTCAAATGTTCATGCCTCGTTTGTGCTTGTTTTGTGATGATAGCTATGTGCTTTAGCACAACTTGCTATATTATATTTGCCTTCTACTATCGTTTGTTGTTTTCGGCCGGCTTGTGACAGTGTACCTACTTGTTTTTTAGAAGCACATCTTGAGGCTGTATCAGTGCGTTATGGAAGTCCAAATGCGTGCACTTTAGTTCTTTAAACTGGTAGCATCCAGCTGATCAGATGGTAAATGGAAATTCTGATTGCTGTAGAATGTGGGATCTGGCATAAGTGCCAGAGTTAAAAAGAGAATATCTGCTGTTCTTTGGTAACTTACGTTCTGTGATAGCTGGCCTGGAGGGGACTCTCAGGGAGGGAGCTAGGCTGCACTGCTATATTTGTCACAGCTTTCTCTCTGGAGCTCTTTTTAAAGCAAAGCTCTCAGGTGTTTGAAGGCCTGGTTGTTTGGGAATCTGTCTGAAAAACTGGCTGGAAACTAGATATCATTTTGCTTTCTACCAGGGAAATCCTTCCCTTACCCTGAAAGGCAGCCGAAAGCTACAGCCCTGCAGGGACAGTGAGGGGCCACTGCAGGAGGAGTGTGTGGAGATAACAGGGCATGATCCTTATTGCCCGTGCTCCACAAACACAAACTTTTCTGCTAAAGCTGCTGAATCCCAGTGGTGGGTTAGGGAACAGAGAGAACCCTCATCACTTGGCAGGCTGAAGAGCTGTTGAGCACTGGGATTAGAAACACTGGGAGCAGCAATGAGCTCATCTTTATGGCCATACTGCAGTTGTGGTGGCCATGGTCTCAGGTGGCAGGACACCTTTCCTAAGTGGTTGGAGCTCTTGGAGACCTTTCTTCTGGACTAAGTCCAGCTACTTGGACTTCGCATTCAGCATGAGATTTAACCATAGAACTTTTTTGAGCTGAAGATAGCAGGCTTAAGATGGAACTTGAATTATGGTTGAAAAGAATGAGATTACTGCAGTGAATTATTTATTTCTGGCTTCCTTACAGTTTTTGGAAATACACTCCCTTAGTTGAGATAAAAGCCATATTGTTCTGCTAGAGGGTGACTGGCCCCTTAATTAAAATAGGACCAAAGCATTTGTAGGAAAGCAGGAGCTCTTCTTGTACTGGATCTGACTCAGATGGAGGTGGAGTGGAAACCAGTGGGAAAGGAAAAATATGGTTGGCAACATCTGGGCCAAATCAAAGCAAAGCTGGAGGGGAGCAATTTGTTAGGATGTTCCCAAGGAGAATGTGAGGATTTCTGTAGAAGACACGTAGCAGGGGGAGCTACTGAGGGGCTTGCTTGCTGACCCATCTTGAAAGAAAATCCAAGGCTAGAGTAGGCTGAAAACAGAAAAGCAAAGGGGAGTTTGCTTGGCATATTCCTTGGAGCCAGTGATAAAGGGCCAGAGGAGCAAGGGAAGGGATTTGCTTCCAAGTTTGAGTGCTGGGGGTATTGGTGCAGCAGAAGCAGCTGCTGAACTGTCGAGGACCCAGAAAAAGCAGCATGTGGGGAGTATAATGGGACCTCCCATCAGGTCCAAAGGTTTTTGGGTTTTTTCCCACTATTTTGGTTATTTTATAACCCAACCTTTTCAGGCAGAGAGACTAAGAAGCCCTGCTGGGAAGGGCATGGAAGATTTGGGAAAGACTGGGATGACTGAACAGAGATCTGTAGATCAGTGAGCATGGTGTGAGATGGAACTGGGCTAGCCATTGTGTTGATGCACTCAAAGTGCCATATATGTATTTCGGGATAAGCAATTGAATTGCTGGGGCTTGTCTTAGAAGTGAAGATTATTTTGTGCAGTGGCGAAGCGCTCTGATTTATTTGTCAAACCTTAATGAAGCCTGGAATTGAACCCTGGAGGAGAGAAATTGGGAATTGCATCTCTACATCATCACACCCTCTGTGAAGTGTAGTTGCCCAGGAAAGCCGGGCTGCGAATGTTTGATGGGAGAAAGGGGAAGAGTTTAGGAGCACAGTAAGGGAGAAGGAAACGAGGTACTTTGAGATGGTTGGAATGATGAACCGTAAGGGAATTATTTAACTTTTGTGACAAAACGTTTTGCCTGTAAAATATATTTATATTTAATACATATATTGTTTCTTTCTCTCTAAACTTGAAAATGATGTTTGCTATGTTATATTTTTGCGTGGGAAATACTCTTTGTGTCTGGATCCTTTGCTGCTGTGAAGGATTGCCAAATGGAAAAATGTTAGTTTAACCATTTCACAATAATTTAAGTACATCTGGAATCCAGGTTACTAAAAAGCTGTTACTTATACAACATTGCAATGTACAATGTCAGGGAAAAGAAAAATTATGTAAAATGTACTATTTCTTAGTAATGTAAGTCAAGGTTTTATTGTCCATCTCTTTTGTTTTGTCAGGAAACATCTCCCAGCTCTGAGATACTGTTTCCTGGAGATGAGACACTGCAAAGCTGGGTGGGTGAAGATTGTAGTGAGTAGAGCCAGGGCTCCTCAGACATGTGTTTTACTGTTCACTGTGGTGAGTCAGTGGGATGTTGGCTTGCATTCCAGTACAGCAGCTCTACAGTTCTGTATGCCACCACACCAGGGACCACCGTGCTCGGTTCAGATGACATTGGGTGTCCCTACCAAACTCCTTCAGATGCCTCCTAAGGAGGAGCTTCCAGAACCATGAGGCACACAAGTGGTTGTGAGATCAAATAGCTGGAGGTCATTCACTTCCAAAGAGAACTGGACGGCTTTTGCCTTTACTTTAGAGTGAGGAATTAGTGAATTATGCTCAACTGGCGCAACATCAATGTGTAGAAAAGGATCTAACATACTGAATTTGAAAGAAACGAAGAAACATTTTTTCCATGCTTTGTATTAGGATAACTCTGGAAATACTCTGTTTCTGATTTTGCTTTTGTTCTTCCCAGCTTTTTAGGAAATATTTGAATTAAAAGGGTTGAGACAGTGCTCAAGACCATTGATGGGAAAATTAATTTGCTCAGCTTGGAAAAGGATCAGCTGCAGATTTTGCTTCAGGGACTAAGAAAGTTTTTGCATTTTCCTTCTTCCTCCTCTGGTACTGTGGGCTGGGGCTACATCCACTCTGTAAGAATATACAGTTTATTTACAGTATGCACAGCTCAGATGCTTCTTAGAGTATCTTTTGACTTCCTCCCAAAGAGTGGGACAGAAGCAGTGGGCAGGTGATTGCTTGGTCCTTAGGAGCTGCCTGGGGATGGCTCATTGAAGCACTGGGAAGGGACAAGGTTTGAAAAATCAGATCTGCAGATGAGCCTGTGGATTTGATGGCTAATCCACGCAGGAGTGTGGGAAGTGCCTACTGTGAGGGCTAGGTCTCTGTGCCACAGGGCCTTACAGAGTAGGGCAGTGGGGCTTGGGTGGGGTTTGGCAATTGCTTCTGGGTGTGTTTCCCTTATGGGGGAAGGGGATGCAGCATTAGTTATTTCTGGAAACCACATAGCCTAGAGAACTGATATTTAGCTGTTAGATAACTGGTTTAAATTGGGATTATGCCCAAATTAAGGACGAGACAGTAAAAGTGAGTGATAAGAGTATCTGTTATTTCTCCCCTGACTGTGGGGGGTTGAGGGACAGAAATGGGCATCCAGCAGTGTGCAAATCTGTACAGAATCCAGAGAATTTGTGTGGGCACCCCTGCATCACAGGTCACCTTGCATTGCAGAGGTGATTTTTATATTACCACAGTATCTTGGCACCCTGTTTGTGGGTTAGGACATCACTGTACAAGGTGTATAAACACAAGAGACTTTTATTTCCAGAAATTTTACATGAGAGACAACAGATAGATACAGTTGCACCAAGAATTGTACAGAGGTGGTTTTGTGATATTTAGTGGTCTCAGCAAGCAAACGTTTGGCCTTGCTAAGTTTTAGAGATTCTTAAACCATGGGGACAACGTTATAATAATATAATATAATATAATATAATATAATATAATATAATGTAATGTAATGTAATGTAATGTAATGTAATGTAATGTAATGTAATATAATATAATACAATACAATATAATACAATATATTACAATATAATACAATATAATAAAATAATATTTAGTGGCAATTTCTTCAAAAATGAGGGGAGAAGGAGATAAGTTCCCAGTGCACAAAACTGGGTGACAGAGACCTGACATGGTGGAATGAACGTAGGCAGTAGATGAGGATGATGGAGAGGATGGGACTGGTTAGGAAGGAAAATGTTTAATGTTTGATGTCATAACAGGCTGAGATACAATAGAATGCTACACAGAAAAAGGTGGTATATCAAAGCCAAGATGTCTTTGCAGAGTACTGTGGATGAATGTAAACAGAACAGCACTGTTTTGGAAAGGTGAGGAAAGAGAATACCAGAGCCACAGAGAAGAAAGCAGTCTGCGTGGGATTTCTGCCTGGGTTTTGTAGTGAAAAGGCTGTGCACTGATAATCTGTGTATAAATACAACTTTCTTTAGCTCCTAGACAGGGGTCAGTGATAGGAGGAATATCTTTGTTACCTTCCTGCCTCCCTCTCCACAGGCATCAGATTTTCCCGGTGTCCTGGAGACTGTGTGTAGATGCATAGTGTGGCACGGTGTAAAGATCTCTGGTCTAAACTGAGAAGCTGATGCAGTGTATGGCTCTGCCACAAGGTCTGTTGAGGTCCTGAAGTACTGTAGCCATAGTCCCACAGTGACTAAGCTAAGAAATATAATAAAACCTACTAATCTGGTAAATCACAATAATAATAAATTAAATGTACTTGAGGATCAGTCTACTTTTATTTCTACAGAACTGAGTCTATTTTGATTAGCACATGTTGTACCTTACTTGGGTGGTGTTGGATTGTGCTTGTGCTGTGAGAGGAGTTTGACACCTTTATGGGTGAGATTACCCAGAGATGAAGCACAAAATCAAGTTCAGCTCCTGCCCATGTAGGGATACCTCACCAGCCCACTTGTCTCCTGTCCCAACCTGGCTGGCTCTCCGACCGCTCCTTGCCTGGGGCAGTTTTACTCCTCTACCCAAGAGGTGTCTCACAATCTTTTTTGATCCCCCTGAGCAGGGGTGTTGTTACCCCATTGGTTGCTGAGTGTGTGGGATGGTGCTCCTTGTGAACCAGTTACCCAAATGCTGTGGTAGCTGTTGGCTACCACCACAGGGTACCATCCCCTGTGGTGGGCAACCGAATCCTGCTGTCTGGTTGACACCTGATACAGCCTGATTCTTGGCTGGCAAAGGCAGAGGAACCATCATTAGAAAAGAAAGAGTACACAAATTTAAACCTTCGGCAGAAACACTTTCGTTTAAAAAAAAATTTAGGAGCAGCAAAAGAAAGGCTTGATGAACAATACTAATACACAAAGCAATTCCTTTTGTTTGAAAGTTATCCAGCTAATTCCAGGGACCTTTTGCAATGTTTTCTTTGCACATTAAATGTCTTACTGGAGAGCTGGCATCTTGCTGTGAATTATTAACACTTACCTAATGGGTGTTTACATATGTTTGCCTTGAAACTTAGCTCTGTAATTCAGTATGAAAACATTGAGTTTGCAAGCCTGTGCTTTAATGAAGGTGCAGATGATGTAGAAGAAAAGTGGCTCTTGGTTGTTTATGTGTAATAGTTGTGCTGAGTCTCCTCCAGTGCTGCTATTCATGGACTTCAGGGTTTCTTACCTGTTTGTTATGACCACTTAACTACTTCTGAACTGTTTTTCTGTCAGCAGCAGTAATAGTAAGCCTCTTCTCTAAATACGTTCTTCGTTACTTCTCTACGAGAGGATAAACCAGCCTTCAACCATACACAGTAGTCTGGAGTGCTTCATTCCCCGGAGCCCCATTCCTGCCCATACCCAGTGCTGGACCACAGCAGGACACAGAGCCAGGCACAGCGTTTGTCTTTTTCAGCACTTCAAGGAGAGGTGCATGCCAAAGCTTCTCACTGTCTTCATTTGGAGGGGTATCTTTGTGTTCTCCATTTAGTACCTTTTTGGGGACAGACTATCAAGCTTCCACCTTGTAATAACATCTCTGAAGGAAGTTGGTGGGTATTAAAGCCAAGGTTGAATGCTACAGTTCCTGGTCCCAATCCAGCTGCCCTTCGGAACTGTCATCCTCTCCTAACCAGGGACTACTTCTGTGAGAACTTGCTTTGATAAGAAGGAAACTTAATTCATTAAAATTTGTTTTTGCAGTGGCCACTTTGTAGTACTGGGGAAAAAAAGGAGAAAAAGATGCAACAAAACCACCGCAATCTGAAGACCCTTCTCCATTTAAGAGGCCAAATATCTTAGTAGGAAATGCAAGTTCAGGAATGTGACTTGAATTATTGGTGACCTTGTCACTTGAGAAGAAGAATTAATTGTTACCTTTTGTCCTTGAAGACAGGGATTTCAATGCCTCGATTAGATCTTTGTGTGAGAAGTTGAGAGTGGAACAGACAACTCCTGTTTCCCGTATTTCAGCCTTGTTAGAGCACTGGTGGCTTTCACAGAAGTCCTTGCCCTGGTGGTTAGCCATTACCAAGAGAAATCTAATGATTTACCTTTTTCTGAACAAACATCTCCTAAAAGGACAGCAAAAAGGATCCAGTGGCAGATGCAGTGAAGCCTGTTCTGCCAGCTCTAAATGTGTTGGAGGCAAATACACAGAAGCCTTCCCTGTGCAGCAGCTGTGACTCGTGAGGCAGCTCTGCATGCCCAGGCTTAGCCACTGCAGGGTTGGTCTGCAGCACTGGTGGTACTGGTGACACAGCTGAACATTCCTGGCTGTCCTTGGGTGTGTGTCCCCCTGCCCTGAGGGATATCTTTCTCCTAAACACGTGCAATCCCATTAACAGGACGAGAAAAATTATAATCTTGAGTGAATATTTAACACATAAGATTTTGTATACTTTTCTTTCTGAATCTTTTAGTCTTAAATGAAAGTAACCAAGTTGAATCTTAGAATTAGATGAAGTATGTATTTGGTCTTAATTGATGAATCTCTTTAACCTATTTGGAAAAAATAAAAACTTTCGTTTTAAAGGAATATAGTTGGCTCTCCTTAAAAGCATGTATATCAGCTTTTGTTTGATTTCTTATCCTAGGCTCCAGTTCTGCTCATAGACATAGCAGGAGAGAGTTGCTCACCTGAAGAATTATTAGTATTTATGGTACATTTTTCCTGCTAGAATGTGTCCGACTTCAAATAGCCATGCTTTGATTGTTTTGCAAAAAAAGGCACTAGTCTATAGGAAAAATACTTCTAGTCAGAAAATCAGAGATTTTTGTAGCAAGTTCTGCTTTTCAGAAAAAAAAAAGATTGCTATGGCCAGCAAACACAAAGCTTTATCAAGCAGCATGCTGATATTAATTGCCACGGTTTCTCTGTTAGTAGTGGACTTACATAAAACATGTCTTAACACCTTGTGGAATCAGTTAACTGTTACTTTGCAAATGATACGGTGTTTCAACAGATGTGTAAACACCCTGCTCTTCTTAATGGGAAAACATCACAAATAACTCAGCTTTAAAATTAGGGCTGATCATGTAACGGTCATGAAGGAAATGTGTTCTTTTATACTGGAAAAATAGAGGGTATCCTGGTTCCTATTTTGGGACTGAAGCAATATAACTTTTTTTGTCAGGGAATCACAACACATGGTCCATTTTTAACAGATGTGTTTATTTTAACAAAATGAAAAGTAATATTCAATAAAAAAAGCTGTGGTGTGATGTTGTCAGTCAGGGCTCTGTTGCAGTCTTCACTTGACAGTATTTATTTCTGTCTGCGATGGGGGTTTGTTTTTACAGTTAATTTGCCTTCCCATGGTAGGGAGGACTGTATTTATTAGATCTTACCCTGCCTAATCTAATCCGAACACGTGCTGGGAAGCTGTAATACAATGTCAACTGCAGCGGTGAGATAAGGACCTGATTTGCTTTTACTTGACACGGTTTCATATTTACCATATTTCTTTAGAAAACATTTTGGAAATTTTGGTTTGTGTGCATATTTGTTTAAGCTGTCCCATCAATCACTGCTGTGTTTCACTTCCATAAGCAATGCTGTGGCTGACTCCAGTATGTACCTGCATTAATCTCTTGATAGTCTTTGTGTAAAATGCGACCTATCTCCTTCCAGACTTCATACATCCACAGGATTATTTAATTTTGAGACTTCTTTCACTTCACTTTTCTTTTTTCTGTAGACAACTCAGTACTTCATGGCTTAGACAGATCAGTGAGAGACACTCACTGATATTGCAAGAGGAGTTAGCAACATTCGTCTAGAAAGTGTGTTGCTCCTATGACTTGCCCCAGTGTATGACTGATTATTCAGTTATCTGTCATGCTGTTTGCAACTGGTCGATTAGCACATGAATGCATTTATAAGATAGTATTTATGACAAAATACTTCTGATCATTTTTATATGGGGTATTACATAGCTTTTCTTAGATGTCTTACCACGCTTTGGAGGCAGACAGTCGACATGTCATTCGTGTTAGAAATAGCATTCAACAAGATATGAATTATTTTGTCTCTGTATATACAAGCAATATTATATTCTGAATTCCTTGAATTGAAGGACATCACTCATTTTGATGTTTCCATATAAAAATAATTTCACCTATATATGCTGAGACCAGAAACAAATACACAGCTGAAAAGATTAGATTTGAAAGAAAAATTTCCATTTATCATTAAAAATATATTTCTTGTACATGTGCATGTTCCTGTATAGTTTTGTGCATGAATAATTTGTGTGTGTTCAAATGAAGGACAGAATGTTTCCCACTCTGGCTCTGGCAGGCTGAATTTTATGTGTGAAAACTGGACAAACATAAGGATTCATTATTGGCCTCACATCTGAAGAAGCTCTAGAGCATAGTATTTTCTTCCAGAGTCCTCTTTAGGCTTGCGTTTAGTAAATGAGCTTCAGATCTTCCTGTTCAGTGCCATTGTAGCACAGGAGGAGGAGCTTTGGCTTGTCAAGTACTGAACCAGCAAACTGAGACGTGAGTGTAGCACGTCTCCACAGAAGTGCCATGTTAGGACAGGGACGTGCTGGGGAGCTGATCCCCATCTGCTGGCATCAAAGAGCCACCTGAATAGGTTCAATCTTGCTTCCCTTGTGTGTAACTCTTTCCTTCATGTAGAAGTAAAGAGGCAAGGGAATGGAATGAGAAGGTCTAGTCTGAACTGAGGTCCTGCCCCTGGGTAGGGAGAAGAGCCAGCAGGACTGAAGGGCACAGAGGAACTCCTGAGTCTGTCACTGAAATACTCCATGTAGCTAATTTAGCTGAAGATTTGGTTTGGCTGTCTCTTTACATTCTTAGGGTTTTTCTGTGTAGGCAGAAAGCATGGTATAACTGGTGACTTTTATTATGTGACTTTCACAAGTGCTTTTTGATTTTGCATGTGACATGTCCACTGCTTTTTCAACAACAATGCTATTATGTTTAGGGTTATAGAAAAAAATGTGTGCAGCATCATGCTAGAGAAATTCTGGTGATTGTGTACTTAATGACTGCTTCCCACTTGAGTTTAGAGTCAAAGTTAGACAAGCAATTTTATCATCAAAAGTTTCTAGGGTTGAACACTTTGTGTTCTTATGAGGTGGCCTGTCATATGGGATTGCACTTATCAATTGCCAAAATGCTAAGCCTGAAGGAGAAGGATGCTTTTTTTTTTTTTTCTCTAAGGCAGTCTGTCCAGATCAGAATTCTGGGAATATTCAAAAAATAACAGTTACTTTGTTACAGTTCTATATATGTGTGGAAATGTGGAGTTGTTGCAGTTGATTTTTTTTGGTGTTGTTTTATTTGGCTTTGTTAATGGTGAGCTGCCAATGAAATGATTAAAATTCCACCCACTTCAGCACAATCTGTATAAACATGGGCCTTCAGAAGGCCAGGGCTCTTTTAGTTTTAATCTGAAATATTTTCAGTCTTCATACAGTGTCTTCATTATCTTGCTTCCACTCTGTTCTGCTTTATTGGGGTCTGCTCCATTACAGTGATCCAGAATGCTTGATGCTTCCCTGGCTAATGACAGGGGTAGGTGAGGTGTCTTCTCCTATTCCCTGTCCGCAGTTTCCCTGAGGTCCCCTGTTGGCTTTCAAAACTCAGTTGAATTGTAGATTGGCTATTTTTGTGAAAATGCATTCACCTTAAACTCTTTAAAATGGGGTTAATTTCTTTAGGATAATGTAATTGTGGGTTGCCAAACAGCCTTCAGGAATAAGGAACAGACTCCCAGAGAAAATGTAGCTAATTTGAAGTGATTTGGAGGCTCGCATCAAAAAGCTTTGGCAAAGCTTTCTTGTCTGTTTTGAGTAGGTAAACATCAAAACTTTGCCTCATCCCATTGCTAAAATAAATGTAGCTGCAGACATGAGCTGTGGCTATCTAGAGAAATAAAACTTCCTTTAATCAAGGAAAAGAGAAGGAAAGAGGTTACTGGGACTACCACTAAACCTGTAAAATTTTCTGGAAAATACAGACAAATGTGTGAATCACATCTGTAATTTCATTAAAAGTACAGTAAACTAGAAAACCAAGAATTATTCAGTTGTCTTTTGTCCTCAGATGCTTTTTGGCATTCTCGAAGTTTGTTACTTAATCTTTTATGAAAACTTCACAGGTGCTAAGGATGTCATATGCTGTCTATATATGAGTTGTCTCTTGACTGGGTCTTCAGTTATGTTTTTATTAGTACTCCTTTAAATCATATTTGGGTTTACTGTTTGATTTTCATCACTGATTTTAAATGTGTGCTTAACTTAGTGAGAGACTTGACTTAAAACTTTGGATTATATTTCAGAGTTATTTTTCTTTCAAGATGATTTGTATTGATTGATAGCTGTTTCATGTGTTGAGTGTCAATGTCATTATAATCTTTTCCTTTATTTAGTACTTCTTTTGCTATTCAGACTGACAAACTGCATAGGTACTCTTAGTTATAAATGATGAATAATACATGTAGCGTGGTCATGTCTTATTTGTGGTGATGTCTTGGAATTCAGTTCATGAGGCAGAAAATCAGTGTTATAAAATTGGTTAAATAATACCGAGTACATATAAGAGAAGAACTGGAAAGTGTGTAAAACCACACTTTGTTTTTGAAACTAAGGGAATTATCAAAAAATCAGTTAAACAGCACTGTATGTGCATTAAAATTATTATTTTAATTTGGATCAGGTGTGTGCATTTTGAAGCCACTCTGTTGACTCTGTGCTCATTGAGTTTGATTGGGTTCACATCCTGGAGCAGCCTTGGAGCATGTGGATGCAGTTGTTTTTGTATGAAATTAGACTGCCAAATGCACCAGTGCATGCTCAGCCTATATCGGGTACTCAGGATCTTTAAAAAAGCAAACTGTGCTTTGCCTCTGCAGCTAAGGGCAGGTTATTAGAAATCTTGGGCAGTATCTGTAGGTAGGAATATGTAGGTATCTGAATGGACTGGTTTTGGTCTCCATTTCCTTCTTGGAGCTACGTCAGCCTCTTCTGCCAAGTACTTCTAGATTTGGAAGGGGAAAAGTCCTTACTTCCAATCAGTTCTTCAAACTTTAAGCAAACCTGCTCTTGAACTGGGCCAAACTAAAGAAAACCCTCTCTATTATCAACAAAATAGTTTGTGATTAGAAGTTTGTTCTTCTGTTGAGTGTTTACTTCCTTGTAAACTTCAGCAGCAGCTATTTACTCTTTGAATTTAAATAAATTCTTTAATACAATAAGAAAACTTAAGTTTATAGTAAATGAAATTTTCACGGTCTGAAAGTTTGTTAATTTTTTTTGGAGATATTTTCTGAGTATTGAGAATGTCATACACTGTGGCTGAGTTATAATGACTTGTGTGTTGTTTTAAAGGGAGAGATCTCTGTATAAATAGTTATGTATTTTGTTAGTCACTGATACTGCTAGTCTCCAAAACCCTTGGATGCAAATCATACCTGGCCCTCATTATTTCTGCTGTGTCTCAGAGAAATATCAACAGTGTATTTCAGAAAGAGTAAGTATGGATGTTACTTTGGTAATATCCTTCCACTATAAAGATAGAATACAGAAGATGCAAAGAAGTCAGGCATCTTTTGTGTATTTTCCATATTTTCTTGTCCCTTCTTGTACCTGTTTTGTTTGCTGTTATTTCAAAGTGGCTCTTCCAGAACGTGGGTAGGAGCACCCTAGGCAGGTCAAGGGAGATGCTTCTTCCCCTTTACTCAGCTCTTGTGAGACCCCACCTGGAGTGCTGCATCCAGCTCTTGGGCCTCCCAGATAAGAAGGACATGGATCTGTTGGAGTGGGTCCAGAGGAAGGCCATGAAGGTGATGAGAAGACTGGAGCACCTCTCCTGTGAGAACAGGCTGGGAAAAGAAGGCTCCAGGGAGACCTTATAACACCTTCCAGTACCTGAAGGTGATAGGACAAGGGTGAATGGCTTTAAACCGAAAGAGGATAGGTTTGGGTTAGATATTAGGAAGAAGTTTTTCACTGTGAGAGTGTTGAGGCACTAGAACAAGTTGTCCAGTGAAGCTGTGGATGCCCTGTTCCTGGAAGTGTTCAAGGCCAGGTTGCATGGGACTTTGAGCAACTTGGTCTAGTGAAAAGTGTCCCTTCCCATGGTAGCAGGTTGGAAGTACATGGTCTTTAAGGTCTTTCCAACACAAACCAGTCCGAATTTCTAAGATGTGATCTTGGAGAAAATGAACCTCTTCCGTGCTCATACTTGCGTCAGCAGTGATGTAAGCACAGAAGTGGCAGGGATGGGTGGGAAGGAAAAATCATGCTCTGCTGCCTCCCGGTGACCAGTTGTATCAGCGTGCGTGTCCCCTATGCTCAGAGTTGTCTGTGTCCTTCTGAGACGCCTGGCACTGGGCTGTGACAAATAGAGCAAAGGAACAGTGCATCTGTGTGCCAGGAAGCAAGAAGTGTTGCTTCTGTGGCTGTGGCCCGCTGGTCTGCCCTTAGTGCATTTTCAAAACTGGCCCCATGGCTAGCGAGGACTGCAGTGAGAGAAGAGAAGCTGTTTTGGGTTCATGACTTGGTACTGTGCACAGCAGAGTGTGAGCCCCAGCCTGGAGCTGGGCAAGCAGTCCGTGTACGTACAACCTTTGGGTAGATATCCCATGGGAGCACACACTGCCTGCCCAGTGGGATGCACGTCAGTGAACTCATCCTCCTTGTGCTCACCTGGCACAGGGTTGCAGTTGTCTCTATACGCAACAACTGAAAGTGGAGGAAAAATTTCCCGTGTTGCTTTTGGACTGTCTAGGTCCAAGGTAAGAACTGATACAGAAAAATAAATGAAGACTGTTTTTTGTTCAAAGTGAGTTCTTTGCAAAATCTGTGCTTTTTTCTACTAAGGAAAGAGTATTCCTTTTAGTATTTCTTTCTTCTAGATAATGAGTATACTTGAATGTGTTAAGCATCACAGCTCCTCTGAGTAGGGAGTGCTGTCAACTCTTGGCTTATTTTCTCTTGTAGTTTGGTCCCCAGTTTGACTACAGGAGCAAAATTTCACAGTGTGAGCACAGAGTTTTATGTCCATTTTCTACAAAGTTTTTCTTTGGCATATTATGTGCTGTCATTTGATACTGAAGTGTTATTCTTCCCTTACGTTCCTCCCCTGCCCCTACTGTGGTTTTCATATCTGTCAAAGTGCCTTTATGGCTATTTGCAGTTATTTACCTTTTTCACAACTCTAGTTCAGTATGGTTTATATTTTCTTCCAGATTGTTACATTACACTTTCAGGTCATTAATCTCTACATTCTCTTCCCAGGGAGATCGTGGAGAATCAGACCTCGATGGTCTCCTGGAATTTTCTTTAGCAGAGTCCAGGGTCATGAGGACGAACGCATTGTTTGAATATTCATCCAGCAAGACCTTTGGATATGCAGTGACTGAACTCAGCTGAGCACTGCTGCTTACAGTGATCAGTCTTTGTTTATTTAACCCAGGCTGTACTTTAAAGAGGTTTTAGTTTCAGGCATATTTGGAGTCCTATACAGATCACAGCACCACCAATGTGCTTGTATTATCTCTGAGTATCTTTTTTGTTGCTGGGCAAAAAGGGAGGCTCTATTCTTTTCACATGGTTATATAATTAATAAGTTATTCTAATGGCCTTTAGATGTTATTATTTGGGGATATTTTCAAAGAAGTTACAAGGTCAACATTTCAGAAAAAAGTGAGGCTGTGTTTTATAGCTGAGGGAGTAAGATGCATGCATTACCAGTTCCAGTAGAATTTAAGTTTAGCTAAAAACATCTGTAGTTCTTTTGGTTTCAGGAGGACCTCTCTCCCAGATGTGCTGAGCTAAAAGCTGTTTTCCAGGTTTTGCCATTAGACAACTCCAGGACTTGCCCGTTCATGAGCTTTGCCAAACTGCAGACAAGTGGTTCTGATAACATAGTGGGCAGTTTCGCTGTGGCTATTTCAATCCTTGGGACAGAAAAGAAAATGGCAAAAGTCATGTGGGCTTCCACTTAATTGCTTCTGTATGACAGGAATAGTTATAAAAGCTAGTTCATGAATATTCATGGAGAAAGAGAAATAGTAACAATAAAAAACTGGAGTAGAGGACTGGAGGTACAGAGTTAGGATAGCTTTATCCTAAACCCAGCCTCTGAAGAAATACTGGTGGGGAAGGTGGGATCATCTAGAGGGAGGGAGGTAGATTTTGGATGTTTCCAAGATTTATTGTAGGACATATTGGGAATACTCATTCCACCTTTCATACATATTAAGAGGTTGTTTCTTTAAAAGTGATGCGTAAATGAAAGAAATCTGCCAGACCTGAAGTGTTCAGCACTTCAGTCTCTTAGGGACTTTCAAAAGATACCTGCTCAGAGCAGGTTTGGTGCTTGTCTGTAGGTCTGTGGGGTGCAGTGTCTATGGGTGCAAACCTGTGACACTTTGTGATGTCAGACAAAGAAAATAGGGTTTTGTGTCCTGTTTAGGATCACATTGCCTCTCCTGCTTCCCAAGGTGGAGAAGTCCCTATCCAGCTGCTCACAGGCTGCTCCTACCTGCACAGCACTGCTGGAGGTGTCTGGCACAGCCATTTCTGGGATCCACCCTGTGTTAAGTCTCAGTTGTCCAGGATAGCTTCAAGTACTGTGCTATTCTGCTGAAAAGGTGCTGGAATACTCTTGGGAGTGGCTGTGCCAGCAGTCCAGGGCAGGTGTTAATCTCCAGTGAAGGGGAGATGACAGGCAGTGGGGCAGGCCAGGAACTGTAACCTTTGCAGTCAGCATAGCTGGCACAGCAGAGTGACGTGAGGCCAAATACCTCATCTTTGCAAAGGCATTTAATACCTACTGTGCTTTTATTTATCATTACACGTACCAAATATGTTATCTTTAACTTATGCAGTGAGAGGTTTTTATGCTGGAGATGAAACTCGTGATTGCAGCTAAATTTTGCAATATCCATCAATTCTGCATGGGATATAAGAATCATTTTGCAGTGGGGATAGTTGCAAAATAACTGCAGGCTCCACTGCAGCCATTTGAAACATTTTGAATGGTTATAGCAAAAAGTGTTGGGACGTACAGTATTTGGACATGACTATAAGTTAGTGCATGCTGCTCAAGAAGCTCTGCACTAGTCAGACCTTATGCTGTGGAATCGGTCATTCTGTCACTGGCTGTGCCTAACACTCGGTGCTGCAGAAGCAGATGAAAAATTCATAATGCAAGTGTGTGCGCCTGTGTGAATACAATTACAGAAGGAATTCATCCACAGTAACTTCAAAGAGCACTCTCCAGCAGGCAGAAAATCACAGTTTAACGCATGGAGTCTTCTGTCCCAAGACATTTGTCCGTGTTGCCTTACAGGGCACAGTTTGTCTTCTTCGGCATACACAGTACAAATGATGCAACCCCATTTTCTGTGTCTCAGCCGTGACACACAGCCCTGAGAAACGCTCATTATTCCTTGGCTTCACTCTTCCTTTTATTTCTTATTTATTCAAGCAGATTACATTCCCATTTGGATAGGATTAGCTGTGGTTTGAAAGTATTGCTGCGGTTTGTCCTGTGAACATGAGTGTAGTATTTAGCTGAGCGAGGTCTGTTTCATGACCTGAAACTTCTTGGATAGAGCACACAAGAGTGTAAGCATTTGTATCTAACTAGATTTCCTGTTGTGTAAAGGCATGAGGCACATTTGGGGACCTCTTAGGAACTTTCCCATGGGGTAAAACACAGAATTTGGGGGTTTCTTCATGGCTTTTTTAGGAAATGTGGAATTTTTTTTATCCTTTGCTGTTGAGCTTCTGATTAACATTAACAAATGTATTCAGAACAAGCTAAAACAGTAGTGCTGAACATTTTGTTGTGATGGGGCACACGAGAGCATCCTGCAAAGTGACCTGCCTGTGCATGCATTTCCCTAGTGTGCCCCCATCACCATATGGCCTAATGAAACCCATATACAGCTGTTTATCAACAGTCAGCAAGGTGACTTTGTCCTCAAAAAATTTAATTTTGCAGTTTTAGGATTAAAAATAACCGGGTAAGTGCAATAGGTGTAATTTATATTTGTGCCTTTTAGTATGGCAAACACCACTTTTTTTAGGATTATGCAGTTTGTCTTCTAAATTAATTTTTCCAAATGCAAAACGGGGCATTTAATCTGCTCTGAATAGCTGTGTTGCTCCTATGAACATGAAATATTTTTCCTAATTTCATTTAACGGTTTTATTTTGGATACAAGTAATTTTGTTAATGTTGGAAACCCATGCACAGTAACATAGCTCTGATGTTGAAGAACTGAAATTCTAATTGACTGGCCTTGTCTCTCTGAAGGCAGAGTGCAATGTAAACAAGAAAACATGAGCCATAAATGGTGAAAAGCTAACTTTTTGAATTTTAACCGCCTGAGCTAGACTACCGAATATTGGTGCTGGGAACTAACTTCAGCAGGAATGCACACTGTTATTTTAATAGGAAACATACAGGTTTTTATCCTCTGTAATGGAGGTATTATTAAAGCACAGTGTAACTGTTTTATGATAAATATGTGTTTCTTATTCAAGTTGAGGTAAAAGAAGGATTTGTTTATATTAATATTACATTTATATTCTATTCTATTCTATCAATATTAATAGGGTGCAAACTAAACTAAGCTCAATGACAGTCTCTTCCTTGCTCATTCACCCCTGGGAAGCACTGTTCCAGCACCCCAAGGGAAACTTGTGTCCATCTCAGGCCATCCTGTTGCTAAGGGGGACTCATTGTACATGTACTGCTGTTCTGGGGTAGATGGCATGTGGTGCAGGCTAATGCCATTACACAGGAGGTGAAGCATAATCCTCACATAGGTGGCTTTAACAGAGGACCTCTGAGAACCCTTACCTTCAGGAAAAACAGGTAGGGGGTCTGTGTCTGAGGAAAAAAGTTTCTAACCTTCTTAAGCATAGTCTCTAGAAGAATAGGAGGTCTTCTTGCCACTTTGATTTTATGAAGCAGCAGCCACAGATACCACAAAATGACAAGTTATAAACGTGGATTGCAGCTGTACATCTTAAGTCATGTGAATTCAGGCACAGTCAGTTCTTTTCCTGACTATGTTTGTGGAACTTAAATTTTTAATCTGCTTTAGCCTTCATTTAAGAATGCCCAAATATCTACAGCCTTAAATGGGAAATGTGTGCACCTGTTTACGGTGCTTTGTGCTATAGTAATCCATTATGTTTTTGATGTCCCAAACAAGTCTGTATCTCTTAGCTGAGAGTTTTAATTCATGACTCTGAAGAAACTTGTGGCTAGTGTTGTATACAATAACTGGTGCAGAATTCAGCATCAGGAATGTGAAAACTCTGGTCTGGTGTCTTCTTTTAGCATTTCTGTGCAGTTTGGCTTTTCTGCCCATACCCAAATATCCTTTGCTACCTTCAGGATCTTCCTTGTGCTGGAGACTGCTCTTACTATCTGTATCCCATCAGGTCCTGATGTTGCTGCTCTATGAATGAAAGTCCCATTGCATGGTGCTCTGTACCTTGATGTAAAGCTATCTGTAGACAGAGAGAGACTTCCGTGAACTTTGTGTCAGACCCTTTCTCAGGAGCTGAAGCTACACCAAAGAACCTCCATTCCCACAAGAAACTGGAACAATCTCAAAACTTGCCGTGTTCTCAACTGATTCCAGCTCCTGTGGTATAGCTTATCTCGAGTAACACCGAGAACCAGAGCTTACTACTTCTCCAAAATGAACCTAGAAGAGGAGAATCTGTTGTTTTTTCTAATACCCTAATGAAAAGCAGTACCTAGTACTGAATAGCAGACCTCTGGTTTCTAACTGCAGTTCACTCTCAGAATGAAGGAACTGGAGACTGGTTCCTCATTTTCATTTTTCCTAGACTTTTCCTATCTCTTTGAGCCAGTGAATAAATTGCCCCTGTGTTTTCTTGGCTATAATATGTCCTTATTGTACTCCACAGCTGAAAAGGTTTCTCAGAGAGCAGGAAACTCTTTTCCCAAATGTATTTGTAGTATTTTCTTGATAGGGATGGACTCTTGAATTTTTCCTAGTTACCTATATATAGATTTCTTAAAAAAGTAGAATTAGTCCAATTCCTTGTTTCATCTATATTACTCTTTAATGACATTCTGATACACATGATCAAGGTGATGAAACAGATTTTTACAAGAATTCAGCACTGAAAGAAGGGTGATTCTTTGATCGCTTTCTGAGATGCTGGAAGAGGGGACCTTAAGTGTTTTAGCAGTTTAAAGTAAGCCAGTGCATTTTCATCTTGCAAATTGTTATGTAAAGACATTTGAAGCCTCCTGTAGTTATTAGGATTGTTCAGATGGATCCAGGGATATCATGCAGAGCTGCAAAAAGCATTTTATGATTCAGGCTGGTATCTGCTGATGCAGTCTTCAGAAGAACTGTTTCATGCTTTCCAACAGCACTTTACATTTTAAGCTATACTAATAGTTTTCCAAATACATTCTGAAGGGCTGGTAGCATTTCAAGAATGTGCAGAGTGGGGGGGTGCAGAATCTAACAGGCAAGAAGAGGTGAGGCTGCTATGGCTCTGTGTCCCCAGGTCTGGTTGTGTCCCCAAGAGGCACGTGTGCACACTCTGTGTGTGTATAAACACGGTTATACAGACACACAGATCAACACAGACACAGGATTTATGGCCGTGACACAAACTGGGGTGCCATCAATGGCCTGGTTGGTTTTTCCTCTCCAGCTGTGTACGATCAAAGTCAAATATAGACGTGTGTAGCATATCTTTATATACCAATATACAGTGTATGTATGCACATACATGTTCTCAGTCTAGTCTGTAGCTGCCCTTGGATCCCAGTCTCCCCAGATGCTGGCACCTGGGCATGAAAGCCAGTGCAGTTGCTGGTGCCCCAAAACAGGGACCTCTCTGCCCAAGCTGGTGCGTTCAGAGCCCTGTACAAACGTGCAGGCAGAATAGGCTGCCCACAGGGATGGCCCCCTTCTGTGATAGCGTGGGGAGTGATGAATGTCTGTGGTAATCAGCTATTAATCAGCCACCCTGATGCAGAGGCTCTGTGCTCAGAGCTGCTGAGTTTCAGGCTGTCTTGACCAACATGTTCCTCCTATTTCTTTACAAATTGGTGAGATAGGCTGGAACCCTGAGGTGAGGTGGTACCTAGAGTTTATGAGTTATGCTTGTCTCCTTAAGGACCGTGTTGAATATTTGTTACAGCATTGTATATCTTCTTTTCTCTCTTTTTTTTTTCTTGGAAAGCTGAGTGTAAATATTATTTCTTTTGATGCTCGAGTGCTGGGATTTTCACCCACTGACTTCACACTGCTGGGAGAGGGGGCTGCACAGACACAGCTTTTGAGAAACTATAGCTGAAACCTTGCGCCCCTGTGGCAGATTGCTGGGAGGCTTTCAGGAAGGCTTTGAGTTATTCAGTGGGAAACAAAGAGAGCACTGGTTTGCCCTGGAAAGATGACTCGGTACCCTGGAAAGAAGGAGGTCTTGGTGTGTGTCATATTACTCTGAGTCAGCTTTATCACTGAGGAGATTTAATGATAAAAGCATGTTTATTCAAAATACAGATTTACAGGAATGGAACAAAGTCACTAAAAAAGTTAAAATCACAAAAACATATTGCCAAGGGTACAAAACGCAAATTCTTCTTTTCAGCTTCAGCAATTTTGGTAGTTTGTGAGGCTGCTTTGCTCTTGCAGTGTGCTCTGCAAAGTACTTATAATTAAATGATGAATTATGGGGATCTGGCTTTGGTTTCCAGAGAGAGCTGCTTTGGGTAATCCCCTCCATTGCTGGTTCAGGAGGGTACAAGCTCCTGCCTCTTTCCTGTTGCTGACCCTGGTCCCTGTGGTGGGTCAAAGTCACTCACACCCACATCTCACCACCCTGGCTTGATGAGCATTTCCTCGTAGCAGTAGTTTAAGTAGGCATTAAACTGCTTTCATTGTGTTTTTATACTCAATGCAGCATGTGACTTAAGACTTTTATTTCATGAGCAATAACAGTAATAGATTTTTTCCTCCCCATATTGATTGTACTTGCTACTCTGCAGAGAAGCTATCCCAGGTCTGTAAACTTGTGGAAAGAGGAAGAGAGCACCTGGGCACTGTGATCTTTTCCTGTCTAATAGATTAAGGGTAGTATTACCTGCCAGAGTCTGGTTTCTTACTGAGTTTGTTTTGTTGTGCTGCGCTGGAAGTGTTCTTTGATGGAATGGAAATAATGAAGAGGGAACGCCTAAAGAAAAGGAAATAAGCTTATTAGAAATTTTGAGCTTCAGATCTGGTTTTGGAACTTGAAGTAGTCAACACTTGGTTGAAATTAAAGCACAAGCCCCTGTGCTGATTTTGTGACTGAAACTGAAGGAATGGATAGAAGATAGACTGACCTTCAAGATACTAAAAAAATACAATTCTTTTTGTACTTGGGGTGAAATTAGAAAGGACTTCTGTCCTAAGTGGAGTGAAATTAGTTGATCCAAGGTGACCTTTTCAGTTCATTGCACTGGCTAGCTGTCCTTTAGGATGAAACAGTTCAGGACCAGAATCGTGGGGATAACGTCACCAGAAAGGTGTATTGATTAGTGAGGTTAGTAAGATTGTCCTGAGTTGTGAGCCATTAAACTGCATTTCAGATGTCAACATTTAGCCTGAAACAGTGAACCAGTCATGAAATTAGAAGTTTTCATTACATAATGATGGGAGCTCTTGGAGATAAATATTTGAGATGCCAACCAACTGCTGCACCAACATTAACTGTAGTCCTCAGTTTTGATGTGCCAAATACCTTCTACAGCCTAAATGTCTGTGATTATAATACTGAAGCTTGCTTTCGTCATAATAGCTGCTGATGTGCACTGTCTTTCTCCATGTAAATAATGTAATTCAAGTAGTTTGTTCCACCTGTGGGCTCCTTCTGTAGGTGTCAGCTGGAGGCAATGCATTGGCACCAGAAGAATCACTATTACAAAGAGCGAAATTGGTGTCATGGCTTCAGTGCTTACTTGGTTGATGTTTTCTCAACAATTTTTTTCATTAGCTTTGAGAACTATCTTACATAATCCTCTGGTGAACTGCTGAAAGCTCTGATATCCTTGGTGGGACAGGCCTGTTCAGTTTTTCTTTCAAAATGCAAGGAGGTTCCCTAGGTCTACTGTGTTGCTAGCATCTGGTAAGGACTTTTTTTTTTACTGTAGAGAACACTGGATTGAAATGAAAAATCAAGAACTTAAAACCAAATACTGATTTTTTTTCCCCCTACTGATGAATGGGCTTTGGCAATTGGTAATCAATACTTTCAACCTTTTGAATGTTTGTGGGATGCTACACTAGATGCAGAGCAATTAATTGTTTCTAATGGCTGGAGAGGAATATGAATGTTCTCCTGGGCAATGATTAGGCTTTATGGATCTTTTAAATCTGGTAAGACTCCAAAAATGTGTAAAAACTCTGTTTTGTAAATTAAGATCAGAAACTATTATTAGCTTTTGTTTGTAGTTCAAGCATGATGTCATATTTGGCATAGTGCTAAAGAAAAACTCCCAGCTCATGGATCTGTTCTTTCTCAACTCGGTGTCTTCAGTGTTTGCTCTTGAGGCCGTCTATCTCTCTAGAAGAGGAATGGTTTGTGTGATACCAGCTTTCTGAGGCCTGATTTAGTGTTATCACCCTCATGGGAAGAGGGACAGGAGGCTTTGTTTGGAGCTGGTCATGACTGCATGATTTCCAGCCAGCTTATCCTTACATAAAAGTGTCACAGCTTTAACTTTTTATGCTGGTGTAAAGTTCTCTAAGGACATTCCAGATAGACAGCCCTGGGCTTTGTGGGAGGGGGGCACAGGATTTGCTCCTGCATTTTTTGCCTCTTTTTCAGTCCTTCTATTTATATTGTTAAATGACTGTAATTTAGGGTTAAAAAAGACTCGTGGAAGCATAATATCACAAAAAACCCCTTGTGTTTGGATCTGTAAAGCATCACAGGAGACAATGTTCTTCCAAGTTTCATGAAGTTGCAGTATGTTAATGGTCCTCTTGTAACATCTTTTCCAGTCTTGCTTTTCCCCCACAATGAGGGTGGGGCTGCTGAATTTTGGAGTAACTACATTAAGTAGAAGTCACTGTAGTTGTGGAGGAATAATTTGGTCTGTAGTAAGTCTCTTTTCAGTTATTTGAAGTTTTCCATAATATTTATTTGAATAAAGTTTGAATCTACAAAAAGCTTGAAAGCCTCCTGTATATTGTGACTATTTAATTTACATTTGCTACGATCAGGTATAAACAAATTCTGTTCCTTGGAAAGGCAAGTATAAGGAAAGGGGAATACTATTTATCATTCAGTGAAAAAAAGATTCCTTCAAACCAGTCACATGATCGGTTTGTAAGGACTGTTTTACTAATTCTCTGAAATTATTGTTTCTGAGTTCATTGGTTGAGTATGCATAAGCATTTAACAAGGGTACTGCAGGGTTTGCAGTTAAAGGTAAAATACATATTTATCAGATGACTTGTTTCCATGTTTTGTTTGCTGGTTGAAACATCCTCCTTACTGTTGTCTGTAGAAATATTTCTTTCTTCAAAATGTGGAGTTTCTTTCTCTTACAAGGTTGAAAAGTATATGGTAGCTTGAGGGGCAGAGGAGCCAAAATACAGTATTAGGATAATGTTAGATTTACAGCCTGGTAACTTGTGAATTAATAGGACCATAAAAGTAAGCCTCACAATAGTAGAAAGCAAGCACTCCCCTCTTCCTAAAGGAGTGGTACAACATGTTTATAGGTACAGTGTATCCTGAGAGGAGGCATTTTACACCATTGTTGTATTGGGCAAAATAGAAGAAATATTAAAGAAGTAGGCACTGAAGAGATAAAGAGAAGGGTAAATACTACAGAGGTGGAATTTACATTTATAACTCCACATTAAAGCTAGATGTCATGAATGAAGCAGCTCAGCCTTGCAGGCATGTGGACAGAAAAGGCAGCCCAATGAATTACCTTTGTTGTGGCAACAGGAAGGCAGAGTATTGTCAAAAAAAAATGGCTGATGCTGTTGTGTCTCAACCTCAGATGGCTCCTGCAAGACCAAGGCAGTCATCCCTGCCCATGCTTTGCAGCATTCCCTGTCAGACAAGCACCGTGTCAAGAACTGGGACCAGCCCATGCAGCTGCAGAGGTTATTTATAAGCTGCAGTGGCTTTTGTCTTGCTGCTGCCCACTGCAGGCTGGAAATTCTCCTGGCTGGATCTCACTACAGAGATTAATACTAACTTTCCCTGAATGGTAATGGCTTACAGAAAACACTTGACAGCTGAGTTTTGTGGAAGGCTTTTGTTGACGTTCACTTAAGATAAACAACATCATTTCTTGGTGGTTTTGCAAGTCATGAGCGATGACACGATGTTGGACTATTCTGTTTAAAGCCTTTAGACCATAATGGCAGTGTGTGCGTTGTGCAAGTACTGTTGTTTTGTATGGGCTTGTCAAAACTTTTAACAGGTGTCTTAAAGGCAGTAACACCTCCAGAGCATTTTTGGAAATCATTATTGTATTGTAGTGTGTCGTAAGTAGTCAAAATTAAACAAATGTTCATCTTCCACATTCCTGTAAAAGTTCTGCCTCAAATATTCAGCTTAGCCTGGCAAATAGTCCAAGTGTGACCTGTCCCTCTTTCTATACTTTCTACATTTTTTGCATGTGTACTGAAGCATGTGGTTAACTCTTTCTGTGAAACCTAACCTGATATTAAAATATCCAGTTTTCAGGGCTCCACAGAAAGTAACTGCTCATGAAGTACTACCTCATCTCCATCTCTCAGCTCTAGCCTGGATGGTGAGCATCTCATAGTGTTACAAAGAATGGGATCAAAACAAAGCCGCACCAAGACAGTTAACAAATGTCACCACTCCACACACACAAATGTTTTATAAATACATAAGCCATTTCAAAGGCTACACGAGTTGTTGCTCTAAAAAAAACCCAACAGCTTTTACTATGATAACTTTTTTAAACTAAACTTCAGGAGAGGTGAAGAATGTTCCCTGTAGAATCGTGCTCACACTAAATGTTTTAGAAATGGCTTTCCAAATACAACAGCTGGATTTTGTGTGTGTGTAAATGGTCTTGGTTTCTAACTAATGTAATACTTCAGTAGAGGAAATTCAATATGAAAACTGTAATGTAAATATTTTTAATCTCCTGCTATCTATACATATATTTCACAATTTCTGAATATGCTGTCAGATGCTATAGGCTAATGTTTCCTGAGAGTTTGTGAGACAGAGGAGACAGCAACTGTCTGAGCCTGTTTAGTGCTCTGCTTCAGATCCTTCCAGATCAGAAGATATTAGGATTTATTTTCTCTCCCTGCCCTAAGTATTTGCAGCCTCAACAGCCAGCAAAGAAAGCACAAAGAGTGACACTGCTGAAGGACATTCATGTAGGAATTCATCTAAATTCCTGCAGCAATTAATATATCTACTGGGGATTCATCACATTTCTAAGTACTAAATAAACCCAGACATTTACAGCTGATATTAAGACATTTGTCTTACAGCCCAGCATGATTGGTTTTTTGTGGCTCTCCTATCACAGGGTCAATAAGGGAATCAAGAAAATGGTTCTTGGATCTCTGCTGCCTTGCTGTTTAATTGCTCTTCATAATAGTTGGAAGCAGCTTTCTGTCTGTTGCTGACACATATACAGTCCAAAATAATTGTGAAAATCAATAGCCTACGGAACACGTTATCAGCTTTAAAAGACAACTCCCACACCCCAGGCTGAATGTGTACAAGAAGGCATTTTGTGAAGTTCACTGTCTGAACTTCTAACTTAAGCAGTCTTCTCCCTTTGCCCCAAATATGCCAAGTTGTTACAGGATGCTTACCATAGTCCGTTAAGGCTTTGAACTTTGCCAGCTTCTGAACAGAATATTATGCCGGAAATGTTTCTCTCTTTTTTCTTTTTCCTCTTCTCTTCCTGAGGTTCAGTAGTTTCATTTGGAGTCGAAGACACCTAAGGCTCTTTTTATAGTGCTTCAGGCAAATAGTGATTCAGTTCAAGTTCCAGCAGTTTATAGTAAAGAATTGACTTAAAAAATTCTAGAAATGTGATACTTGCAGATTGATTTTCCTCCTTAATTGTGCTTCGTATATGCTTCTGATGGTGGATTTGTGTAAAGGAGCTCCAAAAATGACAGTAGCATTTCCTTACCTTATTCCTGATGCATCCATTCCCAGTCGTATTCTGCTGACCTTTGCTATCAAGTTAAGGTTGTGCTGCAGAATCAGCTGATTTAAAACAGGGAGTTTAATTTATTAATTGTGAACTGCAGTTTTTGTAGTTTGCCCTCTTTTTCATAGTGTTCAGTCTTTGTTCTTATTTTCTAAAAACTCTTGAATGGTTATTCTTTACTGCTATTTTTGTATATACAACAAAGCAGAAGAGGTCCGGTTCCCTACTACGCTGCCTCCCAGGGTATCGTTCACAAACCAGGAAGAGGAAAGTTGCATGTAGAGGGCTATCCAAGTGCCAAAACTGTCCTCACTGGACTACAAACTGTGTCACTGCACCACCTAAAAGCACTTTTGACTTTCTGTAATTCAGGGTGAATTTAACTGAACTTGAGATTTCTTTGGTTAATTGAATGCATGATGGAGAAAACCTATAGTGATTATTTAATGATGGATGCCAGAAAAAATTTTTAATATTTATGTTAGATGAGAGCAGTTAGGTTGATGAAATACACTCTCCATTGTCACCCTTTTCTCATCGTGTTTGTGAAATCTGAGCACAAATTCAATTGTGACTGATTTGTTCCTCCACATATTTTGGCATTGGAATTGGGGTGGCAGGAAATCCAGTTGAGACACTGTTATTTTTGTTCATCGTACAGAGTTTGTATTTTAAAAATAAATAAAGTTGTTTTTACAGAAGGGCAATAATGCCAGAAAAATCATAGAGGAGACATGAAATTTTAAAATGTTAAATAAACTTCTTTACAAATTAGAAGAGTCGCATCACTTCCCATCCTATCTGAGATGTTTCTGCACCGAGACTTGGGAAGACTGAAATGTGTGTTTTGCAACAGACTGGCAATAGACAATAGTATACATTTCTGCTTTAGCATTTTTATTTTTTTCAAAGGCAGATGCAGATACATAAAGAAAATTTCCCTGTGTGTTCTTCAGATTAATTTCTGCTGTATCCAGAATAATGTATTAGACTTTAAGGCAAGAACAGAACATGATGATTCAGGCTGACCTCTGTTGAGGCCAACTGTTCCTGTATCTACCCCAGCATCTTGTGGTTGAAATAAATCAACTTGTGATTTTTTTTTTCATAGGTACAAAATTAAGTGCATTAAAAGCAAACAAACACTTAGACTAATTTTTGTTAGAAACATTGGCTCCAGATGTCAGGTACATAACCTGTTTGAAAATTTGATCCCTTTTTTTCCCCTTAGCCTTTTTCTCCTGAATAGAAGATATGTTATTGTGGACTGGATGACCTAACTAAATGTTTGATTTATCTTATTCATAGTAAAACTAAAAAGGGCATTACAAAAAGAGACAAAAGCTTGAGAGCCTCCTGGTCCCCAAAATTCTGTCATTTGTCTGGCAGAGGCTTAACTTTAAGGCAGAATAGATACTCCCTGTCATCTGATAACCATTCCTGGGATGGGAAGATGGTATGTTAAAAACATGAATGGTTAAGGGAAAAGTGTTAGGAAAGCAGGACAAAATCAAAACAAGTGATTCTCCACAAGAGTGGAGAAAATACTGTGACCAACAGGTTTTTCAGGCTAAGTGTTGACAGGATAGGGCTGGGAAGTGTTACCAAAGAAACTGTCTTTTCATTGATTGTATTGTATAGAAGGGGAAAGGGCATTTCATGCTTTTTGTAAGAGAGTTGGGCTTTATCAGACAAATGCACAGTTCCATTGTGGTTTCTTTTTCTGACACAGTTAACACGCAAAACCAGAAATTTGGTTTTAAGGATCAGAAATGCATAAATACTTATGCACAATATGCACACCTCTGACCATACATGTAACTTACATTACTGATAAAGCAAATTAACTAGACAGAGTTAGTAGTGAAGGTCAAAATCTAATAAGGCTATCTGCTTCAGCTTAATGTATTTCATTTCAGTACTAAAATGGTGAAGGTGGACTAGACATCTAAGCCAGTACACATGCAAAACTAATGAATACATTTTGTACTGATTGACGCAGTTTGTCTTGCTCAAACTTCTTTGGCTCCAGAAACAAAATAACTATTGACCTAGTTCTAAAAATACAGAGGATCAGGTAATATCTTAATTCTGATTTATTTGGTTCAAAATTTGAAATGCTATCACTTGCAGCTGGAAGATAAGCAGTGGTAGGGAACAGTGCCATCATGAAATGCTGCAGACTGAAGAAAATCACCTGCTTGTCCTGGGATGAGTGCCATTGCTGTCTGACAGAAACACAGGGCTGGTCTCTCATACTCTGAATGGGATGCAGATGTTTCTAATGGAAGAGGAATTTACCTGTACAGCACAGGGGATGATGCAGCAAGAGGTAACACTTAGCATTTTGCATGTGACTTCTTGTATCCAAACACAGGACTTTTTTTCTTTTTTTTTCCTTTTCTCTAAAGGCAAACCCACAACCTGGTAAATATTAGAAGCAGATTGCTCATAATACTGGAAAAGATTCTCGGCAGCTGTTTGTTTTGGCTGATTCCATTTTAAAATAAATTCCTAACAAAATAATAGAAAAAAAAAGTGGAATATTGTACCTTTGTTTGGCATTTATGCTATAGTGAACAAAGTTTCATTAGAGTTTTCATCATTATTTTTACATGGTAGCTGGGCATCTAGTCAAAACTATGTATATTCATAAATAACTAGGCCTATGCCTGGAATATTCAGGCAATATATGACATTGGTTTTCCTTATTGCCCTTGCTTTGCTCT
This sequence comes from Falcunculus frontatus, assembly GCA_013398115.1. Taxonomy (NCBI): domain Eukaryota; kingdom Metazoa; phylum Chordata; class Aves; order Passeriformes; genus Falcunculus; species Falcunculus frontatus. The sequence continues at coordinate 607,930 of VZRV01000480.1, forward strand.
TTTTTTTTCTTCCTTTTTTTGGGTTGGGCATTAGATTTGAGAGCTGGGTCCAGTGTTTGAATCCAATTATTGGGTCATTTCAGTTACTCCCCTCAGCCCTTTTTGCACAATCCTTTGACTTCTTGTATTGAAAGTGAGCTGCAGTTAATCTTCCAGAAAGGTCTTACTGAAAAGGGAAATTGAGTGGATTGATGTTTTCCCATTTTTCTCTACCTCCTTTGAGATCCCAACTCAAAGGTGAGACAGCAAAATGAAAATCAAAATGGTGGAGTCTGCAGATTAGAGGTAGAAATATTAATCTCTTGCAGTCCCTGAACACTTGCTTCAGCAAGCTGCTACCAATAGCCAATTTGTTCTGTAGGACATTGCAAGATGCTTTTTATTACCTCTGTTGACAACCAGTTCCTACTCTCCATGCATGCAAGAAGGTTTATGGGGCCTGAGCTGTCACTTTGCTTCCCCTTTGAACTTGAATCCTTGGATGAAATCTGGACCTTCTTGTAGAACTTCTTCCTTGTATATTTGTTTAAATTCATGCTGAGTTGACCGACTCCTTGCTCTGGACTTTACCTTGATGTGACCACATTTTGTTTTCATTATATAAAGTTGAAGTAAACCTATTTCCTGTTCCTTTTAAATTCCTTAATTTAGTACATTTTAATGTATCTGTCCACGTTTTTTTCTTGTGTATATAATATCAAATAGGGAAGAAAATCCAGGATGATTTGAAGGAAAGCTTTATCAGCATTAACATGGAAATAGATATTATTTCTGGGCAAGGGCCAGCAAATGAGTTATTCAGGACATGATAAATGAAGGGGAAACTATTGTAAGAAAATTCTCTATCATGTATAACCCACATAAATTACAGTACATATGCAGAGGAATACTCTCAAGAATTTTAAGTTCTTGTTAAGACTAGAATGAATTCAAAATCTAAATGTAAGTTTATTAGAAGAATCCTATCGGTTGAAGAAGTTGATGGTTTCTAGAGCAGTTTAGGTGTGATGAATTCTTACCAAAGAAAGACAGGCTCCAGGAGATACTTGACAAGATGGGATTACTGGCTGTCTCCCTTGAGGACCACATCTCCATCTCCAGTACAGTTTGTCTGTTGTGAAGTCACCACCTCCAGAGTCCATGGGCCTGAGGCAGGAGATGTTCCAACTGGAAAGACCCCAAAGTTAGGAATGTCTATCCCCTTTCTCACCTGTTTGCTCATTCCCAACCTTTGTCCTAGCACCCCTCGTGCAGCCTGATTAGGCACACTGTCCTTGCATCTCCAGCAGCACTGTTTTATTTCGCTGAGCAGGCAGAAGAGGAACTGAAGAGTGCATGTATTTTTAGCAGAACAACATTCTAGGCCAGGGTTGATTTTATAATGACTTTTATAAGGATCAGGTTTGGTCAAGACAGAAAACAAATGCACTTGAAGCATGCAGGCAGGACCCACAAAGGGTTGGTGAGACACGATTTTTGTCATATCTAATGGGGTCTCTTCTGTGTTGTGCAGCTGGCATCACTGGCATACCTTGGCCCATTGCTCCAGGGACCCCTTGGAGTTGTGATGAACCACACCTCTTGCCTCTGACTTGAGGATCCTCTTTTTCCGAGACTGGATTGTTTAGCCTGGGGTAATTGGAGCTTGGGAAACTTCTCTGGTGGCTTCCTTTCAGTCCTGCAGAGCTGCCAGCCACCAGACTTACTTGGGTGGTGAACTTATTTGTAAGAGTGCAATTACTCTTCCTGCTTTTCACCACACTGGCTTGCCCAGTGCCTCCAACCATAACATTTTTGTTCTGCAAAGTGGAAAAAAATAACATCTTCCTCTGAGATACTTAGTCAAAATAAGTAGTTCATTTGAAGCTCACTGGTGATCAGGAATGTTGAGAGAAAATCTGATGGAGGGATTAATTGTGGTTTTGGGGATGGGATATATTTGACCATAATTGTGATCTGATCCTTAAAAGAGCATAAAAAAGAAAAAGCTGGGCATGGTTCAGATTTCTAATGTCTAATTTTTCACTGCTGATAGTGGGTCTAAGCAATCTGCTGTGCTGTAGGAATAAGATCTTAGGTTTGTAACAGATAATTTCATAGACACAGTTCAGTAGCTGTCAAAAAAGAGAAAAAAAAAAGTTATAGAGAAGGAACAAAGAACAACCAGAAAAAATTTTTGAAGCAGTTGCCTGATCCATCCCTGCCTCCCATGCTTTGGTTTGCCCAGCAGTAGTCCCAGGGCCCTCAAGCTGAACTTGTTTTAGGTGAAACTCACCCAGAAGATGCAATTCAGAAGCACACCTAATGTTTTCCATGTGCAAAGGGACATTGAGTCTTATCTATTCCAAAATAACACCCCCAAACAGGTGTATAGGGCCAGGTCCTCTTCTCTGCACACCAGCCCCTATGGTGCTGGCAATGTGGAGGCAGCTGGAGAGGCTTCTCTCTCGGGAGGTGGACAGGAGCGTGTCCACCTGTTCTTCTCTCTGGGTGTCTCCAGGGACTGGGGACTTGACACTGGGCCAGGCTGGACCTGTGGTCTGTTCTGGTTGGGTGAAGGATTTCAGGATCTTAATTTTAATGGAGACATTAATAGAAATATTACTGAGAGTTACTGAAAAATAAAAATGGCCATATTGCTTTTCTTTTTGGGTCATTTGATAGCTAAGGACATTACCAGGAATAACTCATTTGTTGCATCCCTTTCTCCATGTAAGAGAGAGGAACATGCATTCTGTAGCTAATACATTCCACATCCCTTATTAAGGACAAGCTTATCTCTCTCCTGAGAATTAGATTTACTGCTGCTATTATCAAAGGCCTGGGAACGGGATCCCCTGGCTGAGTTGCAATCCAACTCTGTCCATTCTGGAAGTTTTCCCTCTGTAACCTTTTCATGTCAGAGGACATTTTCTTCCTCCTGGTGATGCTCCATCTTAATTCATTCTATCCTATGTAACCTGAATATAGTGTCATAGCTAATTGTCACCATCTGTGTGTAAACCACAACAGTTTTTTTCTGCCACATGTCACAACAGTGACTGAACTCTGGCTACTTGAAAAGTGTCCAGGAGCGGACACCTAACTCAGGTCCTTTGAGTTACTCTCTGTCAGTTTTTACTATTATTTGCCAATTCTACATGGTACTTGGAATCACTGGACCAAAGAACGGTTTGGGTTGGATGTCTCTTAAAGATCCCATGGGCATGGGATCCCTGTCACGGGCAAGGACACCTACCACTAGACCAGATTGCTAAAAGGTCCATCCAGCCTGGCCTTGAGCACTGCTGGGATTGCAGCATCTACAGCAGTGAAAGCTGTTTCAGTGTCTCATCACAGTCACCATAAAAAATTAACTCTGTATGTCCAGTCCCAACTTTCTCTCTTTCTTTTTAAAACTGTGTATTGGTTTGAAAACAAACCACTGGGAGATCACAAGTCAGGATTAAAATTTAATAGGAAAAATTAGAAATAAGTGAAATAATACAAGGAAAAGCACTGACAAAGTCAGATACAACCTGGCACCCTGTCGGTCAGGGTGTTGGTGGCAGTCCAGATGAAGTGGTCCTGTTGAAGCAGTGATCCTGTAGAAAAGAGTCTGGTCTTCACCTGAAGGTCCAGTGGTGTAGCTCTTGTCTTCCAGGAGTCCCATAGGTAAGGGCTGCCTTAGGTAGTTCCAAGGCCAGGTTATATCCAGGTGGGAATGCTTGGCTCCTCCCTCCTGGGTGGAGCATCTCACAATAGGATGAGATAAGTCCATGAGTCATGCAGTGGTTTCTTGATGGCCCATTGTCTGTTATCAGGGGTGGGTCATAGCACGAGATAACAGCTAATAGCCCACAGCTGGTGGTAATAGAATACTTAAATACATCTATATTGTAACCTAGGACAACTGATACTGCATGTTACTATGTGCCCATGGGAAAAGTCCCTGCCCAGCTGTCTTGTAGCCCCCTTCAGGTATTGGAAGGTGCTGTGAGGTCTCCCTGAAGCCTCTTCTCCAGGCTGAATAAACCCAGCTCTCTTGCCTGTCTTCATAGGAGAGGGGCTCCAGCCTTGTGGACCCACTCCAACAGGACCATGTCAGTCTTGTGTTGGGGCCCCCCAGAGATGGACACAGTACTCCAGGTGGGATCTCACCAGAGAAGAGTAGAGGCAGAGCAGAGTAGAGGGGGAAACTTAAGGTCCTACATGTTGGTGACTTGTTTGATCAGTCTCAGCTCTGGGAGTGGAGGGAGTATATGCAATATTTGTTTTCTGAGCCACAAACATGCTTTGAACTGCCTAGGAAGCAAACCTTGGGGACAGTTAATTATAGAGGCATTTCAAGTCGCCTCCAATTTCTTGATACCTAACAGCCCTTCAGTCTGAGGCAAATTTTTGGTGCAGTGTCCAAACCATGTGCCATGAGGCTGAAGGAGGGTGTCAGCAGCAGCAGGTGGGCAGCAGTTTGAGAGGAAGGGGGATAGGTACAGATGCATAGAACGTTTGAAAAGCCCTGATTGCTCCAGTAATCAAAGAAGTGAACATTTTAAAACAGAACACACTGCAGAAATAGTGAAAAACTTGAGGGAAGGCTCTGGCTCCATGTTCTCAAGCAGTTTTTCTTTCTCATCCAGGTATCCTAAATAATTGTCTGTAGTGGCCCTGACTATATGAGCAGTGAGGTTTTTGCAGGTGCCAGTCGTATTCATTCCAAGGTCATAGGCTCTGGTATGCATCTTGTTTTTTTTAATATAGAAATGATCAGTAACTAACATTCATATGCCTGTATAGAAAGAATGATGCTGATCGGGTGGTGAGCTGTCACTTCTCCCCCTCTCTCTCCTTTTCTCTGATTTATGTGCAGGCTTTGGCTGCCATCCCTGGAACCAGCTGCTATCGGACTGGGGAAGATCTTCTGATGCCAGCAGCAGCATCTGGATGCCCGGCACAGCTCTTTGAACAGTTGTCTTGATTTCTATTGTGGTCAGCATGCAGCTGGGATTTTTTATCCTGCCTGGGTGATTTTTCTCTTTGGCTCACCTTGCATTATTTGGAATTTATGTGTTTCCATCCCATGGGGGAAACAGGACTCTTTGCAGTTACTTCTCAGTACTTGCATAGAGGGTCCTTGCAGCTGAAATACAGGGAGGATTCCCTTCTGCTTTTGTGTTTGTACGTGCTTTTTACAGGAGCAGCACACTAACATTTATTCTCATCCTGAAGCTATTCCATACTTACAGAGCTCATGCTAGGACTGTGAGTACAAAAGGAGAAACTTTTGTAGGGATGGCTGCAAATTTTTACAAGTATGTTTTGTATCAGAAATGTCTAATTATAAAGCAGAAACTTTATACATTGTGTGTTTTTTGGATCTAAGGTAGGATTCCTACTGGCAAATAGAGATATGAGAGCAAAAAACCCCCTATGAATTACTAGTGATGGACCTTTCCCACCCCCATCACCTGGGTCCGAGGAGCCAGGTTCAGGATCTTGCTCTACCTGATTCAGTGCTGTGATAACCTGGCTGAAAATTCGGGGTGTTTTCCATTGCAGCCTTTTTTCAGGCCAGCTGAGATGTAAGCCCCACAACTCATTGAGTAGCATGTGTGCCTGAGAGACAGGAGCTTCCCTGAACCAAGGGGTGAACTGGGGAGATGGAGGAGGATGTGTCTGTCCCCAGAATGTTAAAGAACTATGTTTTGTCAGGCAAAATTAAGTATCAATGCTGCAATTTTTTTATTAAGTGTCTTTTTTGTGGGCTGGGCCATACCTAACCACTCATTCTTTTCTCATGCTTCCTTACTCTTTACTGCATGTGGGTCCAAGATGTCTGGGGTGCAGGTTTCATCATCCTAGAAATATGCCTCCACTGCCCTTTGCTATGCTGAGACAGATCCTTGCCTGGCAGCAGTTTCCTTGGTCTGCAGGCAAACACAAGGCCCACAGCAGGAGAAGCCAGAGGATCACTACCAAATTAGGAGACCTGGTTGCTGTCTAGGTCAGCAGAGATACCGTGGAAAAGTAAAAGGTGGCTTTCAGATCCACCAGCTGCTTTGAAGAGGCCTGAAGTAGTTTCTGGAGCAACAGCTATTTTTGGGATTGCAGTGGAAGTGAGCAAATGTTACTGGATTGCCTGGGGCTTCCTTTACTTAGGACTGGGTGGTCATCAGTTTTGGCACCTTTGGACATCTTTGTTTAGGAGAAAAAACTGCACTTGATTGTGTACAAAATGAGATTCCCAAACTGCACTGGGGGAGTCCTTCCTGGGAAAAGCACAAAGCAGGGTGTTGGCACTTGTGGTGTGGCTGCTGCTGGGCTTACAGCTGTGGCCACAGTGTGAACTGGGGGCCCAGCAGCCCACACCCTGCCCAGCTCTGCTGCTCCCCTGCTGTACTGCGTGGAACAGAGGGAGAAGGGAGTTTGGCCTCCTCAGACCCTTGCGTCTCTACAGAAGTAGCCAAGAGAGTCAAGGGGAGATTTTTGCAGCTGATTGCTTTGAGTTCCACCACTCTGAGTCCCTGGTGGCAGGAGAAGGAAAGGAGAAGCTGAGTGTGAGCAGCTAGGAGTAGCTGCTGGTCCCACTGAGAATGGACAGGCTGGGGACTGCTTTCACTTGTCCCCACTGGCCTCTGTCACCCGAGGTCCCTCCCAAGCAGCAGTGATCCTCCTGCCTCCCCATGGCTACCCCCTCCCAGGTGATTTTGGGGTGCAGATTGAAACAAGGCAGATGTCTTGTCAGCAGGTGTTCATTGTAGCTCTGACCTCTTCAAAATAATGGGCTTTATTTGTCTTTTGAACCAAAAAGGTTGGGACACCTTTAGTTCATTTTGTGCTAACAGCAGGTCAGCTGTTACTCGCAGGACTTTCTGCGATCCTTCCTACCTGCATTAGCTCAGTATTTTCCTCGCTTGGCAGATGTGTTAACTGAAATAATATGGGAAGATGTGATTGTGGTTACACATGGTGCTTGGCAAGGACTCTTTGTCCTGTATGTTAGCCACAGATTTATCCTTCTGCTACGCGTACCGTCAGTTTTTCATTTCCTCCCTTTATTCTGTATTCCAATTTCCCTTCTTCTTTTCTTCATTATCTTTTCCTTTGCCTAGCCTTGTTTCTCCCTGTAGTTCAGTGACAGTCTTTTACCCTGGATCTCTTCTTTAGCACCAGTGAGAACAGAGAGCATTCACATGTACCACACACAGACATTTCCTACACCACCCCCCCCCCCCCCCCCCCATGCATTGGGATCCCTGCCCATGAGGACATGTGCACATGCCCAGCTATGTCTGATTGGTTTTGCACCAGTCGTTTAACCTAAGCCAACCAGCTTTTATTAAACCCACAACTGTCAGATAGGGCATAGTCAAGAACCACAAATCATATGTTTCTTCTGTTCCACCAAATGCTGCTCTGCCTGTGTCTTAGAAGTAACATGGATATGCCCGTAGGGAAGTTACTGCAAGGTGGGATGTTTACTAGAAGACAGTCTTCGGATTTGTAGTTTGGACTGATCATACTGCAGATAGAAATCTGTATATGTGTTCTGTGCATTTCAACTATCAGCTATTATTACTAAAGGCTTTTTTTTTTTTTTTCCAGCAAGGGAGGGGTAATTTTTGAGTATTTTGTAATGTATTGCCTGTAACTTAAAGTCAGATTATCTGAAACATGAAGCTGTGTGCTAATTCCAGCTCCATTATAGAAAATACTGAAATTCAGTCCAATGACACTTTAAATAGACACAGAAAAAAGAATAATTTCAGTAATTTTTCTTTCTTTCTAGCAAGCTGAGAAAATATGGAAGGTTTTCTTCTGTTTTCATGGACAATTTACTTTGTGCCATACTTAGCTGGCTCTGCTGATGATATATACCCAATCTAAAAACCTCCCTTAATTTATAAACTGTTTACATTGGAGAATATCCTTGTCCAAAATTATGTTGCTATTTTTAGCTCTGTTAGTGTTGATGTATGGAGGATGACTGACAAGAACTGAACATCAAACAATGATCTTAGGCTGCTCCAGGGAATGGTAACTCCTATCTGAAATCTCCTTAAAAATATGCTCTTTGAGGACTTAGTAACATGTTAATAGTTGTGTTAAAGAGCGTTAGGCTCCACTCTGACTTTTAGTGAAAAGAGAGATCAGTCTGAAACAATTTTCATTATAGGAAAAGTAGAGGACACTGTTTTGTCTCCCACAGACCTGAGTGAGTGCACAAGGAGGGTGAATGGCTATGACAGGTCCTCCCCATCTCTCCCACTTGTTGGTCCAATCTTCATTTTCTTGATTTTCCGTATTTCTAAAATTCAAGTTTCTGTTTCTTTTCTGACTGAGCAGTTCTAGTCTCACAAGATTTTTATGAAATAATGTCTGGACTAGTTACGGAAAACATAGGCAGTATATTGAACACCTCAATAACTTTTCCAAAGGCAAGATCACTCCTTGGTTAGCCATTTCTTTCTTACAAGATTTGTTTTCCGCATACTGAATGCAGGGCCTATCACAAATCCATCTAACTTTTTGGTCCTGGTTATCAGATCAGAATTGCTGTGGCCATGTGGAGCAAAGCACTCATCCAGTGTTGACCTCCACTCTTTCAATATTTAGGAGTTAACCTTATGCCAGCAAGATTTCTCTGTGTCAGATGTTGTTCTGGCCTTCTGCAGCCTTTATAATGATTTGGCTTATTCAACAAAAATGTAATTGTGTGTCTGTTCCTGGCCTAGATCAAATTTCTATTGCTGTCTTATCCAGCAGTGTGCAGGATGAATATCATGGAGCGTGGAACCGCCCATGATCAAAGGCTCTTCCTAGGTGTATTTTCATAGTCTTTGCTGTGATTGGATTAGGAATGAAAGGGTCCATAGTGAAATGTAGATCATCACTAGCAAATTTCAGAGTATATCTGTTAAAATTGATGTCATTCACATGGCTCTTGGTGCTTAGCATGTAGGGTCAGGCAGGCAACACTGCACTTTTAAGACTCCAGTGATAAACCCCCCTGTCTTTGCATCTACTTGGCCTGGAAAGAGTTGACGTTTCATGCTGTGTGAGCTGACTGTGTGCTGCACTTCTGTGTGTGGGACAGATGTTTTCAGCTACCACAAACAGAAGTTAAGAAAAAATAGTGATCTTAGTATATCATCTCACTTTATTGCAAGTGACAAATGGAAAAGAAATACTGCTTTGATAATATTTCAGGCATACTTCTTGACCACTGTGTTACTACTCAATCAAGAATGGTTAGGAATTTCAAAGGGGAAATACAAGAAAATTAGAACATTAGGAGTTTTTAAATTGTCTTGCTGTATCAATTTAGCCCAAAGTAGAGTACTGAGCAATGTTATATTTTAAACCATTAAATTTTTGCTTTCAGTGATGCTGTGTAATTGAGCTGCCAGTCTACCTCAGTTTATTTTCTCATAATTTTGTCACTGCTTCTATGGAAGTAGCATAAAATATTCTTTTTCCTTGCTGTGATTAAGATTCATCTCAAGAAGACTTCATTTTTCCTTCCATTTCCATGGTAAAGCAGTGACAGATCAAAATCATATCATTGAATACCAACTAAACTTTTTTAAATTGGCAAAAACCATCAGTCTAAAAGGGAAGCCAGCTTTGCCATAACATCTGTTTCTTTCAAGGAAGCAATGGTTTCATTTGGGATGGAAAATATGTATTCATGGATATGATAATGTTCTTTTGTGGTATTTTGTTGCATTTGCTACATTCCAACACTGCATTTTATGTTACTACAGACAGTTTAATGCTATAAAAGATCTGCTCGTGCTTACTGGTAGATGATTAACCTTCATAATGCATTTCATACACCCAGGTGTTTTTCACTGTAGCACATTTCCCCACTAATCCCGTTTTTGTTACTGGAGCACCTCTATCATCCAAAATGAATGACTGCTTTTAAATTCAGGGGGAAAACCTCTGTAAAAGGGAGTTGCTAAATAACATTTGTCCAGCCTGGGACAAGTTCTGACAAATGCTTTTGAGGATGTTTGGTGAATTTATTGAATTGTTACAGTCACAAACCAATCTTCTCAAGAGGAGAGGTGACAATGAAAACAGTCAAGGACTGGTTTTGAGAGGAGAAAACTCTTATTGGCTGGACCATCATGGAAAAGGCCTTGAGAGCAGCAGTGGGTAAGGCACGGCGGGTTTGGTGAACCTGAGCTTCACGATGCTCGCTGACCTCATTTCCTTGGGCCTGAGCATGTGTGGATGTCCATGGATGAGATAAAGCATGGTCAGAACAGGCCAGGGGAGGAGAGAGAGGCAAGAGATCAGGCACAGCTGCTTGGTGAGCTTGGAGAGCTGGCTGGGGCCTGGGACCACAGCGGGACAGAGGAGCTGTGCTGGAACATTAAGTTGGCGCACATTAAGACTAACACTTTCATGTGAAGTGTGTAACCTTTCCAGAAAATTGTGTATTACCGGCAGGAGGCTGGAGTACATATGTTTACTTAAATGACCTGGTTGTGCTTAATTTTTAATGCATTGATCTTTTTTCTTCTTTTCACTGTTTCTGTTTATCTATTAATATCTTCCTTGGTGGTAAAACCAGGCAAAATAACTCAAGAAGTGCAATTACTGATAACGTAGCAGCTAGAGAAGTATTTATGCTGTTCTTGTTGGAATGATCTTAACAGAAAAGCAGCAAACTCTCGACATAGGCAGATCAACAAAAAAAGGGTAATTTATTACACTTGGCTGCGTTTGTTGTTGTAGTGAGTGGGTGTGAGAGAAATATTTTCATGATTAGCCTCAGATTCAGGGCATGGCATTGGATCAGATTTTTAATAGTAAAGTCTATCTGGTCTCAAGTTACTATGATTACAACATGGGTTGCCTACAATTAATAACTTACTCCAGGGCATAAAACTTCATTGTTTCCATTTCCATTTTGTTGCAAGTCCTCACTTCATTACCATCAGGTCACTTGTGGCAGAACTCCAGCAAGGAACTGGGACTGCGTGTGTGTGGGTTTTGTGTTCTGGATTCACGGAGAGGGACAGCCTCTCCCTGAGGAGAAGTCCTTGTGGTTGCCAGCAGGGAGGTCAGGGCTGCCATGGGGAGCAGGAGGGCCACAAAGGAGGGAGGAAGGAGATGTGAGTCTGTGCTGCTCTGCTGCCAGGTCCCAGATGGGTGGCACCACGGGTGGCACCTGCCAGCTACCTGTTTTCAGCACCATCCCTTCTCCATGGGGTCTCTGGGTCTCCTCTGCGGATGACCTCCCCCATATTTAAGTCTCCTGGATGATGAAAGTAGGCTCAAAAGCATTAAGTTGCAGGAAGATTCACCAAGAATCCTATCCATTTTCAGGTGAAGGTGTCATCTCTTGTAAGCAAAGGGGGAAAATCCTCTTTGTGGAAAAGAAAGTCAGAGATGTGCTCTAGTAGAGTTTCTTGCTCTTTTTTTTCTCTTTCTTTTTTTTTTTTCTTTTTTACAGGGATCAGTGAAACAAAAATACATTTGTAATTATGTAACTCTGGGATTTTGTAGCATATTTCAGTAAAGCTCAGAAAGCTCAGAAAGATGGTGATGATATGCAGCAAACATATATCATCCACTGTTGAAAAGACTGAAGGAAAAATCTTGGTGTTATTGGAATGATAGAAACTTAATGCCCTGACTCTGTCATGCAAAGATATGTGGAGAAAGCCTATTTAAGAGATTATGGGAATTCATCAAGCACAAACAGCTGTGAAGGCAGCCTTAAATCTTAAGATTGATGGGATTTTTGCCATACAGAACATTTTAATTACTTAATTTAGGTGCTGGTGAGTTTCTTGTCAGCATACTGACTTTTGGCACTGGTGTCACAGTGTTTGAAAACACTGCATCATATATGGAAGCAGCAAGTACTCATGCACACCCTTGTACTATAAAATGGGTAGACTTGAACATTTCAGTTGTTTATCACATACAGCCGTGGTATGACAGGCTGGCTAAATACAGTAAAACAGGAGAAGAAGAATGTAGGACCACAGCCTTCATTTTTCTGAATTGCATAACTCCTTCGTAAAACTAATCTCTTTAAGGACAGAGGATCAAATTCTCATCTCTCAGTGTAGCTGAAGTTACCCCAGCAAATCTGGAATTACTCAGGAGACTCTCAATCCCTCAAGCCCTTGATCTTTGCGTAAACTCGCATAGCACGAGCCACCTGCTGTGGTGGAAGCTGCTGGGCTGCAGGGAGGGTAGCTGGAACAGCCAGAAGGACCAAGAAACCTTCAAAGTAGCAGAAACAAGGAGTTCAAAGTGAATCAATTTACCTGTCTTGTTATGTCTGCTTTTCTTACTAATTTTCTTGCCTTTTTATCCTTTCTCCCATTTAGCTGGATTTATGTTATCGATTTTACATATTGCAACATATATGTGGCCTAGCAGCGAGACTCCTTAAACATTTATGTCAGGCTAAACTAAGTATTGCTGATTGCATCTATTTTGACTAAACCACAAAGCAAAATATTTGATAAGGAAATGATATATAATGACAGGCAGCAGTAGCAATGAAAAAAAGATAAAAACAGATAAGGGGAACCTCAAACATCAAAGACAATCCCTCTGCCGAAGGAGTTACAGTACCTGCTCCATCCTTGCCCTCTTTCCACACTGAGGACCAATGCTTGTCTTGGGTAGCGGGAAGCAGAGGCGCCTTCATGAAGCAAAACCCAGCACCTCCAGGAGCAGTCTGTCTTAGGAGTGCTTGCAGACTCTCTAGGAGCTTGTGATTGTGCTTGTGGTCATCATCCCATGCACAAAGCCCTTTTGGGAATAAAGCTTGTGTGATGCAGAGCAGGAGGGAGTCCTTTGCCCTGGGACAGGTGCTGTGAGGTGCACTTCAGCACATGGGATGTGACACACCAGTGAAGCTGCAGGCATGGCTTTTGCCAAGTGCCAGTTAGAAACATGTCCATGGACACACTTCATCTTGGCTTGAAATGGCTTCTGGGATGCTTGATAGCCTGCCTTGGGATCGGCTTGTAAATTAGCCTCCACCTACTCTGTCCAGCCTAAGAATGACCTGTTTCCTTGGACAAAGAGGTCAGGCATCATAAGCTTATTAAAGAATTCATTTCACCAGAGTGGTATTGAAATGCTTCAGTCTCTTTTAGCAAAGTCCTTGAAAGCCCATGATTTTCTTTCAAAGGAAAGAAGCAAGAAGCGTTATTCTAAATTTTGCCTTAGCTAATCATACATTTTACAAGCAGGTCACCATCTGCACTGTAATGATTTTCTTCCAGGAACATTCCTTTTGTTATGTTCAAATGAATTTTTATAATGGAATTGTTTTTCACTTAGCTTTCAGTAATGCTTTATGAAACTTCCACCTCCATGTCAGTCAAATTATGTATTACAGTATTCCTATAAATGACTTAGTAAATGAAGAATATTTGCAATTGAGAAATATTTTACTACTGTAGCTTTTATAAACAGCAAGTTTTGAGTGGTATTTTGCTTGCCGCACAAAATAAAGGCACCAAATACTGATTTTTGAGGCTTTATATCTGTGTGTGCCAATGATGAAAATATATTTAAGGTCATGGAAGCCATTTTAGTCTGGATATTTTATAACATCCCACACAAATAGTGAATAAGATTTTCTAATGCCGGAATTTTTTTTCTTCATCTGGTTATTCCAGTGTTGCTCTTGCTCCTCTAGCGCTACAAAATAAGAAATACAAATTTTGCTGCCAATCTTGATAAAAGATCTTTGCTTCTGAAATACGAAAAAAAAATATTCTTAGTGTCCAGTTTCAGAAATCTGCATTACAGCTGCTTGCCTTGTACAGCCTTGATTCAGCACAGCAACTTCAATGTGATTATTAATTAGATAGTAAGACATGACTAAAAAAAGTGTCCTTGAAGCAGAGCTTCAGAACAACATACTTTTCCATTTCTTATCTACATAATAACAGTGCCTTGAGAGAACACCAGTACTTTCCAGGCAGCACTTCAGCTTCCATCTGTTTTGCAAGTACAACTAGAGTGAGTCTGAATGTTGGGTTGGCAGCGTGCTCCTTCTGGGCTACTGCTGTGGCAAAGTCTTCTCAGCCACCTTTGCCTGCCCATGGAGTTATCCTTGCTCTTCACTTTTGGGCTGGCCTCGCAGGTCTCTGGGATGAATGCTGACTACAGTGGGGTTTTTTTATAAAGCAAGTAGATCAGATGCTAAGGACGGGAACATAGAATCATGGAATGATTTGGGTTGGAAGGGGCCTTGAAAGATCATCTTGTCCAACCCCCTGCCATGGGCAGGGACATGAGGACGCACTGCTGAAGTAAAGGTTGAATCAAATGTCTAGAGACTACACTGCTAACCTGCTTAAGTGCATAAATAAGGCGTAAATTTTTATGTCAGCCAGACCTGTGGAGGCATTTGAAGGCCCTGGTAGTGTCATTGGGATGTCCTTTCACCCTTTGGTTTCTATATTGTTCCCAGTTCCCATTTGCAGCTTTGCAGCCTGCACTTTGGTTGCAGGTGGAGAATCCCACAAATTGAAATTTGTCTACTGCTTCCTCAAACTCTGATCTAGCCACTCCTTCTACTCCTCAAAACATTGGTATATGAAGTGTTTTTTTTCCCAGATGTCATTTTTAGCTCCTTTCCTACTTACTAGTGACTGATGTAGTGGGAAATACAATCATTGTCACCACCATTTTCCTCAATTCTTATTATTTTTTTTCTCTTGCTAATGTCTTTGTTTGATTTTTTTGGGTTTTTAAAGGAATAATGTTTTATCAGACCTGGCCGTGGTCCCAGAGATCTCTTATCTAAGGAGAAGGAAAGAAATCACACCACAAGGTGATAAGGGGCTCAGACCCCCGTGTAAAGGGCAGCTCGTTTTAGTACTGTCTGGGGCCATATAAACCATTTTTAACCTGAGGAGGTTTAAGTCCATAGTTGCTCCTTTGGTGTCCTTCCTATACATTTCTGCAGCAATGCTTGATATTTTAATTTCCAATTTACACTTGAATTTGAATTTTTTATGGGTAATAGTACTTGTTTCAGAGGAAATGAAAATGTGGTGCTTATGTTTCTATTTGTAATTTACTTATAATGGGTAAATTATCTTAATTATTACTTTAACATAATCTTTATTCTGGTTTAATGTAGCATTTAGATAGAAAATTTGCTGTGTCATTTTTCAGAATTTGTTTAGGTGTAGGCAATTAAAAAATATGAATAGCTTTTATTGTGTCATGGAAAAATAAAAGGAAAGCAGTGTTTTAATGTGCCTGAGTCACTCTGTCTTGTCTATCATATATAGTATATATGATAGCATGTAAAAGGAGTATCCTTTTATTTGAAAAGGAAAAAATCAAATCTGAACCTCTATAAAGCAACTCTTTTTCTTTCAAGCTTCCTGTCTAGACTTGTAGTTGGAAAAAGCTCTCCAGGAACTGGCTCTTCCGTTTCTGTCTCTGGCACTGTACTCCCTTGGGCTGGGTGATAGGCAGCTCCACTCCGTCCATCCAGCAGCATCTCCTGCATCCATGTGAAGAGTCCTGGGAAAACAGCACCATTTTTGATCAGATGTCCACGGAATCCCTGGGGAAACAGAGAGATGGTTTCCTATCTCTGGAGATGTCACTATAGTGTTTACATGGCTGAAGAAGAAAAGCGTGAGACAGCACTTGGGCCTAACAAGAACTTTGCAATGGTATGTGGGTGTCTGATAGCCCCTAGGTGAAGATCCCCAAAGGGTCTCTCAGTATCTTGTTTGATGGTTGGGTTTTTTCATCTTATTTATGTGGATTTTTTGGGTATTTTTTGCTTCAAATATTAAGGGTAAAGTCTTTGCATCCTGCTGCAGTTGGTGGGAGGTTTGCCAACGGGTTTAACGGAATTCTGTAAATGTAAAAATGTTTTCTTCAGAAAGGTTGCATTTTATGTTTGTTTGTAAGAAGCCTTCCCGCTGGTGGAGCTTTGTTCGTAAGCTTGGGCTTTGGTGGTGCCCCTTGATCGTGGGGGCTGCCCGAGGGCTGCGCAGCCAGCCTGCTTCCTGAGCTGCTCAGCCCAGGCTTTCCAGGTGGGCTGGGCTGGGCTGGCTTCTTCACTAGCCAGGGGCCAGATTTGGCAAGAGTTGCTTGCTAAAGAGAGCTGGATGGGCTGTACAGCTTGGTGAGAAGTTTGTGAGCAAGCAGGGCCACTGGCTTATGAATTATACGGGCTGGGAAAGCCAGACAGGTTGGTGTAACTCCTTGTGGCACTTCCAGGTTGTTGGAATCCCCTCTTATCCAGTAATTGCTGCTTAAACATTGACAGTCAGAGTAGCGTACTGGCTACTACCCCTATAAAATGCAGGCCCTTGCCTTGAGAAGAGCTCCTCTGTTCATTTAACATGTGAATTTGCTTTGTGCGTGTGCTTTGGGAAATAGCAGAAGGTACTGCTGTAATTTCCCTGCATGGCAGAGACCCTTCCTGTGACCTTGTCTAACCCCATGGATCATTACTTGTTTGAGCTCTGAGGCTGGTCTTCAGCTCCAGACCTAATTAGGAAATCCTGTTCCCTGCCCAACTCCTGATGGAGGCTGCTCTCAAGAAGGTGTGGATGCTCCTTTAGCTCTCCCCTGGGCAGCCTGAAGTGCGCTGTTATCCCAAGGACTGTACATTTGGATTTGTAGGCAATGCTAATACTTAAGGAAGCAGTTAATAAGAGTATGAAAGTATTCCATGACTGAATTTATCATCAAGGCCAACTGGAGAAGATAATTCTTCCAGATGTCTTCTTAATGCAAATTTGTTACTTGTCATAATGCTATTATTTTGTGATCAGTGAAAATCAAATCAAAGCTATAGTTTTTGTTAGATAGGAATTTAAAGCAGACTTCTAACTGAAAGAAACCAATTGCATACACTCTGTAGCCTTTGCACGTGGCTCACATCATTGCAGTTTCTTGCACAAGTCTTGCATATGCTTGTTTAGTTTATTGCTACAATGTTTATTTCCCCCCCAAAATTCCTTTTGACTCTTTTCACATCAGGCTTTGCTTCTGACCGAAGGCTATCATAGACTGACTCCTTATAGCCCAGTTCCTCTTGTGATCCTCTTTGCTATGGAGGAGTGTTTCTGGGAACCTGGAGAGTTTTTGCCTCCAGCATGCTGCAGGATACAGGGAAAGCAAAGTGCTTAATACATCCTAAAATGGTAGAAGTGTATTGGAAACATCTGTTTTGTACATGGCATCCCATTTCACACAAAGTTTCCTTTTTTTACACTTGTGAGAAGGAGAGCAGTGGGGTTGTCCCCTGGTGTTCCTGGAAGATGGCCAAATTAGGAGGCAGGACTACAGCCAGGAGAGAGGCAGAGGGAGATGCCTGCCTCAGGTAAGGCCAGGAGACCCATGCAGTTCAATTTTTTAAAATATGTATGTCAGAGAGAAGGGTAATAGGAAGGAAACTAAAAGGACTTTATAGGAAAAGGGCTAAATTGTAAACTGTTCCCCTTTTGAAAGTTGAAGGATATTGAGGTTGTGACCTTATACATGATCTCAGAGAGGACTCAACTCCAGATGTTGTTTTTTCCTCCTTGAATGCTTATTATGAAGAGGAAATGTAAATTTCTTCACTAAGAACTCACGGGATGATTCTGGGGCTTCCAAAGAAATTGGTCTAGTTATTATATTGCCTCCTGTCTGGAGGTGTTGTAAGCGCTCTGCAGAAGGCCTAAGAGCTCTCATAGCTGCCAAAAGGCTGTGCATTTTTATCTAGACTGAAGTGGGATGAAGTTTAGCAATAATTTGCAGTGTTCTCTTCACTTCCTGAGTGAGAATGGGGCTTGGAGCAGTGCCCTGGTTTTGCTGGATGCAGGAAGCCTTGTCTGCCTCCATGGTGGACACTGTGGTTTCTGCCCATCCCTCTGCAGCGGTCCCTGCCCAAGGAGCAGAGGAATATTCCCTGGGCATTAATGGTGCAATGGGAAATACTGGCAGAGTGCCTATGGCTGTACCATGCTGATGAGGTTTTGTATGGGGAATGTGAGGGACAATGGGATTCACACCAGCAGACTTCTGGATGAGGGATATTGGGCTGATGCTGGGTTGCTGCGCTGGAGCACAGTGCCCGGGGACTCTGGGGAAACTGGTGCCCCATCTTCCCAGCATGGATTTGCTGGTGAGAGGTATGTGCTGCTGTGGGTGTTGTGCAGCAGGGTTGATCACGGTCACCACCGTGGTAGCTCCCAGAGGAACAGGCTGCATGGAGCTATTGACATATGGTCTGTGCTGTCCATCTCTGGTGCTTCCTCCTTCCAGTCCATGGTATGGAAAAATCAGCTGCAGCTGCTGAACGGTGCCCTGGTTGGCCTCTGCTCTGACTTCCTGCTTTTCAGACATGTAATGATGTTTTTCAAGTGGTGACAGTATGTTTTGCTCTTTCCTCCCTTATGCAGCTCAGCTGCTCTCATTGCCTTCGATAAAGGTGTGGGTTTCAGGCCACTTAACAGAGTTCCTTATTTCCCTTTTCCGGTGGCTTTTCTTTCATTCCAGGCATTTAATCTTATAGGACACTGAGGTAGCATTATTACTAACTGAACATTTTCCAAGTTCTCATTTAACACACCGTCCAACTTAGACAAATAAAGGATATGCAATGAGGCCTCAATCAGGCCATCATGAAAGGCTTCATAAGTGAACATTAGCTCAGTACAGTCAAACAGAGTCACTGTAGGAACTCATGAAAATGGGAAATGCTATATCTCTTCATAGATATATTTCCAGATGATGTTTCAAAAAAAGGATTTTTTTTTTTTTTTAAATGTGAGGACCAGGAGAATCCTGAGCTGAAATCTGCTCAAAATCTGTAAAAGTACTTGTCCATACACGTCGTGAACTAGTCTCTGTTTTCAGCTGTCCCTTCTGTTTATATTTTGTAATTATTTGTGGCCCAGCTGTTACTGCTCTGTATACATAAGAAACTAATGAAAGTTAATGGACTTTCTCATCAGATACCCTTCAGAATGTGTTTTGTTATTCTTGCATGTGCCATCTGTTTTTAGCAAGAAGGGCTTGGATTAATCAACTATAACAACCAGTTTGGCGGTATTATATTTTCTAAATAGATCAGTTTCATAAGCATGATTATATTTGGCATGAAGAGCTGGCAGATCTTATTCCTGTATATGTAGCTTTTCTTTTTCTTCAAAGGGAATCAATTCTTTTTCCTCTGAAAAATGTAATTGTCACTGAAGAAATGTACAAAAGAGGTGAATCATGTTTCATCAGGCATCCTAAAATTCTCTGACTCCCTATCAAGGCCATTCCTAAAAGAGTTTCTAGAGCAGATATCATTTAAATCCTTTATCATATAATGAATATACAAATTATCAATAATTGTTTCCATATGTTTAGAGATTATAGTCAGAAATTGCTCTTTTCCAGGATTTCATATTTTAGTATTGCCCCCCTTAGCTTTCAAAGAGGATGTTAATTTATTTACACTCTTCCTAAACTCAGCTTGAAGCAGATGAGACCCATATGTGAGCTAATAATTCTAGATACAGGACATGGATGAGATCTGAATGTTTGTTTCTCTTTTTCATTCTTCTACTGGTCTATATTGAGTTTTTCTGCATGACTTATCATATCAAATAAAATAAAAAATTCATTAAGAAATAGTAAATTTGTGTCAGAGAGTTTGGTTGAACATGGAATAAAAATGAGGTACACCTTCAGTGAATAATTCCAGCTGGAAAAACGAGGACACACAACTGGAAAATCAAAGCATTTGTCATCTTAGAAATGAAAAATTTCCTTTGTTGTGTTGTGTAATAGCACTTGACACTGAATATAAATACAATTTATTTAAAAGAAAGTAAAAAGTAGCCCCTAACTTCCTAGAAGAAGGAATGGGAAAGAATGAGTTGGTGAACTGCTTTATTTAATTTATATTGATATTGATTATGGGCAGTTGTTTCAGGAAGAAAATAGAAATGGTTTCTGTACAAGAAAATTGTATTTTCTGCAATTCTTCAGTTTTCATATTGATTCAGAAAAATCAGTTTATGACATGAATATAGCGATACATGTAGTGTCTCAATGCCATAAGGTATCAGAACCATATTGCTCTTATCACTTTAAATATATGTGTAATATATATATTTTTTTTATACATATATTATTTATACATATATAAACAGAAACTGCTTAATGTGAAGAATCATAGAATGGTTTGAGTTGGAAGGGGCATTAAAGATCATTGACTTCCAACCCCCTGCCATGGGCAGGGACACACTTCCCACTAGACCAGGTGGTTCAGAGCTCCATCCAACCTGGCCTTCAACATTCCAGGGATGGGGCACCCACGACCTCTCTGGGCACCCTGTTCAAGTGCCTCACCACCCTTGCAGTAAATAATTTCTTCCTTCCTTCCTTCCTTCTAGTCTAAATCTACCCTCTTTCAGTTTAAAACCATTACCCTTTGTCCTATCACAACAGGCCCTACGAAAAATCTGTCTTCTTCTTTCTTGCTCTAAGGTCTCCCTGGAATCTTCTTGAGACCAAACAGCTTCAGCTCTCTTGGTCTTGTCCTCACAGGAGAGCTGCTCCAGCCCTCTCATCATGTCCATGGTCCTTGCTCTAACGGGTCCCTGTTTTGCTGTGCTGAGGACCCCAGACTGGGATGCAGAGCTCTGATGCCTTAGGTTTTAACTTTTGTATTTTTAAATCCTGTACTGCTTAGAGTGTAACTCTGAAGTTCCTTGTAGCCTGTAATTCCTACTCTCTCGTACTGGGTAGACATAACAAAGCCTCTCCGGGCTTTGCCTTCAAGGACAACCAGGCTGTTTTTAGGCCCAAAATGTGTAAACTAAAGATTCTAAGGGGGGCAAGCTGAGGGGCGTTACATCGCTAAAACTGGGGCTTTAATTGGAGAATTAACCCTGATATGCAAATGGTCCAAACCTATAAAAGTGTGAAGAACTCGTGACCTGTCGTCCATCTTGGGGTCCAATTTTTGGAAGCAGCCTCTGGCTCCCCCAGGGTGTACCTTGAAGGCCCTTCAAATAAATACCTATCTTTATTCCCTTACTCTTGTCTAGTCTCTGTTTCTAGGTGGCTGGAGGAGGCATCAGCTCCAGGTGGGATTTCAGAACCTGAGACATTTATGTCACTGTTGCTGCCTGTAATCCCTGACAACTGAAGAGTCTCATCATATTGTTCTGACTTGATAAACACCATTGAAAGGTTAAATATAATATTATAGCAGATACTGACATAATTTTGGAAACAAATGTGTTTGAAGTCAGATAAATACATCTATGTTAAAAAAATTTCAATTTGACAGCACTGTGTAGTTTTATAGCATTTTATTATTATGTCTTCTTATGGTCTCATTTCAGATGTGAATTGTAGCATAAACACATAAAGTAAGTTGTTAATGATCTGGGATTTGAGGTTCTGTTTGGATTTAGTCCAGGTGTAGTAATTTTACTGTACACATAAAATGAAAAGCACATGGCTTGAAACTTCAGTGCTTTGCATATAAATGGCTTATTGCAATCAGTATGGCTTCACGGACGTGCTATTTGCAGGATACTCTCCATGTACTGAATTATGGGAGTCCTGAGAAAAACGTGTTTACACAGGACAGAAATAGAAAAAGAGTGTATTCATAGCTTGTGCCAGAGAAAAAACCCAAACTGTTTATGTACTGGTAAAATAATTAGATCATATGATTCACATTTTGGAGGGGAAAACTCAGATAGCAAACAGTAATTTCTATTTTAAATCTCATTGCATTCAAAATGTACTTAGGTTAATTTTCTGTTAACTTTAACATGTAGTTTTAAAATGATTTTTTTTTTAAGGATGAGAAAATGTAACTCTAATCTTACTATAATAAATCAGCATACCCTATATACATATATCCCCTCCATATATAAAAAAATATATATACATACTTAGCCTAGAAAAGTATTGGCCATCCTATTGAAGTTACTGCTGATGACTATTGAGGTGGGCTAGAAAAGGTGTTGTTCTGATACTTTGAGGAACTGTGGCTCATTCTAAGTCCATCCAGAAACTCAAACTGCAGGTGAGAAGGTAATACACTTCTCACTTTACCATTTCTGTGTCACTCAGTCCTTTGTTTTTCAACCTTAAATTGTTGACTAATAGTTTCCCCTCTAAAAATCCAGCAGCAGCTGTGCAGAGTGGGGGACTGAACTGTAGGTCAGCAGCCATGCTGCAGCACCATAGAAGCTGTGCTGCTCTCTGAAACGAGAAGTTCACATTTGGAGCAAGGCAACACAGCTGCTTCTCAGGTTTTTTTGCTAATGAAGGCTCATCTCTGGGTGATGTGGTGAGCCAGTGCCGTTTCCATCCCAGCCCCAGGGCCACCTGCACCTGAGGCAGTGTTGCTTTTGGTTGGAAGAAGCAAAGATTTATGATGCTCATTTTACTCTGGGAATCCTTGTACTGTGGTCCCAAGAACTCATCTGGTTTGTCTCACTTCAGGTTGTGAGTGGTTGCATATGTTTCAGATGTGTTTAAAGGCGAATCTTCACTCCTGTGCCTTTTCTAGTTCTTTCTCATATTTCCTAGGAACCAGTACATGCTGCCAATTCACTTGTTTGCCCCTTTTGGTGGAGCTAATGCCCTTCTGTCGCAGCCTCTGCAGTGCTTGGGGCAAGGCAGGGTTGAAGTGACTCTGGCCCTGGCAATGCTTGCAGTTGTACACTAAGGGGCTGCCAGCCCCACTCCTCATGCTGGCCACGAATCAGGCTGGAGGGAGTGTGTAGTGTAGGCTGCCTGCAGCTGCATTTTGACTCCAAGCTTTACAGAAGTTAAAGCAAGATTTTCTAAGCTCCAAATATTTTGACAATGCTCGTTTCTGGTTGCATTCATTTTCTCATCGATAAATGGAGTATAAAGTGAGTGAGACTACTTCTTCCACATGCACAAGGGAGGCTACTGAAGGAACAAAAGTGCCAGCTGTGTTTCTCCTGAGGAGCCAGCATGCTGACAGAAAAGGAGCATATCATAGTCTGCTTGGCACTCGTTACATTCATATTCTAAACTCCTACTTTTATTAATTTACATGTTAATTTTCTACTTTGCCACTGATTATGCTCTATTTTTGTGTCTACTTCACTTCTTAATGTCAGTTCTTCCCTTAAACATGTTTGACACGTGATTATACCCTTTTAAAGAGAAGTCCCCATTGCTGTCCCAAAATGAAATATGTTGGCCATTTAGATCGAGGCTTCATGGGTGACTAACTGTGAAGAGTAAAGATCCTCACATATCTGGTGATCTTTATAGCAAATTAAGTTTCTTGGAGAAGATGGTATTTTTGCTTAGTGTCAGGCACCAGCCTGTTAATATCATGCTCTATTTACAGAAACTGTTTTCTTTCCTTCTCTGTACAAAAGCAACTTCCTTTGTGTCTCATCTGTTTCCACCATCACCGTCTCCGGGATAGAAATAAATTTCAGTGAGACTGTGAATAATAAGGAGATGAGTAAGTAAACCACCCAGAGAGAAAAAAGGGAGAAGACTGCCAGGCAGCCTGATTCTTCTGCCCTGGGTAGTGGAGGAGAAGGGCTGGGGAGAGCACAGCAGAAGCAGCTCTATGAGGTGCCTCTGCCAGTGGAGCAGCCCTTTCTGCCTCCACAGGTGCCCAGTTTAGCTGCTAATGGCACATGGGTTCAGTTCTCACTGTGCTCTTTAAGGGCTGTAACAGGCAGTAACAGCAGTGAATGTATGGGTACAGGCACAGGTGTCGTGGCTGGGGGATGTTAATGTGGGCAGCAGGCTCCCTGTCCGAATGTTAAACATGACCCCAGGGCTCTCCAGCCCACGGGTAGCACCAGCAGGTCCCTTGCTGTTGTCCAAGGGCTTCCCCTCCCAGTGGGACATTTATGACCTACTTTAGAGCAAAACTGTAAAAAGATCTCCACTCTTGCACCTTTTGCAGTGAGGTATTTAAATCTCTGATGTTTTTCTTCACATAAATTATAAATCATTCAGTTAGAGGCTATGTGAACTGGTCCCCCAAGCTGCAATTTTTTGTAAGTTGCCATTTGAGGTGAGTTTTTCCTGACCCAGACAGAATTGTCTGTTGCCCTGGAAGAGCACAGCTCGGAGAACACTTGCTCCTCTTTGTGTGCCTCTCTCAGTTCTGTCTCTGAAGAAGAGCCAGCTCAGGCAGGGTCAGGCTCTGTGACCATTGAGGCAGCAATACATGTTTTAGGCTTCCAAAATTTTCCTAGCTCCCTCAGTAGAAAAGTATGCAGGATTGGTCTTGCATGCTGACTTACATCTTGAGCCAGGTAGTTTCACTGTAGCCAGTGGCATGTTAGAAAACTGATGCTTTTCTGCTAAATCTTTGAAGGGTTTGGGACTGTCTCTGTTGCTTGCTTGCCCAGATGCACATGAGTGTCCTCGTTTGGTAAGCAGTCCCAAGAGATGAAAAGCGATGTAGTGTTACCAGCCCAGATTTGTACTGTTCTTCCATGAGAAATGACCACCTTGAAATTAGGGACTGTCGTTGAATACAGACACCCTCACATTGTGACCCTCAGTTTCCAGATGCGCTGTGTTGTAATGACACTCTAAATGGCAATAATTTACCCTGAAAGAAGGATACAGAAAAATATTTTCTAAAGGTTGTTTGAAATTTTGGAGCCAGTGCTCCCACAGGATGAATTTTAAATAATTATAGAGGTGGCACATATGAAGTTTTAAATAGATATCAATGGGGATCTTTATGCTGTCATGAGATGTGGGAGCCTGATTTTTTTGGTTTCCCATAGGCACAGACTGCCTGCCAGCCTAGGAGCTGTCAGGGAGGTAAGAGGGACCTGGGAAAAGAGGATTATTTCTTCTGAAAGGATATGGGTTTGACAATATCTGGTGAAATGTTCATGCTCAAAGAACTGTCATATTCCAAAGGGAAAACATTTTGCCCAAGCAGTTTTCAGCAATGATGATAGTGAGGTTTTGCAGTTTGGGATTTTTTTGGTGCTTTTTTTTTTTTTTCCTGCAAGTGGGTTAACAAAATATAGGTGAAAAAATAGCTAGAAATAGAAAGTACCATTGCTTTATTGTATTATTCCTCTTTTCCCCCTTTTTCTGACACTCTTGAAAGCCTGTAGCACACAAGGAAATATAACATTTTAGTTGTTTTCCAGCTAAGAGTTGAATTTAGGACCCAGATGTGTTTGTGGACTGTGCAAAGCACCTGCAATGCTCTTGTGAATGTGGCTGACAGACTAAAAGTCGCCTTCACGTGACGGATTCACCAGAATAACCTGGGGAGATGTATGTGTGTTCCAGCAGTACCTGCCCCTGCAGTGACAGTGGGTGGAGACAAGCAGTTTGTTTCCTGGTGTGTTTATTCAGTTGCTTTTTCATCAGCTGAGATGGCTTTAATTTCAGCTTCAAAGTTTTAAAAACCACTATGAAGGAGGCAAGTTAGGAGAACACAGTTCGATTCAGGGGAAAGGTATTGAACAGTTGATTGACATTACGGAACTGTGGCATTGTCTTTGCCTGCCCCTTCCTTCCTTCTTGTCTTCAGATGGTGACAAATATGGAGAGGTGGCACCATCCAGGCCTCTATAGGTTATTTTTCAAACCTATTTCAAGTCCCCATTTCTGCCAGTGTGTCCCAGCACTCTCTTCATTTTTCTGCTGTTGTGCATAATGAACAGTGAGTGACCTTCACACTAAGTCATGCTTCATTGTCATGAAACTGAGTACACCAAAGCAACAAAATGAAGCCATTTATTTTCACATTCAGGTTTCCTTGAACATGGTGTTTATGAAATTAGCACCTTTGCAACTCAGGGAAAAGGAGAATAAATTTTTCACACGTTGAACAAGAAAGTGCCATTGTGTATTATCTGTATTTTTACACAACTTTTGTCTGCTGTCATAAAATTAACATAATAGTGAATGATTGAGAAAACAGATCAATCAGAAAGTATTCTATCAATAAATATAAACTATATTTATAGTTTCTAGGTTTGGCTGATAAACCTTTCACATTGTTTTAGTTTGTATGTTCTGTCGCATTAATTTATTGCATACTACTTTCATGGTATATAGCATCTATCTTTCAATCTGTATGTAGCTCAGTTTTTCTTCCTTTCTCTGTTTCTGAACAGTTTCTACGGTTTCTGAACTCATATAAAATCAGTTTCTCCGTATGCCTTGGCATCTTATGTGAGAATTCGCTACTTACCACTGTGCAGTAGAAAGCTTTAGAACTTTAATTGATTCATAATTATTTCAAAGGTGTTTGCTCTCCTTGTTATCTGTTTGGTTTACATAGATAAAATGCCTAGAATGAAACATTTGGCAGCTGTGAGTATAGGGGCTCATTTATAAACCCAGAGAGAGACTGACTTCCCATCGATGTAGAAATACACTTGGGGCTCCTGCCAGCTGTCACTGCCGTGAGCTGTCTGGTTGGGAACAGCTACCATTAAAACTCCTGACATGCAGTGAAGTGAACACAGTGAAGAGGAAAGGAGGCTTTGGGTTGTCAGATAGTTTTCTCAGCCACAGAGGGAATCTGTTGCTGAGCAAGTGCTGTCCTATGAGCAGGTACCTGGGAGGGTTTTGATTTGTAGGAAAAATAACACTTTCCAGAGTGGTGCTTTATAAACTAAAATTGTAGCAGGGCAGTTTCTGCTGAGAGAAGACAGGGCTTGGCAGCTGGGTGGGGAACTTGTGGCACTGCAGGTGTGGAGGGGTCAGCAAATGCTTTGCTTTAGTGACTGAATCCAGCCCACTCCCCTGGGCATCCATCCGTCTCTGGCTCACAGACACTCACAGACACACCTTTTAACACCTCACTTCTGGGGAGAATTGACACTGCTGGTGCCAGCACCATTCTCCCAGGGGGTGTATAGATAATTCCCACACGTCCGTGCTCTTTTAATAGCTCTGAATTTGTTTCTTGATTGGCTGTTCACAGCACACGGAGCTGTGGGGCCAAAAACTAAAACAGCAGAGCTTTGCTCAATTTTACATATATATATATATATAACTTACATATAACCATGAGGAAAAGAACTAATGAAATACGTTCCTTCCTGAGTCTCACCCTTGACTTGGTAGTTGCTGGTAGTCCCTGATGCTTCTGGTAGTCCTTCTCCCATCCTTCCCTCTGTGGGTCCATGCTGCTGGCACAGTCCTTGGCCAGGGGTGGACAGGCCGTGTATCTCCCAGGTCCCTGTTTGATGGCCTGGCCAGCACACACAGTGATGGGCAGCCCAGCCCAGCACGTCAAACAGACTTGTGCTGCACTCGCTTTGTGGTTTTTCCCTCTGGACTTCTGCTTGTCAGCCAGGGATGTTGCAAAGACTGTGGGAATGCAACTCATCCTCTGCCAGACTTCTCTTCTCCTGGAGAATGTGGCCTGTGCTGTCCCAAAGTGCTGCTGTAGGAGGACTGAGAGATAGACAGGAAAAAGGGCATTAGCCTTGTTACCTTAGAAAACTGAACTCAAACCAGAAGAATATTTATCAAAATCCCTTTTCCCAATGGGGAGTCTTCCGTAAAAGCTGTAAATGCTTCAGGACCAAGAACTCTGCTAAAATGAAAAGCATAGAAATGTTTGGGGCTTCTTGTCACATCCAGAGTGGTAGGAATGCTAACAGATGCATGAACAGCAGGCAAGGTTTGCTTTCTGTATGACGATTTTAAAGTCAAACCTATAATTAGAGGTATGAGACTTTAAAAATTGCTGTGATTTTGCCGCATTAAAACATTTTAAATAGTTTCTTTAGGAAGAAAGACCTAGCAGCACACACTGACTTAACACAGTCCATGTCACTGCTGCACAGAAACCCAGGTTTCTTGTGAAGTTTTGTTATGGAATAACCCTTATGCTTTCTTTTTGGAAATCTTTAAAAATAAAAGCACACCATTCTGCTTGGAAGTATACTGTTTTGATGAAAATCTACAGAGAAAGATTTTTCTTCCTATTACTTTTAAATTTTTGGCACAACCTCTGAAAGAAACTTAAAGTCACCGTATTTGCCTTATGTAGGGAGGGGGCAGAGGTGCAAAAGAAAGTTCTGGGTCCTGAGTATTATGTGTTGCCATGTTAACCGTTTAGGATTTTTATGCTTGAAAATGAGGCATCCTGATGTCATTCTAAACATGGTGTTTTCAGCATGCCCAGTGGTAGGGACAAAACAATATATTTATGTCTATCTATCAAACTTATGTGTTACGTGACCTCACTTCAGCAAAATATTTTGCTGCTTCCTTGTGCTGAAAGAAAATGAGATGGTTTGGAACTGCAGCCTGAAAATCATCAAGTGCCGAAGCTCTGAATGCAATTCTGCGGTTTTGCTCACAAAGCTTATTTTTAGATTAGCCTGTCTTCTCCTTGCTGGTGAAATAAATCAGAAATCATTTACAAACAGCAGATAAAGCATTGCAAAACTTCTGGCTGGATACCCTTAGTACAGGCTGGTGGACTGATTCTCCTGAAAATATTAGATACTCTCCTGATTTTCGCTGAGCAGTGGAGAGCTTGGCTTTGTCTGTAAATGCATTCATCTTGCAATATGTTGGATTCAGTGTCAGGTTTTTCCCTTGCCTTTTCAACTATTTCTTCATTTATTTTTTTCCCCTTTTCAGGGCTCCTACTTCCTAAATTCCATGCAGGTGCTTCTCTGAGTTTTTTTCGGGTGAAGAGGTTCATACACCCCAACCATTCCTACACATTCAGATATGGAGCTTTGCAGTGCAGGTGTCCCTTCAGCTGGCTGCATCAGCCTTGTATTGGTGGTGGTGGTCTTCCCACTGCTTCCCCTGTGGCCTTGCCCACACGTTCACTCTCTGCCAGGACCCCTGCTGCTGGAAAAGGTCTTTCCAAGGTGCGATGCCATACCCTCTCATCCACTCCCATTGCCACCTGTCGTAAAGTCACAGGGACTCTTGCCCTGCTTCTTGCATGTCTTAAGCTTGTACTCAGTGGGGGATGGATGTACACATCTGAGGAGTGCAGCTGTCATCCAAAATGAAAAAATAGTTTGTTTGGGCTTGCAGAAAATATCTTGAAAGATAGGGACAAATAGGAACTACCCAATGGTAGTTTCAAACTATTTTTAGGTTGTTTTGCTCTGCGAGTGAGTCTCACACAATCACCCCATCTGCCACGAATAACTTCTGATTTTGTGCAAGAGTTGGGAGACAGGGAGAAGCTCTGTCCAGTTTTGTAGAAATCAGGCTCAGGTAGAAGAGCAGCGTGGATGAGCCTTGTCATGAGGGCAGCTCCTGGGACAGCTTAGCAGGCAGCTGCCATTCCCCGTGGACCTCTTTGCTCCATGTCAAGGATTTGAGGTCCTAAGTCACATTTTGGAGTGTTTTGGTTTTTTTGGTTTGGTTTTCAGGTGCCTACTGAGCGAGAGGTCCCAAATGTATCCTGGCTGGAAGCATCCCCAAGTCTGTGTCCCTGCCAGCAGTACGAGGCATGAGGGATATGAGGGCCTCAGCCCACATGGGGCTGCACAAGGAGTTCCCACCAGGCAGACACTACTTTTAGCAGCTGGGAGTTTATCAGAGATGGGAGATGACAGTTGCCTCTGCTTGGTCACATCTCTTCCTGGATCCTGTTTTCAAGCTGGTAGGAGTCATTAAATGATCAGTTTAATCTCAAAATTAAGTTATAATTATAGAATGAAGAAAACATTTCCCCTCACTTCCCCATCTTCCTCCCCCTCCACTGGTGGCCCTCATTAAGGGATGTCATTTTCCTGTAAGGCAAGGGACATTGAGGGCAATCTCAGAGTGGATCCAGTTACTAAGCAGGCATTTGCCATGGCTGGCTTTTGCATGCTTTGCAAGTTTTACTCAATATATTTAGTAACTCCAATTGTTTCTGGTAGTGCTTTTTTGTTGGGAGTGCTTGTAAGTGTAGCTGCACTGTTTCTAACATCCTAGTGTCTCCAACTTGCACCGGCAGCCATGAAAATCGATAGTGTTGGATGTGAGCCTGGGGTGTTACTGGTTTGTCAGCATGTCCAGAAATGCATACATTCCTTTGGGGTCAAGTCCTCAAAATTATTTAAGTGAATCCTGGATGATAAATAACAAGCACATTTATTTCAGGCTGAATGAGAAGATTAATTTCAAGGGTTTTGGTGGTTTTTTTGCCTTTCAAGTATTTTTGATGTTTATGCAAGTAACATTTTGAAATGAAAAAATTGCTTTGAGGAAGCACACCAGATACATAATTTTGAAAATTTTGGAGCACATCAGTTGTTTTGGATCTGCTTGTGCACTGATACAAGTGTTTCAGCAGTACAAAAATGGACAGGCAAAAGATTTTGATGCCATGACTGCATGTGTGACATGCACTGTAAAGTCCTGAGGGAGCACTTTCATCTTGTACCCAAATCTGTCCCCACTAGTTTGGAAGTCCAGCCTCACAGACCCCTGGGTGAGCAGCTGCTGCCTCAGGGGGTGACAGTCACAGGGTGACAGAGGGGTAGGTAGGTAGGTAGGTAGCCTGAACCTAAAAGGTTTGTGAATCCCACATCAGCAGCTGAAGAACAAGGGGGTCAAGCATTAATTCACTCCTGAAGTCGCACCCAGTGTTCTGGTGCAGAGACCTCAGCTAAAATAGGGTGTTTGGTTGCTCATGATGGCAGAGAGCTGCTTCAAGCCTCCTACAAGACATCCCCTCATGGAGAGTGAGACTTCTGCTACTTGTGATTTTGATGAGCAGCGGGGACACAACTATTAGAGCTAGTTTTGCCTTTTTGAGAGTACGGTAATAGGTCTTGCCTCATGCTGCTCTATACCTTGTCAAGGGAATATCAAGTAAGTGACTTCAGTAAAAGATGCATCTGTGTGATGCAAAGGAGGTTTCCTAAGGGAAATGTCAAATTGTGTCTCCAGGAAATGATGGCAAGAATTGCAGGAAATACTTCATGCGTTGAAAAAGAGAGCAGCATCAGCCTCTCGCTAGAACCACAGCATAGCCTACCCCTCTTCCCATCCCTCGCCACCCAGGGAAGACATAAAACCAGAGGAGGCAAACATCAGTGTGGCCAATCAGTGCTGCAGTCTGGAAATGTTGACGTGGAGGAACTGTACTGTAGATTTCATCTACATCTGCCCACTTCACTTATTTGAAATTTTTCCTGTTCCTCAGAGAAGGAACTTTCTTTGCTGTATTAAAGCTTTGGAGAAGGTAATTTTGACTGTTACTGGAGAAAAGATTTTAATCTGACACAGGTCAGGACAGAGTAAATTAAATTTCAGTTTGAAGCTGGCTGTTATCACTGTTTCATGTTAGCTTCATTTTATCCCTTGTTATTTACTATTAGAAAACACAGCATAGGATGCCCTTCTTAAAAAATTCAAGTAATGCATTGGCTTTTTGTTAATGATTATATGTAAATCTTTAGCACTACAGTCCATTTATTGTTCTACTCTGCACATTTGATTTCTTAATAGAAAGTTACCATTGAACTGGGCATCGTTGAGACTTGTGCACAACTCACACTTAAAATTGTAGTAACAATTGATCCCTGTAGTAACCATGGCAGGCTGGTCAGTGCCAGGAACAGGCTGTTGGATATGGAAAACTCCATTACAGCTAGGTATCCATAAAACTTAACTTGGATTTTAATCGTTAACAGCAGCTTCCAGTTACTGGACTCAGAAGCTCACTCATAGCAGGGCTGTGGTGAGTGCTCCCTTCCAGGTGAGGCAGGAGCAGCAGCAGTCCTAGGTCCTGGAAGACCCCTGTCCTTCAGGATGTCACTGGAGTTCACTTTTTTTGCCTCCATCATATTAACCGGCTCCATAATGATGCTTCTGTGTAAACTTTAACTCAAAAAGTACTTCTCCATCAGCTGCTGTTTGCTAAAAGGCTGCAGGTTTAGACCTGCCGTAGGTAGATTTCCCTTTTTGAAATGCCCTTTTCAGCTTGGTAGAGAAAAATATGTGTTTACCTGGGAATTCAAATTTATTTCTTAGGTGACCCTGGCACTGAGACGGGCATTTGGGGTTCACAACTGTTTGGAACCAATTGAGGTGACCTTGGCTGTCTCACCTCTTGCAAGTCCAGCACAGGGCCCGTGTCACTGTGCTTGGTCCTCCAGAAGTCTTGTTTGCCCTGAAGTGCATTTGAAGTGGCACTAGATGGCTGTACTTGGGCCCCAGGGTGCCTCCCAAAATATATGCACACCCCCTGATGAGACGAGTGCTGCAGTGCCTCTTATTCTTCTGAGATCACCCTGTTACTAGGGAAGAAGAAGATTAAAATAAGATAGGATTATTCTAGAAAATTTTGGTTCTTGATTAGAAAAGCAGAAGCATGCTAACTGTACAGAAAAACAGAATTCAGTTCTGGATAATGTTTGACTGTAAAGCTCACCAGCAGTTGCTGTGATGCTTAGCTGGTGTAGATCTAGGACTGCCTCATCCTGTCTCAGAGACCTTTGTGAAACTATCATGTCTCTGTTCTTTCAGTACAGAAGGAGATCCCAGCTGCTCTCCAGAGACACTGTACTCTTGTCTTGATCAAGATGAAAGCTGCTCCCTCCTGCTTCTTATCAGTCTGCTTTTCCTGCCTCTTTTCTGTGCTGCTCCCCCTGGATTCACATCATCTGCTACTGCTCTGTGTTGCTTGGAGTGACATCCAAAGCCACACGATAAGGACAGCTTCTAGGGTTTCGGTCTAAAGTGAAGATGGCAGAAAAGAGAACACTTATGTAAAACTGCCTCTTTTGTGAGGCGATTCCCTGCCTTTCGAGAGTGTCTGATGTAGATTGTACTGTTTTGTATAATTCTAAAGCTGCAAATTAAGCAGCAAGACACCAACTCTAAGCTGCTCACAGCCAGGATGGTGTACCCTACCATACAAAGCTTAACTGTGGCATTTGTAGCCTACAGATTAGCAGAACCCTTGGGTCTTGAGGTCCAGATTTTCACTGCTGCTGCTTTGTGGATGGTTGGTCCAGTGGGCTCTGCATATGTCTGCCTTATGGCACTGGGTGGAGAGGCTTTTTTCAGCACCCAAAAACAAACTGAAGAGTTTTAATATTTGAGATTTTTAGGATTGAGCACTACAAACCATATGCAGGTCTGAGGCCACAATCTCTGTGGAAAAAAAATTCTTGAATTTCTTGTATTGAGGTTACTGATACCTATGCATGCAAGGGTAACGAGGGCTTTTGCAGGTTGAGGGCATCCCCAAAGCAAGCATACATGTCCAGGAGCACCGATGCAACAGCTGCATGTCCCATTGAGACATGGAGTGGGGAGACCCCTCAGAGCCTCGCAGAGACATGGGGTGGCACACGGAAAGCTCACTGCCAGCTCATGTGCCTGCTTTGGCACAGCGTGGGGGGGTGGACCCTCAGGCTGCTCCAGGGGGTGATTGGTTTGTTCTGTGGGGTGGATGAGACAGCTGGACCTCTCCCCTTGGTGTGGGAAAACCGTGCTGCCCATCTCCAGCCTGGCCCCCAGAGGCATCCTCCTGCCGGACATGGGGATTTTAGCTGCAAAGAACTTTTTTGTCTCTTATGAGGAGTGCTTGTAAGAAGGGTGGATCAAAGGACCTCAGTAGCTCCAGATGAATTGCCACACACTTCGTTAATCAGCTAATAAAATGCAGTGAATATGCTGCACTTGGAAAGCCAAGTGAGAGGCCTCACAGTCCCTTACACTGAATTTCCTGTGTTGTCCTCATTTAACCTTGCTGTGCAGTGGCTTTCCTTTTTTTGGCTTACATTATTTATAGAGTGAATATTAGTGCAATCCATTCTCCTTCAGCAGCTGGTAGCATCTTCAGAAACAACAATCAAGTGCAAATGAAAAAACAGAGACCCATATATTTTTTGAGTATATTTTACAAACCCATTTGTAATGGCTAGAGAAGAAAACACAGTTAATAAGGAAGCAGGGAGTGGAAGCTGTGTTCTTTTATCTGAATATTTGTTTTGGCAGTGATCTGGAGTTCTCTGAAACACTGGCTTAATTGTCTCTTAAGTTTGCCAACTGTAATTTTCCCTCCTATTATTAGAAATAAGGGCATTTTTTGGTTCACTCAAAGAGATTTATTTTCATAGCAAATGCATTATGTGTATCCTGTTAATGTAAAAATATAACTTTTGTTAACATCTTGCATTATTTTATGGGCCCCAGCTCTGAGATTTAACTCTAATGTACCCTGAATCAGACCACGTGTGAGGAGCTGCTTGCTGCCAACTGGTCCCCTCTGTGGACTTATTCACAGCCTCATCAGTGTGTAGGGCTTTAAGGGAAGGAAGCAGGGTCAGAGCCTTCTGACCCTTCTGAGCATGAACATATTCCTCTGGTGAAGCACAAACTGTGTCTCCTACATGGGTAACTTCTGTATCCAATAATAAGTTCCTGGCTCAAAGTATGCAAGCTTGGGCTTGAGTTCATAGCAGCCTCGTGCGCTTTGCAGTTGTTCATTAGACTTTTAAACGTGCAATCTAAAAGCAAGGAAGAAAAGCATTTATTTTACTTTTTATATGGAACCAATAGCACTTCTCTTAATACATTTTCTCTGAAGTAGCGGATGGAGAACTTTTTCCATAATCGAATATTCCCATTATTCCTGATATTAAAACTACAACCAATTAACACTAAAACAATTACTGCCTGAGCAGTGATAAAATGATGATGAAAGTATGAGATGGTCGCCTTTACAGAAAGATTTCCTCTGAGTAGTAACTCTGCTGCTTACATTTCATGTGGATTGTGGAATGAGAAATCTGCAATGCCTGCCAGAGGGGACAACTTTGCTGTACAGCTTGGCCTCAGGGGAAGCCAAAGGAGCCACTATAACTGGCAAACTTGCAAAATATTTATGTTTGTGTACAAATATTCCCAAATTAACAAGGTAACACCCATGTGTGCTTTATCCAGTCAGTTTTGAGGTCCTTCAAAGAAGAAGGCTTCCTCTGTCCCTCAGCACCTGCTGTACTTTTGACTGCCATGCTGCAGTTTGTGCGAGGGCTGTTTCTTATAAATGTTCCTTATCCATCCAAAAAGAAAACACTCAATTTTGTAATGGACTAGAGAATCCAGTCTTTAAAAAACATCTTTCAATTTATACTGTTTGTTTTTTCTGGCAATTCCCTATGACCATTGTGCTTTAATTATTGCAACATGTTCCCTTTTCTTTTTCCTTCCATCTTTTCCTATACTGTTAGGAGCAAAAATTAGGCCTTCCTTAATGTTTGGGGTTTTTTTCCACATAGAGGTATTTGCAAGACTGAAGTGAGAGTAACTGACATCTTATTGCAAGACTACCATTCTCCCTAAAAATAGGGTAGGAATGAAATTATCATTTAGCAGGTTTTGTCAGGATCTGGTTGGTATAAGTTTCAAACAGCTCTTTGTAATGAGATTTCGGTATTTATAGTCATCTTGCTAATTGACAATATTCTTAGGCACTCTGTAATTGTATCCCTTGTAACAGTAACTGCTCTTTCGTAGTAGCAAAGGACAAATTTTGTTAAACTCCAGTGAAATTTGGTAGTATATATCAGTAAGGTGGTGAGGGAAGGGAGATGAATTACAAGACCATTATAGCTTTAAAATATTGCATTTGCAGTCTAAAAAAGCAATTAAAACTTAAGGAAATGATGAGTTTGGGAGCACTGCAATGGATACATTGGGTGTCAGTTGCATAATTATATTACTGCTGCTTCATAGTGTACTGTATTTTAGTAAAGAAGTTTGTAGTATGTGCACACGTTCCTTGCCCATGGCAAATACTGAGTAATCCAATTTAGTTTAGATTGCAGTGAAAGTATGAGAATTTAAGTGGTATTACTTGCATTTATCTAAGTGTAAGCAAGTGTAAGAAGATGTAACTGCACACCAGCTGACACACAGGAACTTGTTGACTCCAGGAAAGAACCATGTGCTCAAACCCTAATTTGCCTAGGAAGGGAATTTCCACCAAAAAACCATTCAAAAACAGTAACACTGTTAAATGTCTTGGTCATTTTATTTCATCTTAGAAAGGAGTGGAATACTTTACATTTAAGCTGAAAGTGGGGTTTATGGGCATTTTTTTGCAGTGGATTCACATAAACCGTGAAGAATGTACTTTTCAGTTGAACATCTTTTTGAAAATAGTTTGCCCCAAAATAGAATGTGATTCCTCTCTGCAACTATTTGGAAATTTGGGATGATTTACTGAGTAGGTTTGGACAGAAAAATGCTTCAGGCTAAAATGGTAATTCTTCTTGATTAGGAAGTGGTAATGAAGTATTGGTTCAAGACCAAAAGGATTTGAAGCCACATCAATCATCTCTTAAGAAAGTAATATGATCTACAAAATAAAGGATATTTGGGGGTGTGCTACTCCTTATCTCTCCTTTTGATCCTGTTCCTTTAAAAACAGTAGAGTAAAAGACTTACATATTTGATGAACCCTAGGAATTAAGGGTGAGGGTGCCAGTGCACTGGTGGTTAGGGCACATGCTCAGATCCAGACGTGGCCTGGATGGTTATCTATGTACTTACAACAGCTTGTAACTTACAGCAGCTGAGCACCCTACCACCACCACAGTTGCTGTCCTCCCTTCCTTGTGGTGTTAGAAAACATGCCCAGGGAATAGCCATTTCAGTGGAAATTTAAATATTTCCTTTCACTTGCAGTAAAACCATGGTCTGGTCTTCTTTTTTAACTTCTTTTTTAACTTTCTTCAATGTTCTAATAGGCAAATTTTTTGGGGTTTTTTAATCAGCCTAAATTTTCTTTTTCTCTTGCTGAATCTGTAAAATAACAAAATACAAGCAGGTACAATTGCAACAGTTCAATTCAGTTGCAATTCAGATCCATTTTGCCACCAAAACAGGTATCCCCAAATGGGTCCACTTCTCTGTACCTTTGACCAGAGCAAGGCCATCTCTCTCACCTTAAATGTGTGGTGATCTTACCAATCTTGTATGACTCCACTTGCTGCTTACTCTGGAGGTGTAACTACCAAAGCTGCAAAACACGTAGCAGATCTGGTATTGCAACAGGCTTTTGGAACTTAATCATAAAAGTAAATTCTAGAGGGTTAGAGCAATAGAGGAAAATGTTGGTGCCAATGCTGACATCCTGTTCTCTGTCCATTTAATACCTCTCTCCATGGCACCTCCTTGTTTACACGATTAGTCTGGCTTGTAAGAGACTATGTCTGTGGTTGGAGAGAAGAGCTCTGATACAACTTGACTTTTAACTTAACTGAAAAAGAAGTATAATGAATTCACTTACTGGAAGCTGGTAAACTTTATACAAGAGATAGGGAGCAAATTTTGGATGTACATGATTTACTGTGCTATGAAAGGATACAGTGGGATGCCTATAATCCTGTTTAAACCAGGGTTTTACAGCTGCCAGAAATTTGAAATGTGCTTTCTGTAGCACTTCTTTCCTTTAACTGGTATGAAAAGTTGAAAATTCAGAATTTCAAGACAAATTTTGTTTTTAGCTGTGGGGTCTTTTCTGGCAAAATTAAACCATTTTGATACAGACGAATCAACAAATTTTTAGCTTTCACCTAATTACTGTATAGTTTTGGAACATTTTTGTTTTCCAGATAATTTCTTTCTAATAGGCAAATTTTCCAGTGAAAATACATTATCTGTTAATAGGAACCCATAGTACCTGTAGTTCAGAAACAGGGTAGATGAACATTATGAACCTGTTAGAATTCAAAACCTCTGATGAAAAACTTCTTTCAAATAATCTATTTTTGCAGAACTAAATTTTCAAAGTATGAATTCCAGAAGGATAAAATGGTTTTCATTGTTCAGTGTTGGTGTATGGCATTTAAAGAATGCATGACATTTTAAAGAGAACAACAGGTTCCTTTTAAAAATAGTGCTTAATTCAGGAATAACACTACCCAGTGAAAGATCATGAGTGGCAAACTGTGTATGAATGCTCACTTGAATTTATAGACTGTATATTTTACCCTCCTTCCTAATAAACTTGGAAATTGACTAAGAGATATTGCTTTTATTTTATGTTCTGTACTCTGAGATTACAAGGCACTGTAGAAAATACTGTGCTTTGGTTTTTTTTAAAGAATATCTCACTAAAATCAGGGGATATTTGTAGCATAAGGCAACCTATAGTAACCCAAATCCATGCCTCTCATCAGTGTCAAACAGGGCTTTCTGAATAGCAAAGGGGACTTAAAAAAGAGCTCTTAGAGAAAGCCAGCCTCCTGTTTATTTTTAATTTCCCTATTCCATGCAGCTGTGGTGTCCTTCTGCCCTCAACACCAACCCTCCAGCTGGAAATGACACAGACCACAAAATCCAACTCTGTGTGGTGAATGCTGGACTTCCCTCTTCAGGATTTCTGTGCACAAGACACTGCCGCTGCTGCTGTCCCAGATGCAGACACAGCTTTTGCTGCTTGCAGCGATGGAGATGCTGTGTCACACTGAGCAAGCCCTGTGAACACTGCTCTGCTGCAGCATCACACGCTGCCAGCCCCGCCTTGCTGCCCTGCAAGGTGCCTCTGCCGCCAGCCTGGGGCGGGGAGCAATTACATCATCTTGCTGAGTGTTTAAAGCAGTTTAAAATAAGCATGCTGGGAAAAAATAAATACACTTACAAAAGACCTCAATTACAAAGACATTTCCACTCCTCTTTGCTTTCCTGTTTAAGTAGAGATAGGTTATCTGTTTAGTCGGGGGGTGGAAAAAGAAGAGCAAGGGTGAGGAGTGAACAAAGCAAATGACTCCTGAGTTCAAGGCTCAGAAGAAATCTAAGCTGCTCAAATCATCTTCTTCTTACATTGTCTTTCCTCCCAGAAAAACAAAAGGACTGTAAAAAAAAAGGTGTTGTCAACAAGAGCTATGTTTTGTTAGAAGGACATGGAGCAGAGCAAGGTGAATTACTTGCAACTGTCCCTGTTGTACATGCAGGCTAGCCGTAACAATTTGCTACAATTACACAAAAGTTAGATGGCTTGTTTATGTATTATGGCACATTTCTGCACCAATTCTTAATAATATCATCCTTCATCTTTTTATGCTGTATTCACCTCCCTTAATTTGCGGCTACTGCAAGAACTCCTGGACAGAAAAATAAAGGTCATCTTACTTTGTAATGTTCTGCACATTAAATAGCAGAAGTCTCTGAGAAGGCTCAGAACTTGTCTAGCGTTAAGCTTCTACTTTTTTGCTCTCCACAAGCTTTTGGTACCCAGGATGAGTCACTGGTTCTCATTTTATGACATTTGTGGTTTTCTTTATCTCCCATCTTTGGGTCTCATCAACACTAATAGTGAACAGGACAATAAACTGGATTACCTTACTAGAGCTTATAAATTTCAAACTGGCTGTTACCATCTTTCTGAAGCAGACAATAAAATAAAATATCTCTCATGTGTATTGCATTTTAATATCAAGAAGGGGAGCTTGAGTTTAGCTGTCATGTATTGCTGAATGCTTTATTTCAGCTGCTTGCAACCATGGGTGGCCCTTCTGTTTAATTCTATATTAACTGTAAAATGCTGTGATTGCTGTGGTGGGTTTTCTTCCCCAAAACAGAGTGAGCCAGTTTTAGAAGCATTAACATAATGCCTTTGGGATTCTGTTTTCATTAGAATGCCGAACAGTCCTAGATTTACATCTCTCTTTGCAGATGGCAATTATCTCTTTCTAATGACTCTTTTGTATTAAAGAAAAATAGTGGAAATCTTCCAGTACTGTTAAAATGCTTCTAATCTTCCTTAACTTGTAGAAGACAGCAGAAATCAGTGATGGGTGAGAGGAAAGAAATAAGGCATTCAGATAAGCTTTTCTGGCCTAAGGAAATGCATAAAAAAGTTTTCACCACCTGGATACAGAAAGGACCAGAGAACATTCATTCTTGGTAATGGGAGTGTAGCACACCAGTAGTAGTTTTTTGGTCCTCAAAATGTGGATGATGTCAAAAAGGCTTGCTTGGAAGTGATAGTTATTTCGGATCTGCCATGCGAGAAGTGTGTTTTTTCATTAGAGAGCTGAATGAATGGCTGCTCATACTGCAAACAGACACCCATCTGTGGCTTACAGAATGGGTAATGTCTTCTCACTTGGTATTTGTTTAATGTTGCTCAGGTTTTATTTTATTTATTTTATTAAGCTGTTGAGGGGGGAAGAGATTTCTTTCCTTTGATATTAGAAGTTTTACCTTCAGGTGCTGCCATCATGCAGGAAGTCTCCACTGAGGACAGGCTGACCTTAGTTTCTCCCTGAATTTTTAAGACTCTTTTAGGAATCCTGAATATTTAAGTACAGACCTTTTCAATCAGCTTAAAGCCAAATATCACTTACCAGACAGGACAAGCTTTCAGGACAGGGGAGCTAAAAAGGAAAGGTTAGTTACCACTGCTCTGAGAGATTGACAGCAACCCCTTTTGGCATGCAGATGGAGAACTGGATGATGAGCAGGAAAATATTTAATGGAAATGTTTGCAAAAAAGAAGCGTGTCGTATTTTGAAGTTGAATTAACTCTGTGCTTTGAACATTTTTAATCAATTCTGTAGAGGATATCCTGAAAATTGCTGTCACCAAGCAGCCCAGTTTTATGCCTCTCCTCATGATTTCACCCAGTAGCTGTGTGCAGCTTTCTTATAAGAGCATCATTTTTTGTTCCCAGTGGCATTTAAGATCACTCTGTCTCCAGAAGTGAGTGGTGATAATGTTTTTTAATCCTAAGTGTAACTGCAAAGCTACCTCACCAGTACAAAGAGGTCCTGGTGTGTGCCTGTGCTGCTGGGGCAGGGCAGAGCCAAAGGCAAAACTGTGTGGCTGCGTCCAAAGCGATGGACGCTGGGTTCAGCCTCTCCTGACTCTTCCTGCACTGACATAAGGAAGGTGAAAAGGAAGACAGCAGAGAGAGGGTTGCTTGGAAAGGCTCAAAGTGCACAGTGTGCTTATGATTTCTCCAGCAGTGGCCTGTCGGAAGGGTCTGCCTGTGTGTATGGCACCGATGATGGAGCTGGTGTGGGTCAGTATTTATTTAGGTTCTATTTCCTTTGCCAGTCTCAGCAGTGAGGACTCCTCTGTGATGGCTTCAGGTGCTTCCCCGGGGCAGCTCAAGGGAAGAGAATGGGGAAAAGTTATCTGCCTTCCAAAATTCAGTATCATGGGTGTAAAGTATTTTGTCTCTTGCATGTTATACTTTGAGATTCAACTCCATTTCACAGATACTTCTTAATTTTAATTTCATTAAATGGTATGCCTCTTTAATAATCTCCCCCATCTCTGGTCTCCTTCCTTTCATGTTAGAAATTCTTAAAATATCATCAAAATATTATTTTTGGGTTCTTCTGTATTAATCATGGTTTTGGTCAATGACAATAAGTAGTCATTTGATTGAACTGAATTTCCTGCCAGAGTTAATAAGAATGATCATGCTAATTTTTTAATGTAAAATACACAGCTTGAAATTAGGAACTAGCAAGAACATGATGCAAAAAACTCATCCTCCCACAGAGATGCTGATGTTGCATTTTATTATTCTGCTTTCCTTTTTCTTGCCCATCATGTGACAAACCTTGTTTGTTCTGAACTTCAAATCCTCTCTAGATTCCAACAGAAACTTAAAGTTGTTGGTTTATTTGGCTTCTCGGGTGCTTTTTAGAAAAAACAAATATTTGGACCAAGGCAATAGATATGTTTTTAAAACAAAGTGTATTCAGAATTGGGTAACAGGGTAATTCTAAGACATTTGGTAGGATGAGGGTGATATCAGCTTTTTTTTTTAATAGCACCTGCTAATATTTTTCTGTAGCTACTTATAATTGTGAGAATGTGTCTTGTGCTTGTTTTAAATTTTGAATAGTTCTCATTGCTGTCCAGAGAGCTGGGGATGCATCACAGGTTTCTGAATTGCATCAGGATAGGTACTGGCATTTTCACAGCTGAACTGAACTACCTTGTAATGAGTTGTAGCAGTATTAAGGAAGAAAGCAGGCTGCAGAGCTTGTCTCATTGCCAGATTTTTTTGTTTACTTTTTATTATGATTAAATGCCTGTAAAAATAAGCCAGTGATTGAATCCAGTCCTTAATTTGAAAGGGATGAAATGGAACTGGGAGGAGGAAATGTCACGCCTGAATCCCTTAATCACTAAAAATCAAAGCTTTTGATGGTGTCCCTAGCTGAACCTTTTCTCCTTGCTGGAGGCCTGTGTCTTTAAGATAAGGCTCTAGGGATGTGTTTTCAGAGTAACCTGCTTGGAGGCTTGGAGGAAAATCTTTTGTTTCCATGGAAGAGGGCAAAGTGTTCTGCCACATGGGAGAGGACAGCCAATACTTGGGAATAAAGTGCTAATTTTAGCATTGCCGAGCCAAACCAGTACTGCTGTGATGCCATGGGCTGGAGGCCACCCCTGTGCTGGTGTCGGATGCTCTGATTCCAGCTGGATGTACTGGCTTTGTTGCGGGAACAGCCACACCAACCTGTCCCTCTGAAAACAGCTCATCCCCAGGCTCACTCTGCACCCTTCTTATCCCAAGCTCTTCTTTTTTTCCATTCTCCTTGACCTAGGAGGGTAGAGATTTGTCTGGTCTAATTCTAGATGTTTTCAGTGTAAATCTCTACTCGGGCAGTACCCCCCTGGGGTCTCTCTGCATTCAGTCCAGTGGAGAGAACAGCACCAGCACTTGTACCTGTTAAAGAATGAGATGAGTAGTATCCTGGAAGTGTTGCTCTTGCCTATAAAAAGCCTCTTGATGAGCAGCTTGGATTTGTAGTGTTGAATCTTATCCTGTCAGTCCCTGATGACGACTTCTTAAAAATGGCAGTTAATCCAAATGAATGGTTTGGTTTTGGCTTTTTCATCTGGATGCATATTCCAGTAATACTTTATGTAAATAACTTGTATTCCACATTTGGTTGCTCCAAGTACTAGAGTTTCAGAAGAGAGTGGAAGGGAAGAAGGCCAAATGCTTAAAATCTGCCAGGAAGACTCCATGTTTTCTGTCATTGCTCAAAAAGGTTGACCTAGAAACTGGTCTAAGAAAGCATTTCCATTTCAGGGACTGTCTTTATATCCCTTATAGTCCAGGAAACAATTACAATTATGCTTTCCTATTCTTTATTCCAGAAATCCTTTGTACCTTTTGTTGTAAAACTGAGTGTGCGCTTCTTAAAACGAGATCTATGCAGACACTTGTAGCCATGACATTTCCTTGAATATTACAGACATAATTACAGATCTGTGAGGGCTTTCTTGTTTTGGCTGTCATTTGCTCAACAGCCCACATCTTGCTGTCACTTGCCACAGTGTCTCTGCTTCTGGCCATGACATGGGTTGTGCTGCTGGTATGCTTTTCCCATGAAGGAAGTTATTCTGTAGCCCTAGATTTTTATAAAGGGAAATCCTGTCATCCTGTATCCTCTGTTTTTCTGTGGAGCTATGCCCCAGGAAGCTTCAGGACTCCTGGCAGGAGAGGAGTTAATGCACTGGAAAGGGATCACTGCCGACAGTGTAGGTTTGGGTCTTCCCCCTTTACTACTTGGTATTGCAAAAAACATTTCTCCTTGAGTTAGAAACCAAGTTTGACCCCTGGATTTGGGATGACAAAACAAACTCTTCCTGGAGAGTGGCAAAAATAAATAAAGTGTGTCCCTTTTCTTTTGAATGTGTACAGGATAGTTGCTTTTCTTCAAGAAAATATCAACCAAGCCAGTCCACAGTCTGGCCAGGATTAGTACTAATAATCCATTTCACCTTTGGCAGGGTCAGGTTGTGCTTGGGCCTTTGGATTTCAGCCTGGTGCTTTGAGTCTTTTCTGTGCTGCTCCAGAGAGACACTGACCTTTCTGCAGATGGTTGTTGTATTGCAACATCGCTTTTGTGGACTTTTAGGGCTTCCACTCTGAGGGCCATTCTTCCAGGCTGGGCCCCATTGGAAGCTGGTGTAAAGGCAAGGCAACAACACATTTTGTCCTCTTCAAGAGAAAG
Source organism: Falcunculus frontatus (assembly GCA_013398115.1). Taxonomy (NCBI): domain Eukaryota; kingdom Metazoa; phylum Chordata; class Aves; order Passeriformes; genus Falcunculus; species Falcunculus frontatus. Next base: position 651,861 of record VZRV01000480.1, read on the forward strand.
ATTAGACCTTAAGTCAATCTTGGTGTTTGGTAGTGGTGCTTCAGCTCTGTAGAAACAATATTAAATGCATGCAGAATGAAGAAAGCATGTGCGCTGAGATAACACCGTATCATTGGGGATGCTCTGGGGAGCTTTCTCTGCTTTGAATTTTTGTAAGAAATGACAGAAAAAGGGATATCACATCCTGTCCTTGAACTTTTAGGAAGCAAAAAGCTGACTGGCTTAAAAGCAGCTCTTTCATTGTGGCGCACTTTAGTTCAGTCACTTACGAGAAGAACTTGTGTGTCATTAAAGAGATAATGATGTTAGTGATGGCAGAATGCTGGCAAGAAAATGACCAAATGTTAAATTAATGCTAGTTGTGCTTAAGCCTCCTTGGATCCACTAAAGAAGCCTCTTTTAGATTGCTGATGAGTACTTTTACTCATTAGTATGGAAGCAAATCTTCTGTATGTATGTGTGGGTGTTTTTGTTAAATTGAAACACTGAAAGGATATGGGAGAGACACACTTGGATATTTTCCAGACTTAGACTCATCCTCTTCTTTTCACAGAGATTATTCATGAGACTTAAAAGCACACATTTATTGAGTAATCACAGCAGAAAATAATGAAGACATTTTGCTATCACCCCTTTTCTTTACCATGTTATCTCCCAGAACTTTATGTGAAGAACCTCTGGGTCTAATTTTAACTCTTGAGTTCTGATGACAAAGAAGTTACTGCTAGAACTGTACTCTTTGCAGCAGCTTTAAGATTATTCCTCATATTTGCAGATGAGCCATTGTGACAACCCCTGAGTTTCTGAATCAGATGAAAACATTTTCTTGTACAGGATTTATCACATTTTAAAATCAGGCAGCTTTCTACAAAATGGGCTGCCATCAAGAAGAGAGAGTGAGGAAGCTTGAATGTAAACACTCATTTGGTCACGGAAAATATAAAACCATTTGAGGTCATTTGGGAGAATTATCCACAAAATGATCCCATACTAGGAGAGCCCATCTGTTAAGTTCAAGCTTGGTTTCATGCTGGAAACATTGTGTAAGAAACAGATGCACTTTTTTAACAGATTATTTATCCTAGTTTCCATAGTACCTGTGATTCCGTGGGGAATTGTGAGCCAAATATCGAAGAATAAATTGCTTATCAGTTTATTGCCCCAAGAAATAACTTCTGAATGTGGGATGTGTACCAAGCATCTTTCTCTCTTGCTGTGATACTAGTTTCCCACTGGTGTGAAGGTCCTGGTGTTCTACTTTGTTGATTAACTGTGCCTGTAAGGCTCAGCATGCAAGCGGCCTGTCATGTTGGGAAAACCCTTCTTCAGATAGCTGACATGGCATCATTGCAAGAATCAAATGCTGTGCTTTGAGGGAACATGATACATCTGCAAGCATCTCCTCTTCCCTTTAGCCTAACCACAGGCTGGCTTTTGTGTGTTATTTTCAGAGTATAGATGGGGTTTGCACATGAATAGGGAAGAGTTGAAAGGAGTTTCCTCCTGAACAAGCTTTATGAACCAGGTAACTCCTGGGTAAAACAGCATCAGTGGCATTCACTGCATTTCTTCCATCCAGGAAGGAAGTGGCCACCATGGCCAGTTGTGTTTGGTGGAAGGCTCCTGGTCTGCAGCCTAACATGAACCCTCAAGGTCTTGTTTTGTGGCTTCTGCTGGATGTGAGAACTACTCTTTCAGATCAGCAAAAGACTTTGTAAATGATTTTAACTATGCCCCAGTGTAGCTGTAGGAGACTTACTGTCCTGAGAAGAAGGTGTGCCACTGTATCTGCCACTTAGTGGATGCAATTGGGAGCATAAAATACCTGTAATCCACAAGCTTGTATTTGTTCACACCTCAGTTTCTGCTGCTGATCACTGAAACATTTCACTTGTTCGGTCTGGACTGCCTAAAAGCTGTTTTGGTTATTCACAGCTTGTAAGGGCAGCTACACAGGAAAACATGAGTGCAGTAAAGCATGAATAGGTGTACAGAATAGAGATAGCAAATACTAGGTATTTAAGAAGAAAATTTACAATGATGCAGGTCAAAAGGTGCAATAATAGAGTGTTCTGTATGTATCCTGCAGATAACATCTAGCAGTACTGGCCTAATTTAGAGAAGTGCAAGGAGGAAAATCTTGCATTGAAAGACCTGCAAAATCCATGTTTATAAAATGATAACAAGAACTGGACTCTGAGTAGGAAATGAGCGTTTTCTTGAAACGGAGATACTGTATAAGATAAAACTTTCATAAAAGGATCATTTAATATTGAAGAGTCACAGATCCCTGGGGGTATTCTTCTGTGTTTTGATATCTCTTTCACAAAATAACAAAATGAAGAACTTGATATAAAGGCAAGACAAAAGTCCTTTATTTCTTTGTATCACTGGTGGATAATTTCTAAAAGTAGTGTTGCAGGACAGTGAAATGCTACATCAGTTCAACAAAAAAGCTTGATAAAAGAAAGATGATTCTTAACAAATCAATTGCAAAGTCCTCCCCTGTAGAGCTCGAATTCTTGAAAATGTACTTTATTATAAAAGCATCCTAAAATGTGTATTATTGACAAAGGATCCTGCTGCTGAGGGGCAGCTGTCATCATCCTCTGGGTCACTCCTTTGTAAATCCATAATCCCTAGCCTCTGATATTTTCTAATGTAATTTTTCTTAGTGTTTAATGTGACTTTCTGTTTGTTTTCTGTCCACAAACCCTTGGTTCCTATGGAAGCTGTTGTGGGGGGAATCCTTTCGAATGTGTTTGATGCATTTTTCTTTTGATAGAGCTGTCTTTCAAAGCTTTTCCTTTGCTGGCATCACTCTGGATGGAGCACAGAACCTGGTGTGTATCTGGTAGGACTCATCCTTTGGAGAGGTCGTGCTCTCAGCAGCCCAGAAGACCAAACTGATTGTCCCAGAGCACACTCAGTGAATTTGTGGACAGAGTCACATTGCTGTTCCCGGCAGGTGTCCTGACTGTAGGCTGGTGTGGGTGCTGGGTGAAAGCGGTGGGAGCTTTTTCTGCTGGCTGGACATGAGAGGGTTGATATAAAGGAAAGGTCACAGAAACTGCTTGAGCATTTGCTTGAGATTCTACTTGTTCAATTTTTACTTAGAAAATGAGGATGAAATTAGCTAGAAAGGTTAGAGCAGTCAGATGTCATCTTGAAATAAATGTTTCTTCTTTGTATTTTCTTACAGAATTACTCTTCAGGAAAAAATGCATTATGAGGGCAAAAGAATTGGTTTTAAAACTAATTTCTTCTTTGCTTTTGCCATTGGGGGTGGTCTGCTGTCTCATTTTGACTGCATTTTATCAGGGCAAGAGACAAAAACATTTTGGAGGAAAAATATCAGTGTATTATCTGAAAGATAGGGCAGAAAAACTGGTAAGTGGCATAGCAAAAAGAACTCCTGGGCTTGCACAGCTTCATGGAGATGAGCCATGGGAAACTCTTCACTCCCTCAGTCCCTATGCCAGAAAGTCAGCATTACCAGACTGCTGGCACTTACCATCAGAGCAGGTGTGGAGGTAGAAACAAGTGATTTTTAGATACTCCTAGATGTAAAAGACTCACACCAAATAGCCAATGAACCTGTTAATTCTGTTTCATGTGTAGTTTGGTGAATAGTGTTAATATTACAGAGGAACTGGAGGTGGTATTTCAAACTGAGGAGAAATGCTTGCAGAGCAGCCTACTCAGCCCCATCAAACAAAGAACTTTGTGAGGTGATTAGAAGCAAGCAGTGCATTTTCCCACAAAGATTAGAAAAAAGAACAGAACCCTCAATAAAGAAGTGTCTAAAAGTCAGAAACACAGATCCATAGTAAAAAACCCATGAGTCCTGCTTAGTTACCATGAAAGAAATGTGCCAATAGTAATGTTCTTTAACTTTTTAGAAAATAAAGGATCGCATTTGCTCTTCAGAGATGGCAGAGCGGAGAACCAAAATGATCAAATGAAAAATATGCTTCAGGTTTCGGAGATGTCCATTGAAAGAAAGAGCACTAATGGGAGTGAAGCTGGAAGTGGAAAATAGCACAACCAAGAGGACAACTCAAGTGAGTGAATCAGGGAGTGTTTCTCCAATTATTGCCAGAATCCTAAAGTGAATGAAATAGTAGATCTGACAAGGATTTTTAATGAATGTCAAGTCAGTCAAATTGGTGACTGTCCTTAAAGAAACACACAGCCAGAAATATAGTACTGGATTTTAAGAACAGGTAGAAAAATATGGTCTAGGTATTATGAATTTGTTAACTGAGTTTCTCTGTGACCTGAGGGCTTTGAGCATGTGTTGAAGGAAAGGCTAATTAAACTACAGAAAAATGGAAAATAACCTAGTGCTTTTCTTTGAAAAGAGCTAATTTTCAAGAAAGGGAAATGTAGCAGACCTGATTTTTATTTTAATATTGTCTTGAAAATCCCAGGAATTGTGGGAGATTGGTGTGCTTTGTCTCCATAACCACAGTAAACTGTCTATGCAAGTTTAATGGGAGTTATATATTGAACAAGAGGTCGATCCTGTGTACTGAGCTACACATTTGTCATCGTCCAATATGAATTACCCTTTTTTATTAATGACTTGGAGAGTGAAGTAGAGACTAAGTTTATTCACTATGCAGCCAGTGCCGAAGTGAGAGAGGAATTGCTCTACAAACACTGAAGAATGGGATTAAAACTTACTTGTTTTTGTCAGCTGGGTCTGAAGTAAGATACAAGTCAAGTGCAAAATGCTGTGTTTATTTATGAGCTATCAAGGGCACATCCCCATGTTAGGGAATGAATTGTTTGCTAGGCAACAGGTCTGCAGAGGAAGATGTGGTGATCATTGTTGCCTTGCATTTAATCAGTGGTTGAGAGTGGCACGTGTTGGAAGCAAAACCATCCAGCAAGTATAAACAGGACTGCTGTGTACAAGGCATGCAAAGTAATCTGCCTCCTCTACTTAGCTCTGCTGAAGCTTGAGTGAAAAAGTATCATGTCCATTTTCGGGCATCCTTCATCAAGAACTATGTGGGCCATCTTGAGATAGTTCTGATTTATCAAAAGTTTATAGACTGTTACGTGTTTAAAAAGTCTGAAAGCAGTGGGTTTGTTTAATTTACAGAAAAGATGTGAGAGATACACTCCTAGTTTCTTGATTATAACCACGGGCAAAGAGGCAATATAATTCTCTGCATCCACAGGAAATAAGACTCCCCAAAACAAAATGAAAGGGAGACATGTAAACATCAGTGTTTCTCAGATGATAAGGATCGTTAAGAATTGAAATAGATTGTCTAACCTGTTCTAACTTTCCAGGTAGAGGGATTTCATGGCTTTGACAAGTAGCTGTGTCTTGGAATAGCTCAGCTGCAGCTGATTGTGGCTGTCAGGATTTTCTGACTCTCTTCAGTGACTCGTAATGTTTGTATACAGCTGAGCTTGAGGGTTTATACAGTGATAATAAGCAAGTAGAGAAGGTCACAGTGTGTTGTTCTAAAAAGAGGAGGTGCATGTAGATCTCCAATGGCTAGAGTTTGTTGGTGAATTCTACTGTAAAGTGGGATAGATCTGCTGTATTTTTAAATCTCCCAAAAAGGCATGACAGAATTTGCCATTAACTGTCAAGTGAAGGAATCAAAGACTGTATCAATCCTCTGTTGACAGGCTGCTTTACAAAGAAGATATAGCAATTAACAGCAGTGTACATTCTCTGATGTGTGCATAGCCCGCATATCCAGACACCTGAGAGATCTGTAGGATTATATGCAAATCCCTCACGTGAGGAGAAAGGCAACTCAGAACTACTGGCCTGAGTGCATCTTAAACCCAGCCTTTCTCAGATATGAAAAGATGTTTCTTGGGCGCAGCAGCGCAGCTGCAGCTGCACGTGAGTTAGTCAGTCTAGCTCTTGTAGCAAGACTTTTTTCTACTTGCTAACTCGTACATGATGTGGCATATGGAGCTGAAAATTGCTCATTCTGTATACTCATTAAAATAACAAGCAGCATCTTTGCAAGGATGGTGGGGAGCATCACTTGCCTCAGCATGACCAGAAGTGCAGTCCTGGCACCCATGGTACGTGCCCAAAAATACTGGCTCCAGCTCCCAAGAGCTCAGCCCCACAGCAGGGCTCTAGCCCATGATTTTGGGAGTGAGAAACAAGGAGTAAAACACTTCTCTGCCTTTACTATAAAGGTAGTGCCACGTTCTCCAGGTGACATTGCCTCTTTGATGTGGTTGGTCTGGTAAAGGAGCAGGAAGATATGTACATCGGCCAAACCCAAACCAATGCCCAAATGCATGAACGGAGATGAACTTGCAGAAAGTACCTTCATAAGGCCTGATCAAAAGCTCATTTGAGTAGGAGAGGTTCTTCTTTTGGTGACAGATTTGGCTCATATTGTTGCTATTTTTATTTTCCCACTAGTGCTTTTCTTCCAAATTTGTGAAATAAACTTTTTTTTAAAATGGACTGCAAAATGTGTATGTGTGTAGAACGTCTGGTATTAGATTTTCTTCCTTTTTTTTTTCTCTCCTTCACGGCCCTTTTTTTCATAATTTGGATCACTTGAGAAAGTTGGGTTAGGATAACACTGGACAAATAGTCGCAGAACTGAGAAGATGGTAAATTTAGGTAGGAGGGTTATATGAACTATTGAAAACAATAAGTGGATGAACTGGATTTGGCAATAATAGAGTACTTCTTGTATTCTTCTGGTCACTTTTGAATAACAATCACATTATAAAAATAACTTTGTCCTGGTGACATAAATAAAATCTGTAACTTGCTTTATTGAAAGGAACAATCATTATTGAAAAAACTTCATTCCACCTAGTCTAGCCTTCTGTTGGAAAACGAAGACCACAATTTATAGCAGCTAGTCCAGAGATGAATAGGAACAAAAATCATGAAGTCTCAGGAAGCAACAAAATTAGGTTAAATGTGGATACTGAATGGAAGTGGAAGGAGGAAAAGGAATTCCATCCTTGTTTCTGTGGGGAGGTTTTAAATACAAACCTTTCAGGGAAAGACAAATTTGGCTCTTTAATCACGTTCTTTCCCAAAATGTACATGCTCACAGAGAGAATACCAGAGCAAAGGAAGTAGTGGGTAGACCATATCACAGAGAGGTTTGTCTTTTTCTAAATTACATTTACATTAATTCAGCAGTGTGGAAATGCACTGCACATTTTGTCTTGAGCTTCTCTGTGCACATGCATAGGGATGAGCGTGGGCAGCCCTGTCCATTGTGCATGCAAAGGGGTGGAGGGACAGGAATGCACAGCTCCCCTTCACTGTGTGGGAGCCAGCTTGGGCATGCTCAGGCCTCTCAGTTTAGACTATAAATCCTTTCAAGTGGATTTTTCTGGAACAAATACAAAAGAAGAAAGGTGCTGCGCAACATAAACAACCCTCGCCCTGGGAAGGTTTTATTCTCATTACTGAAGAGGGCACTACTGAAGACATGAGACCGTCTTTGGATTTTTTATTTTGGGGGAGTCAAGGTGGAAATAGGAAGGTTTGGGTTTTGGTTTTGTTTTCTCAGAAGGGTCAGTCACGACAGTTTCTTCTGTGCTCATTCTCCCAGCTGTGAAGATGTTCAAGCCTAGGGTAAGACCTGGAACAGAACAGTAAGATGAGACCAGAACTTCACAATGAGGGAGCTATGACATGCCGAAAGTGTTGGGTTCACTGTCCTGCCATAAGTGTGCAAGTCCTTCAAGGATGAAAGCCTGATGTGCATTAGGTGTGTGCGCATAAAGACAGTCTATTTGAGAGATTAACAGTGGTGTTTGTAGGGAAAAGCATTAGAAAAAGTGTGTTGAGGACAGGGTAACCAAGCAAACAGAACTCAGGGATCATGGTCTAAGACTTACAGTCAAACCAGATTAAAATTAAACCCTTAACAACATCAGAAAATCTTGTTAGGCTTTCACCCTGTAATCCAACCCTCTATCTGTTAATATTTATTTATATGGATTCTTGAATAACAACTGGATTAATCTTTTTACTACTGACCTCCTACTTTGTAATTTTGCAACAGGGAGGAGGAAAAGAGAGATTGTTGAGAAGTTTTCCTATTCTTCATGTATTTCCTAGTAGTGCTGTGTGGCTGTCTAAACCATGACCCCAAATATTTCCCAATCCAGCATTTGTGTGTGCACACCACTTACCTCCTTCATGCCAGTTGACACCTAACGGGTTTTAAAATTCTTTCCTCATTCCCTACACTTCGGTTCTACTGGAAGGAAACAGGCAGAATGGTCATGGCACATAGGTGGTGGGATTTATGGGATGCATTGCAGAGCCCAGATATCTTGTTCATGTGCAGCAGACAATAATATCCACCCCCTTGCCTTTTTTTCTGACACCCTCAGCACACTTCACCAAGGTGTACTTGTAGGCTTGTGGCTCACTTCACTGGGACTGCTTAACTGCTTGAACGCTCAGGTATTTGCTAGAGCTCAAATACTCTTTCAGACCTAAAAGTTGTGAGCTATTTCGTATGCAGATTTTCTCCTTGTATTTCTTGGTTTCACAAACAATGACAATGTGTTTTTACTATATTAATCCATCCCTCTGAATTTATTCTTTGTAGAGATGATTCAACATTGGCAAACACAGTAGAATGAATTAAATTAAGCTGAAATGTTGACTTTTTTGCAGCAATATTCATTCCAAATCTATCAGATGAGACGATCTGGCTAAGAAAGGGTAGTTTTACACATCAACAGACTAGCTTAGATGGTTGTCTCAGGATGGTTGTCTTAGGTTGTCTTAGGTGATTTAATTCTATAGATTCAGATCAATAAGGGGTGAGAGACATTTACTCAATTGTAGCAACTTCATGCAGTCATCAAGTACATCTCTAGGTAGCCCTTTACTTCACGTTACTCTAGGTAGTAATGCCACCCAGTGGAGAAGAGGAATATGGTCTGCTACTGACCAAAGAAAAAAACGCAAATAAGAATTTCTTACTAGTAAAGATGCAAACACACTAATTTTGAGATGAAAATAAGATTTTTGTTCCTTTTCTATATTAATTAATTATCTTGCTCTTGTCTTACTAAGATACCTAAAATTTTAATTTTTTTCCTGGCAATTTTGCTTTCTTCTTATTAATGTAATCTGTATTTTTAAATTGTGTCGAATAAAGCTTATAGGCTATATTAAATTCCATTATTCCATTATTCCAAACCTTTGTTTTCCATTGAATATGAGGAATGTTATCTTACATTGAAATGTTTTTAAATACTTCATGATTCCTTATATATAAAAGAGAAAATGAAACATGTTGAAAAGACTTAATTTAATTTTGCTATCCATAATATATTTCTCCAGTTCTCACATCCTTGAACTCAACTCTGGTTTTCTGGCAGAAAACTAGAAAAATATGTGGGATTTTTTCCCAAGAGATTCATGAATACTCTTTTTTGATATCTTGAGATGTTACCAGGAACTAATTTGTTCTCTAATGACTGGTACACTATAATTAGGTACTTGCAGTCAAGCATGTTCTTTTAGGCGTAGTCACAAAATGTGCCATCAGTCCTGAAATTCTCAGGAAAAGCAGGAGTTAAAAACATTCACAAAGAAAGAAGCTTGGCAAGCTGCAGCTCACAGAAGTGTGATGCTCTCTGCATGTCACCTGCATCTCCCCTTTCCCAAGCTGTGCGTGGTATTCCATGGATTTCCAATCGGAAGGCTGCCGAGGCTCCTGCAGTGTCACTGGGATTGCTCGTTCTGCTTGCTGAAGGCAGCGAAGGCACCAGGGAAGGAGCACAGGTGTGATGAAGGCGGCTCTCAGGTTCAAAAAATTTGGCTCTTCCTCCACCACTGCCTTCACCTGAAAGGGTGGGATTTTAGTTGAATGGTGCCTGTCTGGTTTGCTGCTGTGAGCCCTGGTTGAGCCCAAGTGGAACAGCCCACCCTGACGTCAATACTGTCCCATCCCGGAGTGCTGCCTGTGTCCACTGTCTGCTCTCATGGGAAGAGTTTGTTCAGGTCTGCTCATGAGCTGCTGCAAAACAAATTAATTTTTCAAGTAATTGATTGCTTGGCAGGTTAAAAATGATCAAATTATTTTCACTGAATGTTTCTTGGCAATTTTACTGTTCCTGTTGTGTTGCGAGGGAGACAGCATCCATCATGGCTCACAGCCGCACTGTTAGTCATATGCTGGCCTGGATCTATGCTGCCCAGATTTTGGAAAAATGAATCCTCTCAGGGAAAATGCAGCCTTTGCCGACCCAGTGAATTGGTGCTGAGGGGACACTCAACTCTGTGTATACCTGGCTTGTTTGAAGCTGTAGTGGCAGGGTCATGAAATACCACTCCATAGTGCATGAATGTTCTGACAGCTCTGATGCATCAGGCTGGATTTTTCTAGCACTGTTTTTCCGTGTTCTGGGTTTGATGTCTTCAGCCCCACTGCAATTCTGTAGTCTCTTCTGGTGTGGGCAATGGGGAGTGCAGGGGTGGGATAGGGAGTGGCTGGCCTGTCAGCGGGAGCCAGGCATGGTCATGGCCAAAAGAAAGCAGGTGTGGACTTCAGGGAAGACTCGCTTGCCTTGTTGCTAATGTTTCAGTTAGCAAACCAGTTCCTGAGCAAATCCTTTTTCAGTCTTCTCCTCAAAAAAATTTTAGGTATTTTCTTTTTTATCTCCTTTGGTTTTGTTGTTTATTTTTTTCATATTGCCTGTGACCTCAGAGTCATGCCATAGCCTTTTTAAAGCTGCTTCTCTAAAGGTAGTGGGTGTATATGGGGTTTTTTTAAAGAAAAAAGCTGCAATTTGCTATGTGATATTTTTTTATACATATGGGAATAAGGAGACAAGTGGTGATTGGGAGTTAGAAAATTACACTGTTTTCCTCTGAAGGTTGTCGGTGACTGTTCTTTGTGGTAGAATAATGACTAATTTTTCAAAAATGATTAATTAAAAAGAACTCTGATGAGTGATTTTCCTTACTTCCTGGGGGCTTGTACATGGTGTTTTGCAGTGACTCTGAGTGTAACAGCAAGACATGATTACAGTGTGTACCAGTGGAGATGTATTAATGTCAGCTGACCAAAAAGCTGAGGCCTGTGCGTCAGGACGAGTGTCTTTTACAGCATGTTTGCTGCAAATGTAGGGATCATCGTTTGAAAATGTTTTGCTTAATCATTATTCAAGCTGTAGTTTTCAAGAAGGCTGATGATACAGATAAAAACCTCACTGGACCCAGATTAGAGGAGTGTGTGTATGCAGCTTTGTAGAGTAAAAGGAAACGTCATTCTTTTTTTGTTTATGTATGGGCATACACAAGTTTATGCATCTTTAACTGTCTTAGATACTGGGGTGCTGCACGGGACATCTGTGATGCAAAGAGTGTTCAGTGATTCACTGATACAGAACATGAGGATGCCTGTGATGACTCACTTTTTCCCCTCATGCTTTCTTTTCCCATTAAGCAGAAGCAAAGCTTAACAACTTTTACCAGAATTTAAGGAAAGGTTCATACAGTCTCTAATAATTTGAGAGTTAGATGTACTTGAATACAAATTAAGTTTTCCTTGAGAATCCTTTAAGGGAAAAAAAGAATCCCTTATTTCTTTAGATAAGGAAAAATGAACTAGACAAAACACTTGAAAAAGGCTACAAGTATTAAGCTTGAAGCAATGCCCATTTCTGATACCTAGCTACAGCAAAGATGGCTAGTTCTTGGGAAAAAAAGGATAAAATTATATGAAGAATGTTCTGTTCTTCCAAACCCTAGCTTTTGTTCTCATTTACAGAAATAAACAGATGTTTCAATTTGACCACCTCAGAGTTATCCCATAATGACTGAAAATAAAAAAAAAAATCTTTTGGAAGAAAAAAGTAAAAAACTTTGGAAGCCACTGATGGGGAGGAAAAATCTGCTGTGCTGTTCAATGGTATTTGTTTTAGTAAAATTTTGTGATGGGGTTGTCCCTCTTGAAGGGTTTCGACTTTTTTGTCATTGTTTTTCAATGCCCCTTGTTTGATGTCAACATTTGGCTAAAATTGATGGAGTTTTGCCTAGCCTGCTATTTGATGGTGATTCTGATTCAGCTTTTCAGGAAGGAAGAACTCTTATTCCAGGGACCACACGAGGGAGTGTTGTTCTGCGTGTCTGGCTGCAAGCAGCTTTCTCACTAGCAAGGGCACTTAAGCTCTGTGGTTTTTCATCCTGTTAAAGGAAAACATTTTCTTCAGCAGTTCTCAACTTTTTCCAGGATGATGTAGTTTCTCAATAACCCCAAACTTTTTTTTCAGTGGACAGTATTTGGAATTTATTGCTTCATAATGGCACACCAGCTTTCCAGCCTGTGCACCAGCCGTGCTGGGAGTGTGTGTGTTGTGGGAGGGTGAGTCAGGGGAAAGAAAGCAGGCAGGGTTTGCTGTGTGTGCTTTCTGCTACCCTCTTTCCCTGCCTATAAAGCACAAGTTCAGTTGGAGCTTACCTGCAAACCTTCTACCTCTAGTTCACTGGTTCGTGTTAGAGCATCTGCTGTGTTGGAAGTGTTTGGCCAAAAGTCATTTATTTTGCTCTTTAAATTTCAGTATGTAATCTTCCCAGAGCATCAACCTTTCTGTGTCACGGAGCAGGAATTTGCTTTAAGCTTGCATAGACCAATTCTTTGGTGCTGCATTGTTGCCTCAAGCTGGCATCCTACACGAATTAAATCTAGATGCTTGGTAGCTGCATAGTCACAAGTTGCTTGACTCTTTTCTAGTGCTGGAGGCATCCAGGATGACTTTTTGCATTGAAGAAACAAGTAGTGCATGAGACATGAAGTCAAGACTGGAGCTGATATCCATGTTTGCATGTCCCATAGGACAGGTGGCTGTTGGATACTGCCAGGGCTTGTAACTGTTCAGGTGTTAAAATGAGGTCTCTATGGTAGATGCACTCAGAACAATACTGGGCAACTCCTCCACTATCTACTTTTCCCTTGAAGAACTGGAACCTGGTTTTTGGACAAAATGCTACCGCACGCCAGAAGGGAAATGTGAAGAGCCCTGCAGAGACCACTTGCCAATCTATTTGAGGAGGAACATTATCTGTGAGTGATGCTCCAGGAGACCCCTGAGAGGACAGTCCCTTTGAAAGCATTATTTTATGAGTCTCTCCAGAAGTGTGATCTCTCCCTGCAGTGTATTTAGCAGCTACTTTTTCTAGCTACATATGGGCTACCACTTAGTTGGTTAGAAGAAAGTACTTCTCTAATGATTTGTGGCTGTTAGCCTCCTACTGACAGATTTTCCCAAGTGGCCTCTATGCTGGAGATTGAAATATTTTATTTTTTATTTCTTACAGTATCTTGTCAATGCATTCCTCCTTCATGAACTTCAGAGGTCAGGATTCAAAGGCTTCAAGCAGGGATGCACAGAGTTCAAAATGCTGATATGCTTAAGGCACTCTCATGTGTGGTGGTCATACAGAAAACTGTCAGTTTGGCAATGCACTTTAGTTTGGCCTGTGGGAGTTAAGGCAAAGAAAGTATTCTGTTTGACAAGAGTAGTAAATGATCAAGTAATTCTCTCAGGACTCCCTAAATAGCTCCAAATTGTTCCAGGAAACATTTGGTTCATCATAGCTGAGAGATGCAAAACCAGACTTGTGGATTTAGCTTCCTGGAGCAGTCTCAGTGGAGCAAATGGCTTTGTATAGTGGTATGATTAAAACCTACAGATGAATACAGAGGATAGGTTGCACCTCTTTTTACAAGATCAAGTATTCCAGTGCCCTGCAAAATGGAGTAAACACTCCACACTGGAATATCCATTTCAATCAGCCAGCTTGCAGATTGTTTCCACCATACTCAGTCCCACAGGACATAAAATCTTCCTTGGTATGACTTAGTTCTCTTCTTCCCAAGTTTAAAAATTTCCAGTTTTTGTGGAACAAATGCTTCTGTTTTCTGAAACCAGCAAATGCATTTTTAACTATATGTTAAAAAAAACTTTATATAACTCTGGTCAATCCATAAATTAGAATATGCCAGCTTTCTGCATTTTTTATACTAACTTCTCCATTTTTCTTCTCTCTTTCCTCCTGCAAAAGTATATTTGTCACCTAGCAGAGTATTTCATAACACAACTGCCCTTGCCATTGAAGTGGCAACACTAATGTATCTATGACCTATTTCCTTGACAAATTCCTCAGAGGTGGCCTCTAAAACTGCCCAAAATATTCAAAAGTCTCTTCATTTCCTGCTCTTGTATATTATTCAGGATATTGGGCAAACTGCTGTGAACAGTTCCCCTCTGAGAAACAGTAAGTTGGGAGGCATGGCTATGCCATATAACTGATGATCTTCTGAAAACACACAGTTGCACAACTTCTCCTCATTCGGCCACATCTCTTCTTGTTGCTGGCCAAACTTTCAGCAAGAGACCCCATAAGCCAGAAAAGCTGAGTGTATGTTAGGCCTCTGGTTATGAGCAGGATTTTAACCTTCTGCCTAGCTTCTTGGCAAGATAGAACAAATACTGTCTTGAAGCAGGTCAAATGTACCTGACAACAGCAGTGATAATGAATTTATCAATACCACTGTCTATCCCGGGTGCTAGATGCAGGGATAGATCCCTTCCAGCTGGGGCTCACAGCATACTTTTTGCTGAGGAGTGCTGAGGGGTGCTCCCAGGTTGTATTTCTGCCATAGAACAATGGTGTTTTTTGAGAGTGCATGATTGAATTCCTACAGGGTATGAGGAAAAAATGCATAGATAAAAACCAGCGTGCTTTGAATATAGCTTGTGGCAGTCCTTACACTTCTCATTGCTAGAACTGAGGGGGAAGCCAGTCAGTGTAAGGATAACTTCGTACTTGCCCACTGCTTATATGCTCTTGTTAAATGTGTAGTGACAGAGGAACTGGCTGAGATCGAGGCAACCTTTGCTCTGACACACCAGGCCTCAGAGAGGCCCATTCATAGGATAGAAAGGTTGTTTTTTTTATGCTGTGGTCTTCCTAAATGATGACCTTTAAGTCTTTAGACTTTCAGGTGTTGGTGTATTTGTGCAGCCTTCTCAATGCCACAGCTGCTCCAAAACCGTTTTAGGATAGAAATTGTAAAGATTTATGAGGAACACTTTGGAGAATGAGTTGCTTTAATCTAGGGGAATTTGAAGAACTGGAAAATGGATTAAAAATGAAAACTACTTTTAAATTTCACAGAAAGTGCACAAATACTGGTCCCTAGTATTTCCCTTGTCAGCATATATGAGTCTTAGCAGCATTGTTGTTTCATACCTCTGCCGTTATGAGTAGGTTAGGCATCAATATGAGCTGCAGGACACACTGCTTTTGATACAGCCCAGCTCACAGCTGGCTTTCTGGGCTGCAAGAGCAGGTCATGTTGAGCTTCTTGCCAACCAATACCCCCAAGTCCTTCTCCTCAGGGCTGCTCTCAGTCCATTCTCCTCACAGCCTGTATTTGTGATTGGGATTGCCCGTACCCAGGTGCAGGACCTTGCACTTGGCCTCGCTGAAAATAATGAGGTTCACACAGGCCCACCTCTCCAGCCTGTCTGGGTCCCTCTGGATGGCATCCCTTCCATCCAGTGTGCCAGTAGCACCACACACCTGGGTGTCATGGGCTAACTTGCCGAGGGTGCACTGGATCTCACTGTCCATGTCACCAGCAAAGATATTAAACACTGCCAGTCCCGATACCAGCCCCTAAGGGACAGCACTCATGGCATTCATTATGATCTTTGTAAAACTATTTATTTGCATGTGTATACATAGTTTTATTTGAAGAAGTGTTACTCCGTTGTACAAGTATGACTAAGACTTCTTGTGCAATTTTGGTCATTCATATTCAAGTAAAATGACCTAGGGCTGGAGTGCATCCCAGTAAGTGTTGCTAAAGTCAGGAAGGAGGAAGATCAAAAGATTTTAGATTGCTTAGCCTCACGAAAGAAGGACATTGGGAAAGCAGTAGGATAATCCTTTCTTAGTAGGGACCAAATACTAGGGATGAAATGGAAGAGCTATTTAAGCTAAAGATTTAAAGGGCTATAATGTGGCACTGAATAACCTTAGGACAGAAATTAGAAGCTGGTTTCCAACTAGTGAGACTCTGAGACTCTTTAGAATGAAAGTAATGTGAGTAAAGGCAACAGGTTTGTGAAAAGACTTATCTCCTCAGGAAGCTGTGATTGTGGCCTGAGCAAATACTGTCATATTTGTCCATACCCAGGGCTCTTGTCTCAGATGTGTCTTCCAGTCCCTGAATCATAGTTTCTGTAGCTATAGGCCAAGCCTAGTTTACTTCCAGGCATAGCTTTAAAAATTATTATTTATTTTCACATGTCAGCATGAGTAGATATCCAGAAAAGCCAGCAGGCACAGTCAGCACTCATTCCAAGAGTGTGCTTTAAGCAGGCTGTAAGGCTTGCCAAACCTGTGGCTTTGACTTCACATGCTGAAGCATTGTGATAGTGTGCTCTGTAGCACACTGCTCTCCAGGTGTAAGACCCGGCTTCTGACTGTCTTGACTATCAATGCCAACTCTGTAGGGGGCAGGGGCAGTCAGGTGTGGGATGGAGTTAGGGACAGGGCATGTGAGTCCCCAGGTAGGTGGTTACTGAAGCTCTGAACTCTATTTTAGAATAGTGCTCTTCTGAAATGATTACATGGTGAGCATGCTTCGAGAGGCCTGCAGAAGGGAGGGCTTACCTAAAGAAGGGATTCAGTCTGGACTGCCATCAGGTAGGAGAAAAAACCCCAGATCTGTGTCTACCTGGCATGTTCAAAAAATGGTCCAAAATTAATACATGATGGTTCTGTTGGTTTGTTTATTGGTTTTTAGGTTTATGTTTATGTTTTTGTTTTGTTGGGGTGTTTTTTGTTTAAGCACCAATAAAATGTTCCTTTAAATATTCTTAAGTTCTTTTTCTTATGGCTTCCTCTTCCTGATTCTTGACTTTGATTCTTGAAAAATACTGGTGTAGGAATTTAGTGGTTTTGGTAAAAAGGTAAAGTGTTATTGTGACTGGGTGTGAACGCCTGTTTTTGGATAACTAACCAACACTGAACAAAGGAGCAAGAGAGATAAGTGAACAACAGAGCAAATGTAGCTCTAGAGAGCATCAGAGATTGTAAGGAGGCTCTCATAAGCCAGTCTCCATGGTACACTGCGTACATTTCCATGGTCTTGTTTATACAAAGAAGTATTGAGTAGGCAGTTTAGCTGTTTTTCTTCCTTTCTGCAGGCAGTCTTACATTAGAGGATTTTAATAATGCAATTACCATTGTACTGCTTAGTACACCTACCAATTACCTTGCATTCTCCCACCTCTTCCCTAACACAGGAGGCATACCACAGAGTGATGCTGGAGAAGAAGCTGTTCAGAGATTTCCCCTCCTCCCTGCTCTTCACAGCAGGAATAAGCCTGACTCCATTTTGAGGGAGAGGAGCCACTCAGAGGGCTGGGAGTCAGGGAATGGCAAGACTGTTTGAAGGATAGGTACAATATTGCAGAAGAGACTGGGTGGAAGAGGGATTTGGAGAGAGGAAGGTGATGGCAGGGGGAGAGTAGAAATGGAGAGGCATCCCTAGCTTGACTCCCACTGATTCCTCTTGATTCCAATAAGGACATCAGTGATATCTGGATGGACAAAGCAGGCAAGTGATGCAGCTGGACTTAGCCATCTTCTGCACAGCTTCATGGTTTTACTGCCTGTTTGAGGCCAGAGCACTGACTGGCACATCATGGTTCACTGCCTGGAGCCAAGGGTCAGGCTGAGAATGTGCCAGGTCTTCCCAGCAGATCTGGGGTGCCCCTGTTCCTTCACACACTCTTATGCCCTGACACAGCAAGAAGCATTATGTACTAGCTAAAACCAAACTTGAATACTGCTTTTAAAATACATTACTGTTTGGGAAAGGGAAGGATTGTCTTAAAGGGCTGCCAAATGCAAAAATCAAGTATGTCCCATATACTCAGCAGCAGTTCTGTGACTGGGGTCTCATGGAGCTGGTAGGATCAGAGTCAGATAGATGAGCTCCTTCTTCCCCAGATATGAGGGAATATGCATAAAAAGGCTGTGCCAGGAATAGAGATGCTTAATATGAAGGCCTTGAAGTGTTTGTGAGAAGGGTGATGTGAATCTGAAAGTTGGTGGCAAGTATCCTGCCCATGGGGCTTGCACTTTCACGTGTTTATGTACATGGAAGAAGTTGTTTGTCCAGATGGCACTCAAATATCTTCACTCTCCATTTCCTTGTAGCAGTAAAAGAACTGCATGTGGATCACGTTCAGGAAGTTGGCCCTCTTTATTTTTCAGAAGCCTAAATATTTATAGTTTTCTTTCTGGGAGAAAGAAAACCAGGTGAAATTGCATAAAAGTCCATCTATCAAGAGGAATTAAATGAGTTGACTCATCCTGTTGATGGTTTGGAGAGTTTTGTGGTTACAACCCAAGGCTGAGGTCAGCTCTGTGCTCCAAACCCTTGCCAAGGCAGCTGGGTCCTCTCCGGGGTGTGAAGCTGTGAGAGCCTTGATAGCTGTGGTTTTTCCTGGCAGGAATGCCTTGTGTGCAGGTAGTCCCTCTGGCAAAGCTGCACACAGCCTGTTGGGTGTTTCTTTTGTGGGCTGGAGGTTTTCTGTACAGCAAAAAGGGGTGCTGCTGAAACAAGGGTATCCCAGCCAGAGGCAGGTTTAACAGATCAGCCTTCCCATGTGAGTAAAATGGTTGGGAGCCTTGGGGTAGGGAAATCTAGGAAACCAACTTGGCAGATTCCCTCTGTGTTTAACAATAAGTTGTAGTAGGGTACTTGGGGATAGGTAATAGCTTTCCCATCAGCTTAGTCTTATACCTTTGTCCCTCTTGGTACTCTGTTGCTACATGATAGGGCTGCAGCACTCAAAAACTCAGTTTGTCAATGAAAAGCTTCATTTGTTTTCAAACTTTGGAGATATTAAAGAATAGTCATGGGTGATTTTTTTTGTCCAGCTTGAAGCATCTTGAAAAAGGCATGGATTACTGCATACTTTTCAGAAAACGTGTTCCACATTTAAAATCCTTCCAGTTTTTCAAAAGGGACTAGTAATTTTAGATGTCTAATTTAGGCCAGCAAGCTTAAGATAGAAAGCACTAGGAAAATGCCAACACTTTTAATGTTGTCTGCCACTGGACAGGATACAGTAGGGTTTATATGCTGTGGCAGATGAAGCAGAATTAGCTTTTTATAGTGTTAAACCATGGCTCTTTTCAGTGAGGTTATTCTGTATGTTTCCTTCTTCTTGCCTCCAACAAAAACACTGTAAAGTGTGGGCTGTGAGGGCAGGGAATACTAAGAATGCTATGAATGCTTTTTCTCACTGCTTGAAAGAGAATTGGCTGGAAAACTTAAGCCGCTGGATGGTTTCTTGCTGAATGCTGGTTAAAGCGATGTAGGTTTAGTGTTTGGGGCACACATCTTTGGAATACTTTTGTGAGGTAAAGGATGATGGCAGAGACCATTGCAAGTTCAAAACCAAAGGGGCTGTGGAAAACAAATTTTAAATCCACAAATTACATGTAGTACTGAAGTCAAACATATGGCAGAGAAATACCACGTATTAATCACGTACTGAAAAATAAGTATTTTGCCTGTGAATTTGAAACATGAGACAACCCAAAATATAAACAGACTGGTTTAAAATAATGACTGAAATAATATTAACTCTCTGTAACTAGGGTATTTTTTTTCTAATTTCTATCGTGTTTTGGTCTTGTTTTCTAATTCTTCCTGGAAGCAGAGTATTTAATTTGTCTGCTCAACACTTAAGGAAATGCATTGGATACACCCATTGTCTTAAAATGGCTACCCACTAGTCCCCATCCTCAGTTCCTTGCACCCCTTTCCTCACATAGCTTCTATTTCATCTCCTGTTACTGGCTTCACACAGTGGCATGTAGTTTTTGTGTTCCCATCCCTGAGTCCTTTCTCTCCCATCTCGCATTGCTCAGTTGTCCATGCCCCTGCACAGCTCCCCATTCAGTGGAAATGTGAAGGGTAAGTCTTCCTTCTGAGAGCTTTTTTCAGCTTAATTCACAGCACATTGCTCTTCATCTCCACTAGGTTTAGGATGAGAAGGCTATTGTATTTTGCTTCCTCCAGCTGGGGAAGCAGAAACCTCACAGAAAATAAAGGTACAGGTGGAAATTAGTCCAGTTCCAGCTGCACTGATTCCCAGTAGGTTATCAGGTGGAATTCTGACTATGTTGAAATCACATATAGTCACAATTTTCTCATGAAGTTTATAGCCATGCACAAAATAATAAGCCTTATATGAATAGAGTGAATAATATATATTTTAATCCTACCATAAGAGCAAAATAGCAGTGGCTGATAAATACTGGGATGCCAAATAAATTATATCCTTTACCTTCCAGTAAAGATTTGAAGTACTGGTAGAAAGGCTTTTGAATGAGAAAAATTAAAAGTGTGTGGCAATATGAGTTTTAATTCACTTAGGAAGTATCCATGTTCTTTCAAAATCAGTGGGAGTACCGTACTTATTTTGCATCTTTCTTTATTGCTGTCTTTTATCATAGGTACTTCCTTTTTGGCTACAGAAAACCATCTCCTCAGATCATATGTATAACTCCTTAAACACTAAGACATTTGAGAAAGGGGTAGGGAAAAAAAGAACCTAAGGTAGGCAGTCATATGTTTTCAGAAGGAAATTAATTTCTCGTTAGGTGACAGGCCAGCCTGATATCATGATCTCTCACTGCCCAAGCACTGAATATTCTTCTATATTTTATTGTTCCATAAGCTTGTGTGGAAGAGTGGCACTAAAAGGTTTCTAGTGAAATTCAGTTTAAAAAAGCATGAATTTGAAGAAATTGGCACTGATGTGATCTTTCCTAAGGGAACAAGTCCAGTAGTGAGCTGTGAAAGACAGATTTTAACTAGTAATCTTGTCTGCAGGTTTAGAAAAATTAGACTGATTTTTGTTACATACTCACAAAGATGAACATCAATACTACTGGAAAGGAGACCTTTAAAACTTCCAGTCTCTCCCATTTTAGATGGAACACACCCAATACTGTCCAAGGACTGCATAACACAGTTGTCTGTTTTCGCTGCTCTTTCTCCATAAGGTTTGTGTGGAAATGAGGAGTTTGCAATGTTTTATTTATCCATTTGTTCCTCCTCAGTCTCAAGTACTTCCAAAAGAGTTGCAACATGCTAGTTTAGATCTCCATCTTTCCAACTTTTGCATACCCCTAAAATGTAGCACATACTGATAACTGCAGTGAGAGCATCTGGTTCAGTATGTAGACATCTGAAAGATGTACATGTACATTTCTTGAAGCATTATGTTGCTAACTTTTCTGAATACAGCAGTTCTGCATGCCAGGAAGGTTTGTTGGTTTGAGTTTTTTTAATATATATACATAAAATGGAAAGTGACAGATACATTAAAACCTCCAATTGGGGTTCAGTGTGCTCCAGTAGTTTTGTGGTTGTTTTTCTCACACAGACTTAATGATAGCTTGAAAGCACATTGCTATAAAAATGTCACTGAATTGTTTGCACTTATCATAGTTATTTTCTGGAAATAGTTTTTTACAGTTTCTTGCCAGAGATTAGGATCATATGAGGAAAGGAGAATTATTACTCTGCTTGTCAAATTTGCACAGAAATGCACTTGCCGTGATGCAACAGTGAATCACCTTTTAAGCTTGGCACAAGTGTTAAAACTAAAACTCAAGGAAAGCAGCATCTTAAATGTGAGCATGTGTGGGACTGCAAAAATCCTTAATAAAGGACCAATCCTGGCTCACAGTACTCTTAAGTGACCTTATGAGTGAGTCAGTCTGAGAGCTCACGTCTGCCAGAAGGGACAGACTCACTCCTTCCTCACTTGATCTTCCCCACTGTCTTCCCCCTCCCATTAGGTCTTGGCATTTTTTTATAGTGAACCAGTTCATCTGTCAAACCCAGCCATGGTTTTACAAGGCTAGGACAAACAGTCACTTAACCCAAAGTGACCAATTTGACTATCAGGCTATTAACTGCTACTGAATCATGAGGTACCATTTTTAGTCACTTTTCACCCAGAATGGTCTTGAAAGCTCCAATCTACCCCTTGGGTGTTTAAAAAACTTCTTACTGTGCTTTCAGCACCTGAAAACTTTCAGTATAAGGGACAGTAACCCCTCTGAGAATCTAAATTACTGGAACCAAACCTAATTATCACAGAGAAGTAGGAAATTCAGCCTTGATGTGCCCTTGATGCCCAGATATGAACCAGTCATATATAAACTTTGTTTTGTTGAGAATCTGGGGTTATCTTATTAGTCATCAAGGCTAAGATCATGGGGGAAGTGAAGAGCTGAACTGGCTCATTCCCAGTGGAGTCTGTGTATTGCTTTTTTCCTTGCAGCAAGGATGGCACTGCATTTGGCTAACCACAGGCTTATGAACCGTGAGTTTTGTGTCCAGGTGGACAGGTCACCGTGTGGGAGGGAACACTGTGCACTGCAGTGACTCTGATTCAGTGTCCCCCACAGCAGGCTGACAGATCATCACTCTCATACAGGTCAGGAGGTCGCACGATGAGCTGGCTCACCTGGAGCTGCCATCCCAGTTAAAATGGAGCCAGCACAAAACCAGGCTAACATTTTCAATCTAGATCAGCATGTTAGCCTGCTTCGCTACCCGTCTTCATTCCTACCTTTACCTAGGAGAGGCTTTTGTGGGGCTTTCCCCCCCGCAGAATGTTCCTGCTGCTTCGCTGGCATCAGTATGACGGTGGAGTGATTCAGATGAGCTCACAGATGCAGAAAGGAGCTGGCCTGCCCTCTGAGGCAGCTTGTCATGGTCTGTGTAACCAGCAATTGCACCATCAAGGACTGTATCAGGACTGCATCATGACTGATGAGTCATGAGGAATGCCTCCATTTCAGTAACGAGAGGGACCCCAGAGGATGCAGGAGAAGGTCTGTTGGAGAGGGCCAAAGAATCATGTGGGTGTGCTGAGGACCACCATCCAGCTCCTGATGAAGCATTCTGGCTAGAAGGACTTGGCCCCTTATGCGGGGGCTCCTTTCTGTGGCACGTCTCAGCCAATGAACCCTCGCTTGCTAAGGTAATGCTGCTTGCTCTTGACATTCCAGTTCAGCAGGGAGGCATGAGACAATAGGAAGGACAAAGAAACCACATGCTCCAGTTTTATGGTCTGATAAGAACTGAAGGAGGGAGATTGCTCCCAATCCCAGGCAAGCCTCCCAGTTTTGTGTCACCACGTTATCCAGAGGCCGAAGATAAGGTTACTGTCAGCCGTCCTCCTTCTGGTGTGGTTAACATCACCCTTGTGACTGCAGTGCGTTTGCAGGAGCCTGGGGAAAACAGGAGAAGACATTCATAGTGATTGTTATAATTAAATTCAGTGAGGAGCTGCACTCACACCTTTTTAATAGGTCTTTGTTACAATCTCATTTTCTAAAACTGAACTCACCGGTATCCTAACTTGAGCTGTTGCTAACCCTAATTATTTGGGTCACATTTTGGGGACCAAAGTTAGTGTTCAAGGAACTGGAGAACTGACATTAGCTCCACAGTGCACTGGTGCAGGTGATTATTGTGTCAGCACCCCAGTGCTATGCCATGTTGGTGCTTGGTGACGTTTTCATTTTACTAGAGGATCTTCAAAAGTGTGAACTGGCTTGCTAGAAGATACTAGAAACTTTCAGCTACTGCTACAGTATGTTGGTTGGGTTGCTATTTCATGATTTAAGGCAGTTGGTGTTTTTCCAATTCCTGTGTCAATGCCCAGTAAAGACACAACTGCATAGCAGGTTATTGGATCAGAGAGCTGGTCCAGCTGAAAACTCATATTTTGCTCCTTTTTTGCCACTAGGTGAATTTACAGCAAGTCATTTCCTTTATCATGCAGTCACACAATTTTTAGCATTGCGATGAGGAGGAGACTGGAAACATGAAGACAGCAGTGATGGGGAGGTGTGACCATCACTTTAGGAAGCAGTTACACTAAAATTGGATTAAACAAATCAGGAAAACAACTTAACTTTTAGCTAGCATAAATATTTAGTGGCTTACAGTGGGAGAAAGACAAACTTGTGCACAGAGGTACTCTTTCCTATAGCCAAACAGACATGCCTGTGTAAAGAACCTCTTGTGAAGAGATTAGAATTTAGTACAGTGATCTCATACTGCTCTGGGAAGGGAAGGTAATTGAGAATTACTGCCTCCAAGTATGCAGCTGGAGAGGTGGAGGAACAGAGTGGTCAGAGCACTAAGTGATATGTTTCTGGTGACTGCTTCTCTAGCAGTGCTTGCCTGGTATGAATTTCTATACCAGGACTGACATAGGACTGACAGCAGCATTTCACTTGTCAGAACAGTTATGCAAAGGCTTAATGAAGCATCAAGGTTTGTGTTTTCGGGAACTGAGAGAGAAACCTTTCTCTGCTGCATCCCTTATGCCCTTCCTGTTTCCACTCCACCTCCAAGCATCAGTGTTGGCAAGGGAACCTAAAAGCCTTTTTAGCAACAGGGAAAGATCTGGGAAGTGTTTAATTTGGAGTAAATTATAGTGCTGCAAAGATGATTATCATGACCGTCATCCTCTTGTACTGAAGAATGATGCAGTTTCAGGGTCTCTGCTAGTTCTGCCTCCCTTTCTGCAGATGTCTGAGTTTTCTGTGATCTCTATTTCACATCCATATTTTGTCTTGTGGGATGAGGCATTCCTGGGTGCTGGCAATAAGACAGGAATACACCTGCAATACGACAAAGCTAAAGTAGTGGGGTTGGAAATCACATGGCAGAGGAGGGCAAGGAATCACAGAATCAATTAGGATGGAAAAGACCTCTGAGATCATCGAGTCCAGCCTATGACTGAACACCACGCTGTCAACCAGCCCACGGCACTGAGTGCCACGTCCAGTCTTTCCTTGAGCACCCCCAGAGATGGTGACTCAACCAACTCCCTGTTCAGTCCATTCCAATGTCTAATCACCCTTTCTGGGAAAAAATTCCTCCTAATGCCCAACCTAAACCTCCCCTGGAACAGCTTGAGGCTATGTCCTCTCATCCTGTCACTAGCTGCCTGGGAGAAGAGGCTGACACCCACCTTGCTACAACATGAGTCCTAATTGCCATTGAACTCTTTTTCATAAACTTTCTATGGTGGAGAAATTACATTAGAGAGGTAGAGCTGCGTAACAAAGAATGTGTGATTCAGGAATGACAGCACCATCTCAGTAGTTTTATGAGGTGGTGCTTTGATGTCTCTTCAGGGGTCAAGGTACTGTGCTGGCCAGCAGTAAGCTTTACTTGGTCTGCACAACTCAATCCCTTCCCTCCTATGATCTGCAGGTGGGCTTAGTCTTTTGCAATGTTTTGGATAGTTGGAGACAAGCACATCTAGAGGTTTAGGCTGGCAGCAGCCAAATTTGAAGGCCTGAAAATCAAGATCTATTCAGAAGTTGAAATGTTTGTGTTTTGTTTTGGTTTTTGTTTTGTTTTTCTCCGTGTTTGTTTGTTTGCTTGTTTGCTTTTTGTTAAAAACCTGGAATGAAAATTTCTGCCATTGAATAAGATTTCAAGGTCTTACACTCTTTGAAAACAAGCTGTCAGGAAACCAGACTTACTTTTGGGTGCCTCTCCTGTGAGGAACAGCTGAAAGAGTTGGGGTGGTTCAGCTTGGAGAAGAGAAAGCTCTGGGGAAACCCTATAGCTGCCTTCCAGTACCTGAAGGGGGGCCTACAAGGAAGATGGAGAGGGACTTTTTGTCAGGACCTGTTGTGACAGGACAAGGGGGAATGGCTTCAAACTGAAAGAGAGTATGTGTAGATTAAATACTAGGAAGAAATTCCCTACTGTGAGGGTGGTGAGACACTGGAACAGTTTGCCGACTAAACTTGTGGCTGCCCCATCCCTGCAAGCATTCAAGGCCAGGTTGGATGGAGCCCTGAGCAACCTGGTCTAGTGAAAGGTGTCCCTGCCCATGGCAGGGGGGTTGGAAGTACAAGATCTTTAACGTCTCTTCCAAGCCAAACCATCTTGTGGTTCTATGATTCTATGATTTTGTTACACCCAAACACTGTTGAGACATGTAGAACCAGAGTAGCAAGCTTTACACAAAAAGGGAAATTTGTGAATCTTGAGTTCTCTCAACATTTTGTAAATGATTTAAGTTTGCTTTAATTTCACTTTGTTGGTTTCTTTGCTACTGTTTGTTAGCTGGACTACTAAGCAATAATATTTTCACTTAGCTTTATTTCTATTCCAGCTGAAGTGGAGTTCTTTTACCCCTTACTGTTATGAAGAAAGTGCTGAAATTTGAAGTTTCAGACTTGTGCTTCATGGTATCTAAAGTTACAAGTACATCTCCCTGCCGGGATATTTTCCAGCTGAAGTAATTCTTGGCGAGGCTAAAAGGCCCAGAACATAAAAGATGGTATGTTGTGGTATGTTGTATAAAACAAAACCTGTTTCTATACAGTATCTTTTTTTTTTTTTTTTTGAGTAGTCCATAGCACTAATACAAGAAACTTGATTGAGATCAGCTTTTACTTAGAAATCATTTACTATAGTAAATTATAATATTTATACAGCAAATATTTACACAAGTTTAGAATTTATAATATTTGTATTACAAATATAAAGCCAGTGAACTAATGGGAAAAATTAACTTATAAGTGATGCCTTAGGTTTTAACTTTTCTATTTTCAAATTCTGTACTGCTTAGAGTGTAACTCTGAAGTTCCTTGTAGCCTGTAATTCCTGCTCTCTCGTACTGGGTAGACATAACAAAGCCTCTCCAGGCTTTGCCTTCAAGGACAGCCAGGCTGTTTTTAGGCCCAAAATGTGTAAACTAAAGATTCTAAGGGGGGCAAGCTGAGGGGCGTTACATCGCTAAAACTGGGGCTTTAATTGGAGAATTAACCCTGATATGCAAATGGTCCAAACCTATAAAAGTGTGAAGAACTCGTGACCTGTCGTCCATCTTGGGGTCCAATTTTGGAAGCAGCCTCTGGCTCCCCCATTGTGTACCTTGAAGGCCCTTCAAATAAATACCTGTCTTTATTCCCTTACTCTTGTCTAGTCTCTGTTTCTAGGTGGCTGGAGGAGGCATCATAAGAAAAAATAATGATAAATAATTGAGAAAAATTCAGATATCAACAGCTCAGCCTCTTGGGAAATACTTCTAGGTTTTGTACCCTGGGATGAAGTTAGTGGAGAGCAAAATAAAGGTAGTATTTCTGAGGATTTCGGAATGTAGGAGATGAGAACAGAATCCTCACTTTTTACATTGTCTTTTTCCCTCCAACTTTCTGCACTTTCTAACCAGAGGAACTGAAGAGCAGATTAGCTCTGTAAACTGTGCTGGTACAGAGCTTTCTGAATAATTATCCAAATGCGGGCCTTCCTCTGGCACTGGCCTCCTCTGCCCTACTCCCGTGCTCCAAGTTGCCACCCTCTCTGCTCTGCCAGCAAAATGCCCATGGACTCAGTAGGCACGACCTGTTTGACAATGCAATCCCACATTGGCACTGTGAGGTGTGATAGTACTCAGCTATGAGCAGTGAAGGGAATGAGACATCAGGGAGCTGAGGATGCCTTATGCCAGTGTTGCTGCCAGAGGATTGGTTTGGTCAAGGTTTGGCTACACAGGTCTGCAGCCAAATCAATCCATTTGGTAGCAAGTCTTTTGACAGCCTTCCATGTTGCTTTAACTCCAGACAGAAAGAGGGACCTACCTCTGGCCAAGTATGTGTGAAGTGGAAGGAGCCATGCTCCAGTCCTCTGATTTGTGTGGTGAGATTGATATTCCAAAGCTGCACAAGGTTCAGACTGTGTTAAAGAGAGAAATACAAAGAGAAATAATAATAAAGTATATAGGATAAAGAGGTGGCTGTATTACACCAACACAGAGTATGTTTTATAGCATAAAGTCAGAATATGGATGGCATGAGAACACAGGGGACAGCATGAGAGTGCAAAGCTTGTAGAGATACTGCTGGAGGACTGTGCTGGGTCCACCACGTGCTACATGTGTCAAATGTGGCAATTGGGTCTAGCAGTTTATATTAATACTTTAAATACTTTGATGTGATTCAGAATTTTTAATTTTAATTTTCATACGTAGTTCTAGTTCTACTATGGTTGGTAGCTGCTCAACGAGACAATCCATGTGACTTGCTCCTATCTCAGAGGAACATGATTCATCTCAGATGATGGGATTACACATGAGTGGGATTTACAGTATTGTATATTATTTGGAGTTGGGTTTGGAAATACTTTAAGAAGAGTTTCCTGATTGTGTATCAAGAATGTACTTAAGTACATAAACACGGACTTTTCCGTCTTCACCCTTCTACATGAAAATGACACAGCCCTTCAAACAATGGGAGATTACTGCACTCCTTGGGAAGCTCAAGTCTTTCACTCAGGCATGTAGAATAAGTGAAATAGCTAAACTTCCTAATGTTGCTAACAGCAGTCACAATTTTGTCAAGAGGAATCTATAGAAGGAAGCACATGAATTAAAAATGTTAGCATATCTCATTTGAAATGCCATATTTTATGAGAAAAACCTTACTTTCATCTGCAAACTGACTGCCTAGAGGAGTATTTGTGTGCTTTTAAATTTCTGCTGGGAAATGGGATACATTTTCATTCCTAATGTAGATTTTTCATTCTGACGGTTCAACAGCTTCAGTCTCTCAGACCATTGTAATAGTTCTGGTGCAGTATCTTAGACAACACAAGGCTACATGCTGCAAAAGTCAGCTTTTAACATAGATTCTTTAGAAGTGGGTGTAAGAGTTAAATGGACATAAGATTAACATAGGCCTAGGACAGATTTCCACTTATTTTTCTGAGGAAGTGTTAGCTGCGTCTCTAATCATCCCAACCCAGATCTTTCAGTGGCCATCCCTGCTGCACTTCCTGGTATGTCTTTAGATGTTGTCTGAAGCAGGGACAGCAGACCTGGATGACGATGCTCAGACAGACCATCCGAGCACAGACACATTCATTTCGTACAGGCAAAATATTGCCTGGCAAGGGGACGACACAGACAGTGGGGATGGGAGCACCCAACTGTGAATCTGGGCTCACAGGCTTCACTGGCACAGAAAAAAAAAATGAGAAAAGAGAAGAGAAGAGAAGAGAAGAGAAGAGAAGAGAAGAGAAGAGAAGAGAAGAGAAGAGAAGAGAAGAGAAGAGAAGAGAAGAGAAGAGAAGAGAAGAGAAGAGAAGAGAAGAGAAGAGAAGAGGAAAGAAAAGAAAAAAAAGAAAAAAGAAAAGAAAAGAAAATAGAAAAGAAAAGAGAAAAGAAAAGAAAAAAGAAAAAAGAAAAGAAAATAGAAAAGAAGAAAAAAGAAAAGAAGAAAAAAGAAAAGAAAAGAGAAAAGAAGAAAGAAGAAAAAAGAAAAGAAAAGAGAAAAGAAAAGAAAAAAAGAGTTGCAGTCTTTCTATTTAAGTCTGTTTATAAATTGTTTTTGCAGGCAGCACAACTGCCTGATGAGTACGCTTATTCCAGTAAAGCTTTAAACAGCTTCACTAGTGCTGGCGTTGGTGCTTTTGGCAAACTGGTTGAGAGAGAGAAACAGCTTTCTGAAAAAACCCTGAAATGATAGCTTTTCTTCTCTCTGAATTTCTGGTATAAGCACACTGTAAGGTCAGGCAGGAGCTGGTGCAGCTGTGCTGCACCTCTTAGTGGCACTTCATCATAACCTGTAACATGTAATTGCACCCTTGATTGGCTTTAATTCACTGCATCTCCTGGTTTAGGGAGATTAGTTTAAAATGCTCTTTCTAGCATGTCATTGAAGGTGCTCTTGAAAACCCTACTTCAGCTGTCTAAGAAGTTATTCCCTCCTTTCTCACTCCATCTCCCAACAGCAGATGGATGCCCTCACAGCAGCAGGGGCACAATGAAACAATGAAAGGTCTGTCAGTAGGGTGGAAATTGTCAAATCTTGGCATAAAACTACCTTCAGGAGCAGCTTAAGTGAGCAGCCAACATCCTTCCAAATCAGCTTTGGCACAAGTGCCCCTGCAATGGAAATAACCAGAGCTGAGGTTAAAGCTATGCCACACTCACTTTCTGTGCTCAGGCTGGGTGAAGACAAAGGAAAAAGGGGGCTGAGTATACCCCACTGGAGGACAGGCCAGTTAGCAGATGCTTTTACTCTGTTATGGCTCTAGTGGTTCTGGAAGATGATTTCACAAAGTATTTGCCTGAGCTTTTCCTTTAATATGGTGTTTTTTGGATGTATAGTTCTTTAATTGACTTAAATGTTTTTATTACATGGAAAATCATTATATACAATGAGTCAGATTAGTAGGAGAAAGATCTGAGATGAGTAAGGAATTGGCTAATGGGAATATGACAACAATTAGTGCTGGAAGCTGAAATGTTGGAACTTATTAGAGAAATTCCTGTTGGTCTTGGGAGCAGTTTAGTATAATAGACCTTTGCAATAAAATAACAGTGCTAATGGAATATGCTGAGGACTCAATGAGGACTTTATTACTTGGAATTGTAATGAAGAGAAAGGAGGATTCACATATCCCTTTCTTAAGGGGAAGAAAGAAGCTGGATCTTGCAAATCAGATAAATGGAAGTGGTGCGATGTAGGGAAAAAAGTGCCTTTTAGAAGAGGTGAGATGGAGAGTTTGGCTGTTCAGGTTAGAAAAGCAAAGCCAGAAAAGATTTGATTGTTACCTGTATGGAGGATAAAAATCAGGGAATGCTTAGGACTGTTTCAGTTACAGGCCTGTCCTATTGTATAAACAGATGCTCTGAAGAGGGACTCGTTTAGGCTAGAAGTTAAAAAATACTTTGAACCAGCAGGGGAGCAAAATTCTGCAACAGCTTCTCAATGAGAGAAGTGGACATGCTTACCTACTTCTGCCTGTGTGCTTAGGTGCTTTACAGAAGATTTTGTGTGATGTGGATGTTTGTGAGAGTAGAGGATTTGGCTTGAGATGCAGAATTCAATATTATTTTTCCTGGCTGGGAATATCTGAACGCTCCCCCCCCCCCNNNNTGGGCAAGACCTACACCCCCCCCCCCCCCCCCCCCCGACGTTATCGTAAGTTCTGTTCATAAGCTATTCAAGCTGCTTACTTCAGAGTGTGATCTTCCCTCTTACTTCTGGTAATTTCATTAGGTTGCTAACAAAGCTGATGTTGATTTATCACTGGCTTTCAAAATTAACAGCCTGTTGCTCTGAACTGAGAAAGATCACACCTCTCCCAGCTGTTGTTGCAGGTTGTCAGCAGAGCTTGTTCAAACACTGTGCCACGGGTATGCAGTGAGTCAGAGCTTTGTAAGTGCTCTTTGCAGCTCAGAGAGACAGGGATTTACCCAAATTTCTATCAATAATCTTGTACTTAGGAGATAAAAAAATTCCCATTGCAGGAAAGTGTGCCAGGAGTCTGAGTATTGCGAACTAAGCCCATGTGGCCACCTGGGCTCTGTGGGAGGATGTTTGGCGCCGTCCCACTCAAGAAGTGCTGACTTCCTGTAGGGTGGCACATCAAAGGTTTGTGAACTTCAGGCAGAGGCTTTGGATGTAGTAAGGTACTGCCAATTGCCACGGCTGTAGAGAATAGCCAGTTAAAATAACACGTGGATTAAGTCAGAGAGAATTTAGATATGGCAAGCAGCATGCGTGTCTGGGCAACTTCCAGGATTGCTCACCTCAGCCCCAAGTTCCTGTGTCTATCTACCTGTGAGTGCAATGGCTCTAAGAGGGCATAACAGAGCTTTGCTTATTTAGAAGCAAATTCTATTAGTCTTAGCTTTGTTCCTGATTTGATTTTTGTAATTTATTGCCATCATAATCTAAGCCCTTTAGCCGTAGCTGGAACCATATCTATGGGAACCTTGGTGAGCCACAGTCCCTTACCACACCTCCATTCTACATCTATAGGCCTCTTGTTGTAGAGGAAAAAGAAGTCTTCAAGGGCTGAGTTTTTTTCCAAGGTTTTTCCAGTCTTTTGAGTAGAAGATGTTCTCTGGTAGCATCCTAAAGATGATCCCATTGGCTTTCCATTTTTGTCATCATCTCTCCACACCTCACACAGACAAATTCATAAGGATTTTGCTTGGTCCAACAACTGTGCACTCTCACCTGTACAAAATAGCATCTGTACGTGAACACGCATGTGTGCTGACCACAGTGTTTAAGAGAGCTTTTGTTCAGAGAAATCCTGTATGTTGGAATCAAAATATCCCTGATGATGTATGCAATTCTGCTTCAATTCTTGATGGAGGTGAAGCCTCCTGCTTTTTCCTCCTACCCATCCAGTGCAGTAGGTAGGCTATCAACAAGGCAGGCTGCTTGAAATGCTGAGCGACAGCTATACAGGGAGGTGGTATGACAGCCTGTTATTTCTCAGAAATATCTATTCAGTAGAATATGTCACATTTCCAGCCTTTCACCCCATTATAAGATGGAAAAAAGACAGAAATACAATTTTTTTTTTCATAAAATGGATGCTTTAATTCATGCACACCTCTAATTCGTGATATTTTTCTAAGAACTGTAACATGAAAATTAAAGTATTAGAAAATATTTTGTTGACTGAAGAAAATGAAACATTGTTAACACTTAATGAGCTCTGTTACCTGCTGCCTATGCAGCTCCATATCTGTACTCAGCTGAATGGTGTTGTTGGAACTATACAGAGCAATGGACCTAAACCAACCATGAATTAAATGAAATACCCTTCAAGTGATTTAAGTAAATGGAAAGCAGTTTTTCTTTTTTAATAATTGATCTGGAGTCTAAATTAATGAGACATCTGTAAATTATATGTTTCCAATATAAAACTGTTCACAGAATGAAAAGATGACCACATTGAGAAATTTGTAAATTTTGTTTAAAACCTGTATTAAGGATTATTTGAGAGGTGGAATGGTGTTTAAAAAAACCAATAATTTTCTGTTCAAGCCACCTGACTGAACACTCTGATGGGTCAATTCTCCACGAATTTCTGGTTCCCTGCAGTCCTGGGCAAGGCCCCACTCTGACTTTGCTACTTATGCCCAACCATTCTGCTTCTGTGTTTCTCTAGATGTGCTGCTCCCTGCATGCCTGGAAATTTTGTCAGGGCAGCTGTTGAGGATTTTTTTATGATTCTTTCAAGTGTCTTACATCCCCATCTGAACTGCCATGTAATTGTGTAGCACCAGAGTCAGGTAAATCCAGTGTTTTATATGAGCCTTGGTCTCAGTGCCATACTTGTGGTTAAATGAAGATGAACTTCACAGAGCTGCTTCTCTGTCTACTGATGACTTAATATACCAAGGACTTTATTCATTTTTTAAATTTACCACTCCAAAACTTTCTGGGCAGTCCTAGATAGACCTAGTGGGTGTAATGCTTTCAGGAAATAATAGATTTATTGCATCTTCTCTAAGCAAGAACTCTGAACATACACCCAGAAAGTCCTGGCTTGTGAAATAACATTCTTCACAGTTGTTCTTGGTACAAGTGCACTTATTTGGGGTAAAACTCTGGTTTGCAATGGAATGTTCATGGAAATTACTAGACTTCTTGGCACACTTCACTGCCTGGTAGTTGCTGAATAAGTCACATTATCAAGGTAAAACCAAATTATGTGTCCAGTCTGTTACGAAAGCAGTCCTCAGTCAGGCTGCACGTGAGCTTCCAGCTGCATAATCACCTTTACTATTGCTTCTTTTTCTGGGCTATAAAGGAATTGAGGACTCATTGCCTCATCTGACATGTTAAGTAAATGAAACAGCAGGAAAGTGTACACAGTGGGAATAACAGAGCTTGGAAGACTTTAGCTCCAGCATTTTCAAAGGCATACGTGACATCACTGCTGCTGTGAGGGTTTCTTGTACATGTGCATATACGATGTAGCAATCCTAGTGATTAGTGCGCTATTAGCAAAGAAGAATTTTGTTATAAATGCTCCCTTGAGCATTGTCTGTTCTAAGGAAAGAAAGAAAGAGCCTTGTGAGGCAGACTGAGTTTTGCCATACAACGTGAGCTATGGTTTTATAGCTACCAGTTTAACAAAGTTGTTCTGAATTTCTCTGATTTTTCTCTGTAGCCTTTTTAAGTCCTTCTGATAACTGAAAGTTGGTGATGGCTCTCTTGAAATAACTGGTGTGGTTTGGCTGTAGAAATATCCTTATTTGCTATGGAGAGGTAGAGATATTCTGTTGCAACAGAACTGGTAGGACGTGGTACATCATGACCTGGGTCTTGCTCAGCAGTGTTCAGTGCTGCTGGTATGTGAATGATTAATAAATGCTTAATAAGAAACTAGTAAAGACCATGCATGATAAGAAACAGTCCTAAAGTTGTTGTTACAGTTTCACAAAGCAACACAAAGTGTGGAGTTTATTATGTCCCTCTATGCAGTTGTGTTATTACAAAGCAGGGGTGTTCAGGTGCATTAAGGATGAGGTAGGACATCACAGTCCTCTTGCTGAGCAGGTGCAGATGCTGGAATGAAAGATGCAAAATCTTGATGCTGTGTTTTGTATCAGCACAGTGGTGTGCCACCCTTAGGACAGTCTAGCTCAAGCTCTGATTATACATTTCTCCTTAGATTTCTTATTATTCACCTTTCTGAGTGATCAGCATTCATTTTCTTAAAGATGCTTAAAATGCAACTTTGGTTTTTTCTTATTTTCTGTATTTAGTGCCATTGTTCAGTTCCCATTAAATCTGCTCAAGTTGCTGTTGTGTTTATGAGGGTACACAGCTGCAGTTGCTCAGAGCACGTGGCACTGGTGTTACTGCAGGCAGCACAGGGGGCGGTGCATTAATGGTCCCTGTTGCACCTATCCCGTCCAGCTGCTGTTGGGCTATGTGAAATGAAACAGATTGGTTTTCCTCAAAAAAGGATTAAGTTCCCTTGTACACAGCATGGCATCTGAAGGGCTTTTTCATAATATACAAAAACCCCTAACACTGCTCTTGCTTATAAAAGAGCCACACATTTACTTCATAGCTGTATGTTAACAGCATCTGGATGTTGACAACATCGAGGCCGCAGCATAGTAAGTGATGCAACATTTCAGAAACAAAACCTAGCTAATATAGTAGAGCTGTATGGGAGGGGAAAGTAGTTTTATTTTAAAATAAAACCACTTTCACCTACTCTCTCATACCCATGTATATACACAAAAGCACCAAGACCATATCTCCAAGTGGTCTGTCTGGCATTCAATCACATATGACAAGAATTGCAAATGTCAAGGGATGCAGGCGAGTAATAGTAATGCCAGTGTATATCTGGTTACAGTGGGATTAGGAGCAAGACTTGGGAGAGCTGGCAGCATTGGCCTGGCTGTGGCTGTGGGTTTTGGGACATGCAGCAGCTCCCAGGTCATCTTTGTTGCTCAGGAAGGAATGAGAAATATTCTTAATTAAAACAAAAGGAGAAAAAAAAAAAGTTCCTTTATACACATTCACCTGCCCTTGTGTTTCCTCAGATTTGCTTGTAGAGCCAGGTTAATCAAAACCCAGGGATTGAGTTATCTTGAATCATTTGGGCATGAGTTGGGAAGTCCGTGGCTGAACAAGAGAGCCTGCAGGCCCGAAGGGGCTCTATCTCCTGCAGAGGGGCTGTGAAGGACTGCTTGGGAGGGATGAACTCTTCCTCCAGGGCAGCCAAAACCACAGAGTCCTCCAGAAATCTGCTCACTGCCTTATGTCTCATCTCTGATTGGTCTGTTGTTGCTAGACTATCCTGATTTAGAAAGGTTGTTTTGACACATCTGGTGTAAATGCATTAACCTCTAAATTCTAGAAATAGGTCATATCCATACAGAAACTGAGTGCACAGGTCAGGCCTCAGGCAGTATCTTTCCAAATATAATTTGAAGCACTTGTGTGTCTGTGAATTCTATCAGTATCTTCAGTAAGTTTATTTATAAGGATTGAGCGCACAACGTTTTTGAGGCAATTATGAGGCTATCTCTATGGAAGTGTCAGACTGGTACACTAACTGAAACATTTAGAAAGCAAAGAACTGTTTTAATTTGCTAGTGATAGAGCCATCACTTTTCTTGAATAGAGTCATGTCCTCTGTGCAAGTGGTTCCCATGACCCCTTTCTCTTAAGCATTCTTATTCCATCCTCTCCTGCCTACATGTCCTCTGTCCCTGCACTCTCTGATAACTTCATTCAATGGATCCTATGAGTAGCAGTTTTCCTTTGAGGGCCAGTTGCCTCTGTGAGCCCACAGAAAGGGTTTTCAGGAACCATATTTGGATTTATTGGGGAAACAAATTGCTGAGGCTGCTCCTGGACTAGCTCACAGCTGTATTTACTAGTGTACATCTTTTTTTTTTTGTTTGTTTGTTTTGGAAGAGCAATGCACAGCAAAAAGAATGTTTAACCTTAAACTTGTACAATATCTTTTACAACTATGGTTACACTCTGATCTTTTCAGAAATCGACTGTACACCCTTTCACTCTGCAGGGTCTTTCATTTCCATGCATGTGGATGTCATTGGGACCCAGTCTGCCCCCAGTTTATGCTCTGTGCATCCCTGCTCCTCTAGGTCATTGTTTCTGAGCAGGGAGAAGAGCAGAATTACTTGCAAGGTCTGAAATGTTTTGTTCTCTGTGTTGGACATTGGCTAAGTACACCTCAAGGTGGGAGTCCTTCGGAAAGACTGGAAGAATCTGTGTGTCCACT
The DNA here is from genome assembly GCA_013398115.1 of Falcunculus frontatus. Classification (NCBI taxonomy): domain Eukaryota; kingdom Metazoa; phylum Chordata; class Aves; order Passeriformes; genus Falcunculus; species Falcunculus frontatus. Next base: position 688,544 of record VZRV01000480.1, read on the forward strand.
GACTGTGTCTAGTGGGCTAAGTTAAATCTTGACTTCTGAATAAGAGTTTCTGTGGAAGGTTCACTGTGATCTGCTTGATAGGCTTGGCTTGTATAACTTTAGCATGTTAGCTTGCATTTCTGAAACAAACAAATATGGCACGTAGAGAGCAAAGTAACTAAAACAAATCTCATCCTGAAAAATCTGGTGCATTGCAAACACTTTGTATGAAAAACCCATTATGTATTCAGGTTTTCAAGACTGTGCTATATCAGAAATCCTCTCCTACTTCCATTACATTTGTATGTGTGTGCAATCAATGTGAATTTAGAACCCCTTACAGCAGAGCTGATCGAAGAAGAAAGCTGCATGATGAACTGCTGGACAAAAACCACTGCTCTGGAAGCATTCTGTCACTGTGTCTTTGAGCATTGCTTGCTTGTGTATCCAAATTACACTTCCTTGCTTAACTGTTCTGCTTTCTGTGTTTTGTGCTCACTGCTGATGATTTCATAGTGATTATTTCTTGTTTACTTTAAGCTCTAAAGTATTTTCTTGCTGCCATTTCATCCACAGACCTAGCACAGTGGCTGGACCATGTGCTGTGCTGTCAGACACGTTCAGCCAGCCTCATCTCTGAGCTTTATGCAAAGAGACTTTGGAGGATGCTCTCCTTGCAGTGACTATGCAATCCCAGAAGATGGAATGGCAGCAAAACATGACATGAGAAATAAAAAGCCCGGCACTTCAGATCCCATGTTTAATTTGGGAGCTGGCAGTTAATGAAAGCACCCATTAAGTTGGAAACTGTACAAATGTGCTATGATAATTAGTAAAAACCAAAGAATATGGGACCCCTGAATATCGTTTTAATTAAAATCATTTTTCAGAGGAGAACAGCATTTTAAACGCATACTATCTTAGCAGCCTTGAGAGGAATATTAGTAGCAATATGAACTAGAAACTGACAGTCACCTTTGGAGAAAGAACAGCTCAAATTGGTGGGGACAGTCAGAGATGCCCTTTCCAGATCCATGTGGAGCTGTAACAAACTTATTGCCCTATTCCCAGAAGTTACTGATTTCTCAGCTGAGGAATTGAAGACGTGAGCACTTACACTTTGCTGTCATAAAACAGGTTTGGTTAAATCCCCCAGCTGAGGGGGTGCTGATTTCTGACGAGATGAGGTAGCTAACAGCTGTGGCCAGTAGCTTTTAAACAGCTCTCACTTGATTGCTTATAATTACCTAATTATAATTTGAGTAAATTAAAAAACACACTCTACTTAAATTGTCATTAACTCATGTTGGAGCTGGGACTGCTGCCTTCTAGATCAACTTTTTTAAATAACTGGAAATATTGGCATCCAGAACCAACATCCTAGGCCAGCTAGGATCTTTCATTTGTTTCGTCAGAAGTTGGCAGTTGTATGAAAAAAAAATATTTGTCTTAGCTGTTTGTGATTCTAAGGGCCCCCTTGTCTACTCTGGACTTTTTCTTCATTTTTCCTGTCAGTCATCAAGGCTGTGGCCTTACGAGCCTTTGCTGACTGACTAGTTGCTGAGGATGTCTTATTCTTCCTTTCCCAGGGCCCCTGGCTCGGGAGCCCACAGCTTTGAAGTGTCAGTGTTAGTAGGAAACCTAAACTTAAACAACTTCAGTTTTGTGCCCTCTTTGTCCAAAGGCAACCTGACAGCTCAGAGGCTTCTCTGCTTGTTTCCTATGTGCTGACCTGCCCTAAAACCTAGATTTTTGGGTTATATCACCATTGGTAAAATAAATCCATGCGTGTTTATCCAACACAATCTTGTTATACTTTAATAATAATTTCTGCTGTCCCAGTGTCCTCAAGTTTGTTGATACCACGCAAAGTCACTGATAAGATGTGGCGAGGTGGTAAGAATTACACTGTGAGAAAACCCCATTAACAAATAAATCTGTCATTTGTGTGTGAACACACACAGACTTCATATCCATTGACTTTTGTTAGCTGAAGGCTTGGGTTGTGCAGTTAAACTCCTCAAAGAATGTTTGTGTCATTGTTTAAATACAATATAAGTACGTATATATTTGTGTGTATAAACCCAGCCTTTTGACTTGGAGCATGCTTTGAGGTGACAACATCGATGAAGGTTTAAAAACCACATAAGCTGCAGCATTCAGCTCTTTCATAATCGTGAATTCAAGTCACAGCTCAGAAATGATGTTAGGTCATGGTTGCTGAGAAGTCCTGGATAAATCACTGCTGTCAGCAGCTGAGCAGTCCAGGTTGGGGAGGTTTTCTGTTTCTGCTGCCTCTGTGGAGGGAGCCAGGGGTGAGAAAAAGCAGCTGTGGACCTCAGTGGCTTTCTCTGGAACTAGACAAAGCCTATGATGAGAGGAGGAGAGACCATACTAAGAAAGATTGGGGGTGTAAGGGGAGCAGTGGTGCCTGAAATACAAGAACTCCTTTAAGTCAGTATCCTGCCTCTGTGATAAAAATGAGGAGGGTGGAGGTTGCTCCAGAGCTGGGCAAATCCCCTGAACCAGAGAGATACATTACTGAACTGCATCCCACAATGCGTATCTTTGAAGTTTTGCGTGTCAAACTGAACTAGTCGAGGGAAAATTGCCATTTACTGAGGATTTACCGAATGTGGCATTTCTTAATATGCAAAGCTGATGCCACAGCAAATACAGATCCATGGAAAACTGAGTGAATCATTGCAGCTGTTAATGGGTTTCTGAGGAATCTCCTCTGTGCCTGGTAAGAACCATTCCTTTATTAGTTTGAGACCACTAGAACGGTTTATCTGCCCTGTGGGTGCTATTAACATATGCCAAGAATATCAAGATAATATCAGCAACACAGAATGAGAAATAATAATTTAGGGACTGAAATGTAATGGGCTCAGGGGAACATGTGACCTAGTGACTGAATAAAGTGGGAAACCAAACATTACTGGGGGGTTTCTTTCAACTATGCCACATTTAACTTCCCTGTGCATGAGTCTATAATGAAAGTACTTATGTTTACTTACCTTCAACATGTGTCAAACCTTTGTCAGTGAAAGGCTGTATGATATGACAGTTTAAAATATTGAAGATGTGCAAGGTTTATCATAGTGTCTTAGCCACAAATATCTTCATACACAAAAAGTTAGTGTGGATTGACCCTGTTCCCTGAATGAAGCAGTCCTTTGTTTTGTTAACATGTTGCCCTTTTTTCAGAAAGACTTTTCATTACCAGAAGAGTGCTTTTGTGAAATGAATATTTATGAATGAGTATCTTGAATTATATTTATTCCATTCCACCAATCTCATAGTAAAATGAAGATCTAGCAAAAACCACATCCTTATTGCTTCAGTCTATGTTATTCACTTGGACTGCAGGACTTTTGCAACAGGGAATATCCCTTACTCTCTGCACACCGAATATCTTTCTTGAGCTCTTCCTGTGTTGCTTTAGTATAGTAACCACGTGGAGGATCAAAATGAAGGGATTACAGGAAAGGACACATGTATGTAAAGCCTGCATTACTGCTAGATTATGTGGGCTATTTTTACAGGTAAATTATGGTCTATGTGCAGGCAAGTTTGCTGATAATGCTTCTAAGAAGAATAAAAAGTGAGTGTGACCACAGTTTTAGCTGTAATGGATTGATACACATTAGTTTCTTTTATACTGTAGCCAAGAAAAAAGGCATCTCTAAAGAGCAGTTAAGAAAACAAAGTAATTTTAATATGTGGATATGATAAAAAAAAGATTAATCTCTTCACATTTGAAAGACATTTTTAAAAGTGACAATGCAAACACCGAGTGAAAGGGCTTATTATTAGTGACTGAGATAGGCTGACATAGTTGTAATCAAACTTGGGTTTAAAAGTTGTTCAGTTTTGCAATTAGCTGTGAAAAAACATGGTGAGGGGAAGGAAATCATGTCTGGACCTTATTCTTTAGGTGGGTATCTGGATTTTTTTCCATGCATGGAGCTGTTGAGAACAGAGATTTTGTCATTTCTGTGTCTTCTTAGTCAAAGTTTGTCCCACTATAGCTCTGTAATTTCACAGAGAACAAAAAAAGATACTAAAGATTGCATAAAACAGTGAATATTCCTTAACTAGTTCAGAAATGAAAGACCTAAGCTGTATGTTTTCCACAGAGTTTTGGAAGCCACCACAAAAAAGAATTAAATATATGTGATGCTAATCCATGGAAAATGTGTAAGCAAACTCCATTTTTGCCACCACACTGATATAAGAAATAACCCAGTTTCAATAATAGGCCATGACAGTATGAAACTGTTGTCACAGAGGCCAGATACAGTTTTTGAGCAGAATTTAGGATGCCCACTGACTTCACTTGTTTGAAAACAGAGTACTGATTTACACTTACTCTGTGTCACAAGAACGCATCAGACCTCCTAGCTTACTAATCAGCTGAAATATGAAAACATATATTTATTGTCTAGATATGCCTTTTAAATACCCTCTTCTGTTATTACCTGACATTTTGAGAGTGTTGCTATTTCTATCCTGGATTTTTGGGATATGCTCTTAATACCAAGATGACAGAGACCAGCTGAGTACCTATGGATGGATACCTGATAGAAGTAAAGAGCTGAAGAATATTTATTTAAGAACTTATTGTCTTTACAATTCTGAATTTTTTTGCCAGCCTTTTTATTTAAAAGTCAGAAATTCAAAGCCTTTGTTAAGGGACATACTGTTAGCCAAATAAAGTAAGACTGGCTGAAGTTAAGATGCCTCCATGGCTATTGTCTCCTCTCCTAGTCCCTCACTGGTGTTGAAAACCAGAGCTTTTAGTTTCTGAGTGATATTTTTGCTCTTCACTTCTCTACTGTGGCAGTTTGGAAATATAACTTAATGTAATGAGTCAGAGGCTCAGTTTCATCACATGAAGATCAGATGAAAACAGCCATCAATTATGCCTCGGGATTTTGTCCCCCTCATCTCTTCAGCACCTTAGCTTGTTTCCTCATTTCATGCAGGGTAAGTCACTTTACACCAGATATCTGGAAGCAATATTTGGGCACCACTAATGCCTGGGCTGTCTTCGTAATAGGCCTGCTTGGTGCTTACAATTTAAAATACATCTGCAGATTTAGCCTCTGTTGCATCTCTTTGATAATACCTGCAAGGCAAAGGCTCGAGAGCATTCCAGAGCCACAGACCCCTCCAAAGGATCAGCTTCTGCTTCAGTGGAGCTACTAATCTCTTGGCAGTAGAGACGCGCGGTCCTGCTCACTCTCAAAGAGAGGATCATGGTGCTTTATTGCAGGTGGGGCTAGAGGAGAGGGGGGGCTCGTGTACTGTTGGAGTCAGCATGGCCAGAACAGGAAAATGGGGAATTACGGAATGCATCTGGGGCCTGCAGGCGTCTTGTTTTCATTGCACATTTCAGAAACACAAATTAATAACTGTTATTTTTTACATTGCTTAGAAGAGAAATTACATAACCTTCCTGTGCAACTGTACATGCCCAAGTATGGCCTAAGTTACACAAGCTAAATGGCCTCCTTAAGGTCTGTGTCCTTGACAGTGTACTTGCAGTGCTTGTTGTTGATTTATGCTCTTGTATTTGTCCTATTTTGCAAATGCAAATATTTTCTCAGGTATTTAAAAAGCCACATCCCTGTTTTCTGTAAAATATAGCCATCCCTCATCCTTCTAGTTATACAGAGTAAAGCCCTTAAAAGAATTCATCTTGAGCAGAGCATCAAATAATAGATAAATCACATACCCAATAATATATCCAGCAAAGAGCCTCTTAGTTAAATAAATACATCCATAACATTTCTAAGGATCATTGCTGCATCAAACACCTCGTGGTACTCTGCCTCTTCCCTCTCCAGCCTCCCACAAGATTTAGTAAAATACCAATAGATTTGACCTAAAGATGAGAATTCTTTGTGTTTGGGAAGTGACACTGACAAAATTAATGGACCCTGAGAATATAATTATAACTGTATGCAAGGTTGCTCTCAAGCCTCAGAACTGTCCTGGTTTCTGGAAGCTGCCCAGCATGGGATGGGCTCTTGAGCAGGGGTGTGCCATAGATCTTCCCTGGCAGGCTGAGTGGTTAGTGCAAACAAGTGCTGTGTTGTCTGGATGCAATAATGAAGAAGGTATTCAAGCCACATAACAGATTACTGTGGATGCTTTTCAATTGCTGCAATTAAGATGAACAGGCCAAATCCATGTACCATTGTGTGGAGATGGGTGGCACATTGCACTGAAAATAAGACCTGTAGCTTTTATGTATAAATAATTCTGTGATGTGAATTGCACATGCCAGGTCTTATTTAAAAGGCACAACTTGAAAGCATAGCAGCAGGAAAGAAATGAGAATGTCCCCATTCATCTTAGCTTTGATGGCTAAACAACAATTTAAATACCCATTATTGATTTGCTACAGAAACACTGGAACATCCAGCAAATGGTTTTATTTCACTTTAGCTGGAAATGCTAATATTTGTCCAGTTGACTGATTGTTCCATATGTGCATAAGTCTATGACAGTGATATGAATAAAATATAATAGCAAAGTCATAAAATCAATCTAGGCTGACCACATTCTCTTTCACTTTCTGAGAATACTTGCAAGGAATTAATGAGCTTAGTAACCAATCACTTCGCATTTAAAATTAGCTTAAAAGAACTGCAAGAGATATAATTTTTTTCTGGAAAAGAAAAAAAGAATACATGCTTTAGTTATCTTTCCCTTTAACACCTTTGAATGTAAGTCCTGCCTCCACATAGCCTAGAAAATGGGATGTAGAGATGCTTCTCCCCATGTTGCCTCCAGATGCTGCTTGGGTTCAGGACTTTGAGATAAGACTGGGCTGCTTTGGAGGTACAAGTTCAGACTTCCACCCCATGTGCCATTGCATCATATAAATGTCCCTGCTAGGATCTGCGCTGGCTTGGGTGCAAATGCTGCATTGTGTGGCTCCACGTGATGAAGCAAGCGCTCTCTCTCTCTTAACTCTCCACTCATCTCTTCTTCCCCTGGGGCCAGCCTGGGGCCAGCCCAGCCACCCGGCAGAGCGGGATAGGGGCGATTGGGGCTGCACAGGGGCACTCCCCATGTTGCCTTCAGCTCCTGTCCCTTCCCTGCTCTGTGAGCCCCTGTGAACACTGGACCAGTTGGACACCTGTTCCCCTGGGTGCCCCGTGTCTGGGGTGAGGCTGGGTGCAGCAGGTGACAGCAGGTGACATATTCCTCGGGCCCTTGGCTTACACAGACGGAGCCTTGCTCCCTGTGTATGCTGCCATAGGCGAGGGGAAAGCGACGGTGGGGAGGAGGCATTTCCCCCCATCCTATCCTTTTTCTTGTGTAGTGTGAAGGTAGCCTGTGGTATGCCAGGGGCTGCCAGGACACTTGACCTGCTCTCAGTCTGCCAGTCAAAAACCTCTGCTGTGCTCCGTGCCTTGTCAGAATGGTGCTTCAGGCCCCTTGTGTGGCTACATGTTTGGAGAGGCTCTGTCACAATGAGGTCCTCGTGATGATGATACTTCCGGTGTCAGTGTGATGCAGACATCCCACTCCCTGCCAGGGACTTTCCAGGGGAGATGAAGAGGGGCAGCAGCTTTTGGGGTGGTGCAGCCCAGCAGTGCTGCTAGCTCCATCGTCCCTGCACTGCCTGAGCTCTGCCTGCCACCAGCAGAGAGAAATGCCCATGTCCATGTGCCTGTGTTTCTTTTTTCCCCAGTTTAAGGAGCTCGTGACCCCTAATGGAGATGCTGCCCTTGTAATGGGTACTTTCAGCCATGGTGTGTGTAGCTTTTGGCACTGTGTGGTCAAGAAGGGCTGTGCATATGGACCATCAGAGACAATTACTTTCTCTTGTAGTGCTCCATTAAGATTTTAAAAACCCAAGGAGCACTTTGGTAATTCTTATCTAAAAAGCAGATACCTACAGTTGGTAGCTCATGTCTCTAAATTAACTCAGTGGTAAGAGGCGATAGTTCCAAGAAGGGGTCTTGTGGAGGCAGATAGGGCCAGGTCCCTCAGCAGCTCTGTCAGCGCCTGGCACTGCGACCCCATGCCAGCCCCGGCTGATAAACACAGCAGCTTCTGGCAGGGGAGCAGCAGGGGGAACGTTTGAACCACAGATTAGTTCTAACAGAAACGCATCTTTTCTTACTCCTACTCTTTGTATTCTTTGTACTGTGGTTTTCTCATTATATAGAATGGGATTTTTGACTTATTAAGTGATACACTTGCATGTCTATATTCAGTAAAAGGGAACGAATTAAGTGGCTGTGACCACAGCTTCTGTGCAGCTGAGGCCAACTGCAGCATGGCCAAGAGTCTCTTATATCCGTGGTGAAAGATTAAATTTAGCAAAACAGTTTAGAGCATTAGCACAAATCTGCAGTTATAATACAGCACTCTGCCAGTCAGACTCTTGAAAAATCAATAGCAAGGTATGCACTCAGTTTTTCTCAGAGAAGGTTACGATTTTCTGACAGTGACAAAATTAGTATTAAGAGCTGGCTTCATGCAGACATTTATATGCTGGCATGAGTCATGAACTTGAAAAGGAGTCTGCCTAGGTAATTAATTTTCTCTCTGTTATTGCAGATCTTGTCTTTGCTCATGCATTTTTTTTTAAGGCTACATTTAAAATTATTTTAACCCTAAGATTTTAGGCCGAATTTAATTTTAACAGTACTCCTCAACATGACCTCCAGTACAGGAGATGGTGGAAATTCAGTTTTAAATTCATGAGAGTCTTGTGCTTTAAGTACTTGCCTGGAATTAAGTGGATCTGCCACAGAAGACCGACCCATGTGTGTGATCTTTTGCAAGTTCTTCCCTGCTTTTGCTGCCAGCTTTAAAATGGGGCTAATTCATTGTAAGAACGTCCCATGAGTTGAAAGTCTTTGTGAAGAAGCCCGATTTCATGATGGCAGAGATTCCCTGACCTATGGCATGTCACAAAGCTGGGATCTTCCAGGGCCAGTGGAGATGCCTTATACACGTGTGGAGAGAGCTGAGTCATTTACCTCATTCTTCTCAGGCTGTGGCAGAGCGGAAAACAAGCACAGGCTCGTACCAGCACTACCTTTTATAGCAACCATTTTTTTGCTTCAGACTGATGTCCCTCTGGAAATCTCATCTAGGAACACTCCTTAAAGTTCTGGGAGATGCCCTGAATCTCAGACAGCACTGCAGAGCCTTTTCTCTCCACCACCATTATTGCTTCTCCTGCCAATACTGTCCCATAGATGAGGAGAGGTTCAAAACACAGGGCAGAATTAATGAGGTCTCACAGGCACCATCTCATCAGGCAGCATCCAGTTGATGCTGAAGGTCACAGGAACACTGCTGACAGGCTGATACATAACCGTAATTTGTGCATGTGAAGCAAATGGAAAGTTAGTTTGCATCCCTGCAAACCTCTCTGGATCCTCATAAGCTGGCACAAAGCTTCTGAAGGCTTTCAGTGGCACAATCTTATTACTACAGGTGCAAAACGGCATCTGCAGGTAGGCAGCAGGTTGAAATACATGCTCTGTGTTGTTGAGAACGTCACTTGATGTACTTACCATGCTGAGCCTCAAGACTACAATACTGAATTTCTGGGATATAAGAAACACAGCATGCTAGATTTATGGATTCTCGTGCAACCTATGGCACCAACAAATACAAATAAAAACACGTCTACAGTAAATATGCCTACATGAGCAAATCTGTCCTTACAAAAATACATGCTTTAGGTCCTAAGAGTTGCTGGCTTGGAAAAGTACTTTTCATTAAACATATTTTTGTAATGCTTGGATGCATATCTCAGTGACATATTTTGGACACCAAGGATTTATCTCTGGATGAAAAAGAAGGGGTTTTTTTAGCTCACTGAACTTTTGAGTAATCAATTGGTTGTCATCCATAGGTAAATTTATTCTAAAATTATGATTAATATGGTTTACAAGTGTTACTGTGAGAATCAGTTTGAAATAGCCCAAATACCTAAAGTGATAAGAAACGGATCATTTGCATGATAATGTAATGTTTTTCTAAAGTTTGTACTGTATAACTTTTTTTGGAACTTCCTTTCCTTCAAGAAAAAAGGTAGTTTTTGTCTGATACTGCTTTGACAACAAGAAGATATAAAACTATTGAAACCCTTCGGATTATCATAGGAAAATTGAGTTCGATGAGACCTTTAAAGGCTGTCTAGATCCAATCCCCTGCAGTAACCAGGGACATACTCAATTAGATCAGTCTCCCATCCAACCTGACCTTGAGTGTTTCCAGGATTGAGACACCTACCATGTTTCTTCCTGGGCAACCTGTTCCAGTGTTTCACCACCCTCATTGTAAAAAACTTCGTCTTTATATCTAATCTAAATTGACCTTCCTTTGCCTTAAAACCATTGCCCCATATCCTATTGCAACTATTTCTGCCCTGCTAAAAAGCAGATTTATTCTGGATTTGCTAGTGACAAGCCTTGTTTTACACAAGAAAAGAAAAGTTTTAGTTCTGGGAGAGATTTCTGGAAAAAACTAAGAGTCACAAGCACCAAAGTTCAGCACCACTTGTGCTTCCACGTGGGGTGTGCACTTGTCCCACCTGCACTGGGTTTGTGGCAGAATGGAGTAGACCCACTCCACGTGTCCATGTGCTATGGACACCAAATGCACAGGAGTTAGCCAGATCCCTGATGGCATGAGCAATACTAAGTCATCATAAGCAAATTCACTTTTCAAATTTATATGCTTATGAAGCCATTGCTGCTAGAAAAGGCCTCTGGATGCGTGACTTGGGTTGTTAAGGACACCATCTTGGGAGCAAAATGCTCAGAAAAACACTTTGGAAAAAACTGTCCCAGCCAATATATGGCTCAAATGACAAAGTATGCAGCAAAACCAAGTTAAATAAACTGCAAAATGTATTTATACTGCTGATTGACGACTGCTCACTAGGTCTCATGATTTTGTCCTTTTTCCTTGGGTTTACTCTTTTCCATTTTTGAGAACCTCTTTTTCAAAATCTCCTTTTACCTTGAACCAAACAGGTATGAAGAACATGGTGTCCCTTATTTTCCTGGCTGTCTAGCTGTTGAAGAAAGGCAGGCTTGAAGAATGATCCAGTCCATCCTCTTGGGCAAAAGCCAGATTTCTGTCCTGCTCACAGGCATAGCGTAAGAATATGGTCTCTGTCTCCTCCATGTTAGCTCAAATACCTGATAAGTGATGATCATGCAGGAAAGCAGCAGGATGATTAGCTATTCCCAGTACTGTGTTGTCAATGGGCTGCCTTCCCTGACATCCACCACTATTCCACCAGATACTCCATCCGGGAAAATATATCTGGGAAAATACCCAAGCTTCAAAGGCTTAGTGTTGAACCTGCTTGCAATCTCAAAAGTCCTCTTTTGTCTTGGAAAAGAAACGGATAGCATTTTTTCTAAGCCTGATTCTTTTATTTTTAAAATTTTTTTTATTTCTCTCCAATGGCGGAGAGAAATAGGTTAGAGCCTTTTGCTCCAAAGCCAAGGGTGAAAACAGCCATGAATTGAAGCTTGAGAAAAATTCCCACTGATTAAAAGAATGCTTAAATGTTCTTTCAGGACAAAAGAAATTAACTGTGTTTTGTTAAAACATCTTAAACCTGGTGGGAAAACATTCTGATTCCTGGCAACTGTGCTTCTCTCTCAAGATACCATTTTGAGAGGCTCACCCTTTTTCTGAAATACTTTCTAGGCTAGACAGTAATTTTTCGGCTGGCTTCTATTTATCTATCTCACGTATTTATTTTCCCTTCATTTGCTCTGGAGGAAGGGAGTGTCCATTTCAGGTTCTGGTTGCTTTTTCAGTAAACTCTGAATTTATGCTGTTTGTGCGGCACCTGGCAGAGACAGTTCTCTGCTCCTGCCCAGGACTCTGCTATCACAGCCATGCTGAAGGAGTCATGCTGCTCTGGGAATATCACTGGTGCATGGAGCTGGGAAAGGCTGCTGGCTCCATGTGTTTTCAGGTCTCTCTGGCTTTCAGTCAGCATTGGTGAAGTGGTCCCAATTTACAGCTGTTCTCCATTGCAAGAGGGGAGATAGAGATGCTGAGAGGGGTGAGCTCCCCTGTGAGGACTGGGAGAAGTGGGAGCGGGCTGTACAGAAACACCACACGTGAGTGCTGGCTTTGTGGGGAGAGGCAGCAGCCACACAGACATCTCCCACCCAGTCTGGACCCAAGGCCCCTCTTACGTTAAACAAAATCAGCATTTGGGAGGCTGTCTTGGTACACAGGACTGTAGTGTTGATCTATATGGTAAATATTTTTTGATAGCTTGAATACGAGATGTGAGAAGAGAAGATTCTTTTTACTGTATTGTATTTTAAGGAAAGGTAGTTGGGCAGTTGCCAATAAAGAAAATTTTGCTTCCAGCTTTGTGGGGAAATTTGCATTGCCCTGCTTCCTTTGCCATATATATATGTGGAGACATATATATATATATGGAAATTATTATGTTTTGTAATAATAAAGGGTTTGTTTGTTCAGCACACTTTGATGTTTAACCAATAGCTTTTTATTTTAACAATAGAATTGCTCTAAGACACACTCTGAAGTTTTGATCATTTTTGATGGCTGTCTTCTTGACTACTGAATGTGTTTAGAACCATTAATGACATCAGTTTGGCAAGAAGAAGTTTTATTTGAGGAGCAGTTTTGAAATCTCTGAGCTTTCTTGTCTCCATGTACAGCAGTTTATACCGAAATTCTGCAGCACTCCTATCCTGGGTACTAGCTAGAGGAGAGAGTGTAAAAGTTTCAGTCTAGTACAGTTTTGTGGAGCAACCTTTGATGCATGACCACACTGAACTGAGAGGACAAAAACAAAATCTCATGAATGATGTGACTGAGATTTGGCTTAGTCTGAGCTGGGTCTTAGGTTGTCTTATTTCTCAACGCCAATTATTGCAAGTTATATTAAAAAACCCTCGCCTTCCTGCACTTGCTTTCCCCTCTAAAGGGTATGTGAAGAACTCTGTATGATGCCAAAAACAATATTAGTTTTTGGAATCAGCTTTCAGGATGTGCTGAAAGTTGTGTAATCAGCACCTTACCTCTCAGAAAGAGGTGCTTTACTCTCCAGCATCTCACAGGCAAGCGGGGCCTGGGAAAGTTGGCTTTTATGGATACTCGAGAGACCTGAGTAGAGAATTAAATAGCCTGGAAGTGTATCAAAAGTTTCTCCACCCTGGGTTCAAAGCTAGGCCCATCTTGACATCAGACTGTTTCTCCAGGCTACAACAATATTTGGGGGAAATAAAAACTGAGTCAAAAGAAGCTCTGAAAATATCATAGTAACTAGAAGAATACAGTAGAAAAATGCTAAATCAGGTTATAATTTTTGCTAAAACCTGAGGGAAAAGTAGTAATAACATTGTGAGAAGCACTGGAAAAGAAACGTGCACAAGTAGGGGAGCGAGCTGTTGGCAGTACTGCCTAGTCCACAGGCGAGCTACGATCCAGCACAAGGAATTCCAGGTGATCAGAAGCCATGTCCTGTGCTCTCAGCTTCAAAACCATGTACCATCTACAGACTACAGCATTGCTGTCCTAATATGAATGTGCATTTAGAAAGCTACTTAATACGGTATAATCATGTTTTTACCTGCATTTGGTGATTTGAAATGGGAGTTGGTTACTGTAATACCCTTCCTGAGACCATATGGTGATACAATTTCAATTTACTTTGAAGTGTTGGGCTGGGGGGCTCTAGAAGTTGCTTCAGATGTTGTTCAGCTTTCCTTGCTGCGGTCACTTGTGTCTGAGCAGCAAATGGTTGGTGGATGTCAGTACCCACTTCATCGCCTTGGTGCGTGTGAACCAGAGCTCTGACTCGCAGAGAAGCGGTTTCTTTTTAGATGGTTTAAATAATATTTGGGTTTAGATGATATTTATGAAGCACCTTGAAGTCCACATAAGATAGGCCATTCAGGACTATGCATGTGTAAGCAACTTGTCTCTCCTTTTCAGCAGCTGCCTAAGCAAGTTTTGCAATTAAACGTTGTGTGTTTTGGACTGTGGTTCCACAGTGCAAGTGGCTTGGCAGCAGCGCTGAATGAATGAGTTCCTGCCCCTGGCACTGTGCTTAGGGCAGTGTAACTGGTGCAAAGTGGGGTTTTGCCTTTGATACAGCTGGGAGGGAGACAGTTCTTGGGCATCAAGGAATTCTTGGGCCACTGGCCCACCTGGCTTATGAATTGCTGAATGCATTTTACAGTGTGATGTTCATAGTAGAATAATTACTAAGTGGTCAGATGTGACTGACATGAGCTCATTTGGTCAGAGTATGGTGCAGATAATGCCAAGGTTGTGGACTTCATCGTTGTGGGTTCCTTCCAACTGAGAATATTCTGTCTTGAAAGTAGATTTTTGTTCAGCAAAGAATGCTCCTCCTGTTGCATGGTTGTTCAGGAAAGGCTGGTCCATGCTCCTCAGGGAATGAGATGGGGCTTGGTGGGACAAGCAGGAAAGCAGTGCAGGTGCTTAGAGAACACAGCTGGAACCATACCCTGCTCCTGGCCTCCAGAGCTAACACCAAGCCAGGGTTTGTGCAGAGGTCCAATGAGGAAAAGCAGTGTATTGTTCCTTACTCACAATAACAAACTCCTCAGTCTCCAGATAAGTAGAACACTTCAGGATAAGCTAGACCTGGAGATTCGGACCAGAGCATCCTGAAGGGAGAAACAGAGACATTCAGATAATATCATAAGGGACAATATTGGCACTTATTTCTGCTGAGATCTCCTCTTTGTAAATGGCTAAGTAAACAACTGAGGGAGCTGCTGGCCACTTTGTCTCACTTCAGTATCCAGCATAGCAAAAAGCAAATAGAGAGATTCTTCTGTAAATGGTCAGATGGTAACAGGTTGATATATTGTGGGGAATATGGGTTTTTAGAAAATAGAGAAGACTTTGCAAAGCTTGTATATTTTTGAAGCAATCACAATCTTTTTAATAAGGTAGTTGATAGGAAATTCAGGGCTGATATCACATTGAAACTGAGTTTAGAAATTTAAATACCTTTGTGTCAAGGGTAAATCCATATTTATTTTTGCTTTTATGAATTATCTGGAATTTTAAACTAGTAGATTATTGCAATTTGTGGAAAGTTACAGTTTTGAAGCGCTGAAACCGCCTTGGAGAGTTCTAGCAAAATCTGTGATTCCTAAGAGGAAATGCAACATCATAAAGTTGTGTCAATGAGAGGAAAAAAAATCCCAAGACACTCAAAACCCAGAGAAAAAAAAGGTTATATAGTAATAGTGAGGAAGAGGGTCTGGGCATTAATAGGTAACAAATTAAACACACCACAGCATAATTTGCAAAAGTCTGTTCCAGGCAAGTCTCCTAACGTTTCAATTCCATCTGATCCAGGATTACATTCAATTCTTCCCTATAGAAAAACTGCACAGTTTAAAGATAAAGTCTGTTCAAGTAATGGCAGATTTTAGTTTCAGGCTGTATTCAGTGGGGGTTTCTAAGTGCATGTGTGTCCTGGACATGTATTATTACAGGTCATGGTAATGATTCTGAGTTCTATTTATCTTTCGTCTTCCCTTTAAGTCCTCAGAGTGATCATTTTCTCTGAACAACACAGGAAACACTGGGAATGATCAGGAAACAGTGGGAAGAACAGAGAGCAAATAACAAGCCATTTCAGTGAACAAGGGGCAGGGATAACTCCAAAAGTTTGGAAAAATTAAGCTTAAGGCAAACTTTCATAAGAAGGCAGGTAGAGCTGGAAATATACAGTCTAAGAGGAGGGCCAGAAGCACTATTAAATTCTTTTAAAACAAAATGTTGGTATTTTTAAAAATAGTAGCAGAAAGAAAATAATTACTGCAGGTGACCAAAGAAATAAGACAGCACAGAAAAGGTGAGTCAAACAACGTATTTGAGAAAATATGTGAGACTGTTAAAAAAAAAAAAAAAGGGAAATATTTGCATCACCCATGGATTTTGTTGTGCTTAGAACCAGCTTTATTCTTAGTGTGATTATAAGGAAATTTTATTTTCTATGGAAAAGCTGGGCTTTGCCAAAACACAGTATTACCTCAAAAAGTGCTCACCATACTGAAAAAATAACTTTTTTTCCGTACATTTCCTTAAATTAAAAACAAATTACTGAATGTTGAGATTTTCTACTGATAATTCACATTATGTGCTGGAACAGAAGCAAAATTTTTTTGTGAAGGCAAAGGTTTTTCCAATCACCTCCCTGTCTTGCTTTGCTTGCGTGAACAAGATGTGGCTGTATAATGGTGCTAAACCTTGGTGAAGTGGAGATCACATCCATGATCAGGCATCCAAGAGGGCAGAATACCTCATCCTCTGAACTTTGAGTGTCCCCTGCTGCAGAGAGGCCTGAAGGCAAACAGTGATGTTAAAGCTTCCCAGCAGTGGCAGCAAGAGGAAAGAGGCCAACCAGGAGTTTCTTTCTTCCTTGCGGCTCTGAAGTGTGTGGCGGAAGAGTAGTCTCCATCCTGTATGGTTCTTCCAAACTGTTTTCCTTGCAAAAAGGGGAAACTTCTGCAATTTTCTGCCTTCTCTTTGCCTTGCTGCTATGGGCTCCTGGAGGAGAAAAATGTTTCAGTGGAAAACAAGGAGTAAAGCTGTGGTGCACATTGTGCAGCTGTTCTGAATCCTTAGCATTTAGACAGCAAAAATAGCTTTAAAGAGCAACAGACACTCTTGAGTTCAGCTCCGTGTCTTCAGCAGACTACAAATTATCTGACTTGCAAACTCTGCAGTGTGATGGGTTAAGTAAATGCCCTTTTGCTTCTGGACAACAAGCCCAAATAATATAAAAGTAGTGTCCGGTTACAGAATTATCAAACAATTGTGTTTCTTTCCTAGTCCATGCTCATAAATGGCAGCAGCCAAGGCATGCATGGTTGTTGCGTGTCTGAGCAGCAGTAAATGAGTGGGGCTCTCGAGGAGAGCGAGCAGAGCCTTCTGTGACAAGCCCAAGCACTTGGGAGGTGAGGGAGCAGAGAGGGTGGTGACAGCGGGGGAATGCAGGGACTGCTGGTGGCCTCTGCAGAAGAGCAGGGAGGAGGCTGTTGCTTTGTGTTGATCTTTCAAAGCAGTGAGCATTTCTCAAGAGGGCCTATCTGCTTTTCTTGCTAAATATAGGCCTGCCTTTCTCCTTCCCAGTCAGTAAGCATGGTTGGCTGTGGGCGCCAAAGCTGTCTGCAGACTCTGTCCTTTCTTCTCCCCCTGTCCCGCTCGTGCCTTCTGTGACCAGCTCTATAACACAGTTAGGGAAGCTTTGCTGTTCCCAGTGTGCCTGCTGTTCCCAGCACGGAGCTTGTGCTCGGGAGGGAGCAGGGGCTGCCTGCCCTGCAGTGGCTGTGCCTTAGGGAGGCAGGTGAGTGTCCGGCAGTGCACAGAACTCAGCAGAAGGGAGGAGGTGGGATTTGGGGTCCTGGACAGAGTGTCTGTCAAATTATGCTCTGCTCTGCTGAGGTCTCCTCGTCACTGATGAATTCAAAAGTCAAAAGAGCCATCCCACAGAGAGTCTTGTTCTCTGAATGTGAGTCTGTACATCAAAGGACCGTGTTTCAATATCACATTAATGCAGGCATATGTGAGCTGAGGCCACACCAATCCTCTGGCTCCAAGTTCAGGAAAGCAACGTTCTTCAAGAGTACTCTTGAGCTTTCATTTGTAGATCTGTTTTTATGGCATCCTGGTTTCTAGAGTGAAAGGCACATTAATGTCCTGTGAAATGGGGGCTCCAGTGAACAGCAGTACTGAAATCTCTGACTACATCTCCTCCAGCCTAGTGAGACCTAAAGGCCCCTTCCGCAGAGAAACTTGATCTGTCTAAACCTGAATCTTTATGCAAAAACTTAATGCATCATGTGAAGTTAAAATCAAATCTGAAATCTAAAATGCATTAATTTAAAAAATTGTATTTCCTCTTAGTATTTTTATTTATCCTTTTAGTAAAAAACATCACCTTTACTGATATCACTTGGTCCAAAAGCAATTCACTTTGCAGCTGTTTTGTTTTCCTTTCTCCGTATTTGTTTTTGAAGACATTCGGCTTCATGGTTCTCCTTTCTTTCCTCCCCTTTTCAGGCTTTACTTTGTAAGCAACTCTTTATAGAGGAGTTCAGCATTTGTAAACTTTTGGTAGTGGCACGGCTAGAATGCTAGTGATAGCACTATGTTTTCCTCTGAGGGACTCCACAGATGAGGTGCCAAATTCCTGTGAGGTGTTGGTAAATTAACATAACTGGAATACTGGCAGAGATGAAGAGAGGATTCCTAAAACCGTAATGCTGTTTCCTGTGGGACGCAGGAATGATGATTAAAGGAAGTGTAGTAGACAATTAAGAAGTGTAAGACATAAATTATGTTTTCCCCTTCCCTGTGGTTAGTGATTTAGGGTCTTCTGTACAATAGACAATAATCTGCACAATAATCTGAGTGATGTTGTTTAATAGCCTGTCTTGGTTTGAAAGACAGGTGTCTGCTAAGGAAGGCAGGAGCCTCCCTTGGAATAGAAAATGTAACCCCCTTCCCTCCAAATTATTATAATTTTGAAATTAAGGGGCTTTCAGGCAAAGATATAAGAAACAGGAATAACAGTTCTTTACTAACATATATATAACAATGCAATAATACAAAACCACTGACTTAACCTGACAGAGTCAGGATACGACCTGACACCCTGTTGGGCAGGGTGGTGATAGCAGTCCGATTAAATGGTGGCTGCAGTCCTCTTGAAGTGATAGATATGGTCCTGTCGAAACGGATCCTGTAGAAGGGTCTGGTCTTCCTCTAAAGGTCCAGTGGTGGTTATGTAGCTCTTGTCCTCTGGGAATCCAATAGGTAAGGACTAACTGTGCTGTTCCGAACCTCCGATTATATCCAGGTAGGAATGCTTGGTTCCTCCCCCTGCGCGGAGCATCTCACAATGGGATGACGTAATTTTATGAGTCATGCAGTGAGGCTTGGTGGCCCATTAACAGAAGATATCCCTCTGGAGAGAGTTATCAGGGATGTGTCATGAAAGAGAAAAAGAACCCTGCCCCACCTGGTTTTAAACAGATGGTGATAGAATACATAATTATGGTTACATCTTACATTGTAACCTAAGACATAGCCACTGAAGGCTGGGAACATCTTTATTCAGTTTTCGAACTTCTTAACTAATTTTTACTCCTGGTTCTCACTGTTGTTACAGTAAATTCCACAATGAAATTATTTCCTAATGCTGATAAAGGCTCTACTTTTGTAGGAAAATCAATACATAATGTCATCTCTTTTTAGAGTAATATGCCCTAAATATGCAGGGCTTGGGAAAAAGAGAATGTACAGTTGCACCAAATGTTTAATTACTCCAGTTTAAGGATTTAATTACTCCAGTTAAAAGCAACCTGATATCATCCATTCTTCCCACCTCCCCTGTAACATCTATAGCAGTTGAGTCACCTCAGGGAGAATTGATGTGACAGACAATTAATCCACCATAAGACTATTAATTTCCCTTCAGAGTGGCAGCCTTGCCACAAACACACTAAACCTGGAGTGGATGGACATGAGAAGAGTAGAAGAAGGCAGGACCACTCCTCCAGTGGCAATCCACCCCTGGATAGACCAAGCCCCTCGTGAGTCCGCACAGAGTCTCAATGGCAGATGTGTATGAAAAGTGTAGGGCAGCCGTTTGTTTAACTTACTGCACAGATACCATACCTTTTCAGGGCTTTCTCCTTAAGTGAGAAACTTTTTTGGTTTCTTGCAGTCCACTAAGACAAATTCCACCCTCAGTGATGTGGGCACAGCAGCCACCTAAGTTTGAAAGACCGTAGTTCAGTAACTGCAAGGAGAACGACAGGCTTAAGTCCTACTGTGCTTGACAAAGAGGAGCCTTGTAAATGTAGTTCTCCAGTCTGTTTCCCTGACCCCACTTGGGAAACAAAATCCCACCAGCTATGATAAAAATTGTAGCTCCAAGTTTTCCTTCTCTCTATTATTGCTCTTCAGATCTTAAATTGAGAGTTTCCATTACAACACAAGGCATGAATGTACTGCTGTTTTGTGTAATGCGCCGTGCTTATCCATATATTGGCAGCACCTTTATGTTCCAGTGCTGGAGGTAAGACGTAAGAATTTACTTGCAGACAAAGTGACAGACACTGTCAAGTTCGCTTAGGTATTTGGATTTAACTTCTGAATTTAAACCAAAATTCACTTAATTTCTTTTCCTTTGGATGCATGTCATATTATTCCATTACAATTATATCCATTTTGCCATAATGGAATTGTTCATTTAATAATATTCAACTGAAAATAAATGTGATATTTAAAACATGAAAAGATCCTGAGTCAGCTAAAAAAAGCCACTAAGTTCAGACCTTAAAGGATTGGCAGATTCTAATAGAGACTTTTTTTCCTATATCTATTTACAAAATTGAGCTTGATTTTTTAAAACTGAGAGAGGGAAATATCTGAGTCTCCCCTCCCGCACGTAAAAAGTCTGCAAAGCTTTGTTAAGAAAATAAACAGAAAAGCCTCTGAGAAACATATGAGCTCCAAAGGAATGCTATGGTCCAGCGGCAGCCGAGGCTGAGGCACATCGGTGGCTTCAGTTCACTGCAGACACAGCGTGCTCTCCTCCCTTCTGCTGAGAGCTGCCCTGCTTTTGTTTAGGTTGGATTCCCACCAAAAACGGGAGAGTGTAGGTCTGTGTGTCATGCCAGTCCTCGAGCAGCAGAACTGCCACGCTCTTTTTAGCCTCCATCAAGTGGGCACCATGGTTCATGTGCTGGTACCTCCTGCAGCATTTGTTGTGCTGCACCTCTGGCAGGACTACACACTTCAGAGTCCAAAGTGAAACACTCTTCTCCTTGGATGGTATTTTGTAGGTGAATGTGGAGGAAGTGACAAAAGGTCATGACACAGGGTGCAATATTGAAGCTTTCCTGTGTGGCTTTCTGTCCAGTTGAAGTAAAGTGCCTGAGAGTTGGATTCTCCATCTGAGATCCTTAGCTGGACCTCAGGTCATCCCAGAGGTAGCAGATCAAGCTTTGATAAAGCAGGTATCACAACCAGAGGTGTGTAGCTTCCTCTGCCTCTGGTTCAGAAGCAATTTTCCATGAGAATCCCACAGTTAAAATTTTCAGGGGTCACTATGAGATTCACCACACTGCTCTAATGCTTTGTAAACAGTCAAAGGCAAAAAAGAACCAAGTTAGATTTAGATGTAGAATTTTTAAAGTATGAACAGTCTTTGGACTACAGACATACTCAAAACTATGTGAGTAGTTAGCTGCTACCTTGAATTACAGCCACTGTCAGCAGCCTGATTAAATAAAGAGTAAGAGGGAGATGTGTATGAATGTGAATGTTTCACAATGTTTTTGAACTGAAGTAACACAATACTGAGAGCATTCATTTGCAAATCAGTAGGGCAACCGCAGTAGTCTAAAAATGATCCCATTTATTGGAATAATCCAGATGGTAGACAGACATATACAAGCACTGTCTTCTAGATCCCTCTAGGCTGGTGGAACAGGTCACTGCAGCCATCTGTTCATCACTGTGCTGTGCTGGTGGATCTCAGAGGTACCAGCAGACCAGGATGTGTGCAAGTTGGATGTTTATGGTTCAAGCAAGAAATCAGTCAAATCTTCAGTGTGAGCCATTCAAGTAAGCCAAGAAGCTTTTACTTAAAATTAAAGAAGGAGCAGCATAAATTTTTTTCTCTGTGGACTTATGAGTAATTTCTGGTAGGACAGTGATGATTTACCCAGGATCACAAGAGAACTTCTAGTGCTGGTCGAGCTGGGAGCAGACAGAACAGAGGGAGCAGAAGAGTCTGTCATGGGAGATTTTCAGACATGACTTGGTTGTTGCATATCTTGTGTTGGAGTGTTCTTCTGTAGAAAAACATCAGGCCTGAGCACCATCAGCAGCAAAATACTGCTGCCTGCCTTCTCATAAGCACGAACAAAAAGTGACAGTCTACCTTTTTTCATCTCAGACAGCGTGCCTGGGTCTGTCATGTGAACATTGCTCCCATTTTGTTTGGAGTCTCTAATGGGTTGTAGCCAATCTCTTCAGTCCTCATGGGGCATTTCAAGGGTCATAATTTCATCATAAGGCAGCAGCAAAGTTGTGCTGGCACTGTAACTGATCCGTATCCTTGGTTGTGAGTAGAGCTAAGCCAACAGTGATTGCTTGGACAACCTTGCTGGGTTGACTGAGTTCCCAGTTTCAGAAATGTAGTGGTGTCTCAGAGAGGAGCAGTGGGAGCTTCTGGCCATCATGTGTTCATCTCTGAGAACTGCTCCAGTAGGTACTGGAGCCTGCTCCAACAGGCCCTCAAGCTGGGGCATTGTCACACGTAGGTGTCCCTCCTCAATGTTGGTCATCCCTGTTGTATTGCCATATCAGTTTCTTCATTCTTTATCTGCTAATGCTACTTTCCTCAAATCATCTGTCACAGCAAAACTTAGCATGTTTATTAACAATCCTTTACCTGTAGTAAGTATACTGTATCATACTTTAGTAGAAAAAAACCCCTGCATTGCTTTGCAAATTTCAGCTTAGTAGCAGTGGTGGATGGAGAGATGTTATAGATCAAACCAGGGGGAGGGATGTTTTCCCATCTCGCTTGCAGGCCCATCTGTATCTAAAAGGGAAGCTACAGATCCTTTGATTTCTGACTTCCTGTCTTTGACTACTTTGGTGTACTTTTGACTCTAATTCTGAGATTTATGGGTAAACTTTTATGTGACACTCCATTGAAAGAACAACATTAAACTGAAATCTTAAACAAGAGATACTGCTTTGGCTATGGACTTTACAAATTCCAACTTATGAAAAGTGGAGAACCCTGTTATTACAGAGTGATATTCTAATAAAGCTGCTTTAGACGGCCATAGCAGTTTTGAATGGAAAAGGAAATAAAGCATATCCATTTGATCCCTGTAATTGCATCCACATCAGGACTTCAGCTACATGAGTAACAACTTACACTTCTAAATTGGTTTTGCAATACAGGTTTAACTTTTCTATGAAACTTGAGTTAAAGCAGACATGTAGGAAAGGGAAGGCGTGAGAGCCGCTGGGTGGGAAGGAAAAGGAAATACCTGAAACCCCTTTCCTTTTCTCCAGCTGTGCCATCTAGCTGTTTCTAACTCAGAGACCAGAGCAACAGTCTGTGAAAAAGAGTGGTAAAAGAAATGAAAGAGTTAAAGTGAGTTGGAGAGAAGCAGGGACAGTGCAGCTCTGTGGAAGGAAAATACTTCCCAAAATGGGTCAAAAAAAACAAATACAAAATGTACTGAATGAACTTTTGTTTTTGCTTAAGATTAACTAAAATTTTTTAGAAGAGAAAAAACCACTTTCTCTAATAACATGAACCCTATGTATATTTACCTGAGGCTTATAGAAATAGCTCATATGACAAGTCTGGCTCCATAAACTCCACCTAAGAAGCCTGGATCAGCAAAATTCAATCTGGAAGCTGTCTATAAATTTATTAAAACTGTCTGAAGTTTCTAAGTTAACTATTGAAGTAATCTTGTTTGTGAAAAGATGTAAGTTTTGTAAGTTACTACTGAAGTCTGTGGAAATCAACTTTCAGCATTCAGTGCTTTAGTTAACTTTAGATTTAACTCCTCTGATAAAGAAATTCTAACTCAAGACCAGCCACATAAAGTGAGGGCTATTTGCAAATACATTTAAAATTTTTTTAATATATTTTTGTCCTTTTTAATCACTGGAGATTTTCAGCAGTTTCATGCTTCAAATAAATCTTAAGGAAGAAGTCAAAGCAAGCAGTCAGCTGCTCTAAGGCCAACCAAATAGTGCTTTTCTGCATGTTTTACTAACAGATGAACAGGCAGTCCCATTTATAGAGCACACTACATGTTGACAGAGCGCATTACTTCATTTTGCAGTATTGGCAATTTGAGATCTTAGCAAAACAATGCTGAGGTCGCTCTCATTCTGTATTGCCATCCTTGGAATGTGGCTTGGGTTTTCATTAACTCTCTCACTACACGGCACTGCAGATGGAGACAGATTTTATAGCGGGGGTTGTAATAAACATCAGAGAGCAGAAAGTTGTAAACAGCTTGAATTCTTTGTCCTGTGTGGATGAATTCCTTTTCCTTAACACTCTGATGTTCTCAGCATCTTGTGGACACTTCTTCTAATTGGAGGTGAATGGGTGGATTGTGCACATGGACTTTGATACTTCACAGCTGGTGTGCGGGGAGAAGTGGTCTCAAACTCCTGCACCCAGGGAATATATGCCTCAATATGAACAGTAAAAGTTTGGATATTCAGCCTGGCGCTTGGCTCGAAGCATTCTGGCTCTGCTTAGGAGCACAAATCGTGTACAGGATCACTTCCAAGATTTCTCCTCAACTTTTTAATCAAGGGAACAGGACAAAAGGGGAGAATAAATAGCACGGCTCTAGCACGGCTCTCTTTCACTGCTGCATTATTCCTGCTTTTCCCTGTGCTGGCTTCATTGAAATCACCAGTATTATCAAGTTAGCGTAAAACTGCAGTGAATCTTTCCAAGGCCTTTTCTGTACTTACATTTTTTTTGAGTCTTACCAGGACAGTTAAAGCAGTACAAGTCATTTGAGAAGAATTTAAGTATAAAGGAACTGGGCGTCCTTATTGCAGAAGGAGAGCAGACTGGTGGGGGAATCTTTAGGAACAGCTTCAGTGCTTTCAATTCATAGCTTACCTTTTTACAAAGCAGTTGCCTGAGAATAGGCCAGCATTTTTATACAACCCAGCCTTTTCCAAGCTGTTTTGCCTAGGGGGATCTTCCCCTCCCAGATTAGCATAAGTGTCCTTGCTGAGCAGCACTGTGACTGTACCACCTCTGGATCCCTGGATCTGGAAGGCTGTGGGTTGTGCTTTGCCTTCACCTTCCTACAACCCCTGCAAAGGGACTAGCCACAGTATGGGATACACTGGAATAATTGCACCCAAGCTATGAGGAATTCAGTATACTTCCATCAGTAAAGGATCCTGCAGCTTAAAACAATACAGCTACAGCTCTGCAATCAGAAAAAATGCTTGGATGATGGTGCATGTCTTATATGAATGGTGCTTTCATGTTCCTGTTGCTTTTTAAATCACTTTCTCAACAGTGCTTGCACTCAGAGCTCCCGTTTCCAGGTAACAGGGAGAACCAGACGCCCAAGTGCTGGGTGATTTAACCTTTTTCTGAATGCAATGGGAAGCAGTTTGAGCACTAACATACTATAACTCTTCAGTTAAACTCAGCTCTTTTGGTTTGGAGACTAATTTGTGAGAGTGAGATGCCACGTTTACAGCAGTCACATCTAGTGCAACTGTCATGACTGCTGCAGGGGAGAACAAAAGTACAATAAATACACCTTTTGCTTTTATGTTTACTGGGCTGTGTTCTCAGCAATGTGTAATGCTAAGTACCGTGTTAGTCCATGGATCTTCTTGGGTAAGGTATTAATCCATTGTGCCTGGACATAAAAGACAGGCCTTCTTGCAAATCTCTTCCCCAAGCTCCAAGCTGCACTGGTTTTATATTATCCAGGCAGTTGGACCAAAAGTCTTTAACACAGTCATGCCTACCTCTGGGTAGCACAGCTTGTTCTAGGGTTCTGTACATGGACGTGTCTGCAGTGGCAGCTTCTGCAGGTGGGCATATACAGTCAGTGTACTCATCTGGGTCTGGTAATGTGTCCAGCACATCAAACATGGCATCTGCTTTAGACTGCCATGTCCCAAACTCTTTCAGCTCTAATGTCTGTACAGACTAGGTTTTCAGTGACTAAATGGGGACCAAGACGCCTAACTCATGCATAGACACTAATGGGTAACTATCTGAATCTGAAGATGAGTTCCACCTAGAACACTTGGACATGGTTGTTGTTGTTTGTTCTTTTCCTAACTACTTTACAATGTTTTTTAACTTAGGGTAAGAGTCACCCAGAGTGCTTAACATTCTGCATTTCTCCACCTCCCCTTTGAGTGCTGAAGTCTGTTCCCTCATGTTCTCTCTCACTTGTCATGACAGGTCAGGGGAACTTTTATGCTTGAATCATTAGGTGACTGAAGTTTCTTACTAGAAAACAAATATGCTTTGATGCTTTTGCAGCCTCAAGGTGAAAACAACAATAAACTTATGGCCAGGGAAAATGATGCTCAAATAAAACTCATTACTGCTTGAAGCCCTCAGACTCCACACAGTGAAATTCTAACCATTCCTGTTCTTCAGAGTAAAACCAGACCATGAATGTAAATTGCTAGAGCACACTGTAAAAATGCTCATTGTTAATTCAGTGGACAGTCATATACACAAGTTCAAAATACCTCATAAGGAACTCAGTGTGTGTGGTTATTGGATATGATTCCATTTTATAAATACAAATGAAGAAACATTTCAAAAGCCATTAATCAGGCTAATGAGTAGAAATTTACTGCAGTGGAAAAAGCTGATTTGCTGGCTTTCGAATATTTCACTTGCAACTCTTTGAATTCACTTCTAATCAATCCAGGAAAACTATCCCCGAGTTACAAGCAGGCTGCATGGAGACTCTGGGTTTATGACTGAGAAAAAATCCTCCCGGGCTGTCCCACAGCCCAAGGCCTGGGACTGATTCAAGAAAGTATATCTTTGGTTAAGTCCATTGAGCGATCCAAACCCAGATGCAGTGATCCTGAAAATTCTCAGTTCCCATTACTAGTGCAGGCTGCCTGGCAGAACTGCTCTGCAGCAGCCTCCCCGGCTACAGGACAGGCTGCCTGCCAGGGCTTGGCACCGCCGGAGATGGCACGGCCCTGCAGCTTGTCAGTGCCAAGACCTCAGGGCTTCACAGGACTGTGGCAAATCCTAATTCCATAGTAATTCTCAGGCTGCCTTTCTGGCTTCCCAGGCTCCCTGCCCTGGAGTGGAGATGTGCTGGGATGCCTCCCAGGGACTGTCACTCCGAGGGCAGTTTGCATGAGGGCTCCCCCAGGGCTCAGACAAAAGAGGAATTTTTGTCAGGCTCATTGCTAACCAAGCAGACTGCTTCATGATTTGTCTTTTCCTGGCTGCAAAAAAATGTATAGGAATTCATAGTTCACAAAAACTTTGAAAATGTTGGCTTTAGACTCAATTGGATGAAAGTCAAATTTTGAAAAGCAAAGTTCCTTCTCAGCTGGAACACTAGCTTTTCAACCAGCCCCAGTGACTACTATGAATAATAATACCCTGACTCTTAATTTACAGTTGAAATCCAGAAGAACACGAGGTCCGGCTGCTTACATGATCCCCAAATTATTGACAACTACAAAAACATGATGTTTGTAACCACTTCACATGTAGCCTGAAATGTATTAAACAATGACTTCATTTGAAGAGGTTTGTTAACATTATTATGAATATTATTATTGTGGGTCACAAGAGGCTTGGTCTTGTTCCAGTCTTGAAATAATTACTTTTACACTGCAAAACTGGTTTATGAATTACAACATTAAATCAAAATGTACAGTAGTCACGTTACTTCTTGGGAGGTTTATTGTGTAGTAATTACTCCACAGACTAAATGGATTTTAACAATCCCATACTATTCATGGACCAATTTTGAATAAACTTTTGGTTTATGAAAGAACCCTTCCTCCTCCTAAATTCTTGTCAAATATTCAGATGGTAAATTTAGATAGGAGCCCATACTTCTGTCTGTTGTTGATAAGCATTCTTCTTTCTAGTCAGAGCAACTAGATCATGTATCTGTAGCTGACTCATTTCAAGTTAGTGGTTTAAAATTTTTTTTAATATAGCCACAATTTCTGTAAAAGTCATATGTAATGAAAGAAAATTGTATTTTTCTCTCTCTCTAGTTCTTGGAAAACATTTAAGGGAGAAGGATAAGTGCTAGTGAGAGCTCAGCCCAGTGTTACTTTACAGTGAAGGTGAGTTGCAAGTAGATAAACAAGGAAGGAAATATATGGAGATCTACCCACTCTCAGGAACTAGAAAAATCTTCCAGTGAATTGTTATTTTCCCAGATGTGTATAATTTTCAGAGCTGAGAGTTCACTGAGATTTTGGCTTGCATGCTTAAGTCCCTTAAGCTGTTTTGATACTCTTAACCTGGAAGTTACATTTGCTTCTTTTTGTTCCCCCTTATTTCACATTCTCCCCCCCCTCCTCCCCCAGCCCTGGGATTCTTCCCCTTATTTTTATCTTGGTCTGTGTCAGCAAGTAAAAACAAACATACAAAAAAAAAAATTCAGCCTGAAACCCTGTCATTTATCATCATATGAAACAGTGAGTGGTCCCATTTATTTAAACTGCAGCCTCTAAGGAGAGAAAAATATGGCAGGATAACTGGTAGCTTCTGCAGCTTTAAAACTCAAAAGAATTCTAGTGACCCATGGGGTAAATGCTAATTTTTGTGGAAAAAATATTTTATACTATTTAGGGTGTTTTGATCTACAAGTTAGTGGTTTGTAGTTTTAGTTTAAAGATATTCTAGTGAATTTTCACTGATACTGGAAATAGAGACCATTGTGCACATGTAAGGGATACAAAGTAATTTAACTTTTTTCTAAACCAAAAGTATTTTAGATTACATTTCTTTGCCATACTGCTGATAACTGATAGTGCAGTAATATGCACTGTCACATGCAGGATGTCACTGACCTACCAGTTACACAGTGTATATATATATATATATATATATATATATATATATATATGGGGACTTATAAATTAAAAAGTGTAGTGATTTATCAGATGAAATAAATATGAATGCAACAGCTAGAATTAAATACCCGAGTGAGGTTCTGGTAGCACACTAGTGCTAACAAACTCCTGGATGCTTGCTAACATCTTTCACGTTAGAGAAAAGGTTTCCCTTGTGATTGCTCCATGAGTTGTCCATTTCTTATATCAAGGGCTTACCTGAAGAGGTGGTTTTGGCCCCGGGGCATGTTGTCTTGATTCTCACCTTTCCCTACCGCTATGTTTGTTGCTGCTGCTCCTTCCCAGCTGATGCCCCATCAGGCAGCAGCAGCTCTGGCAGCTCGGGCTGACCACAGGCAGAGGGCATGGAGAAGAGTGGAGGGTCCTCCTCTAGATACTTACTGATTACATTCTTAAGAAAAGCTGCTCCTCCTGCCCCTCTGCACAGCACAATTTGCAGCTTTGAGTTGCAATCTGGAGTCCTGTTTGCCCTTGAGGGCTTCTTGGCGTTGGACTGTGCAGGAGCATTTCGTGGGTGTGCACAAGGTGCAGTTCCTCTCAGCTTGCACCGCCTGGTGCAGGCACAAGATAAGTGTTTGCACTGAGGGAACACAGGATGCTTTGTACCTGCCCCCCGGAATATGGCACTCACTTCTCCACCAGTATGAGCAACACTTGGGCAACTCCTTGA
Organism: Falcunculus frontatus; assembly: GCA_013398115.1. Taxonomy (NCBI): domain Eukaryota; kingdom Metazoa; phylum Chordata; class Aves; order Passeriformes; genus Falcunculus; species Falcunculus frontatus. The sequence goes on from VZRV01000480.1 coordinate 717,933, forward strand.
GAGCAGTAACAGGGTCACACTCTTCTAATTTATTAGATCTCGTATAAAGAGCTTTGAGACATTTGGAAAATTACAGCGATCAAGTTCTTTCCAAATAGGATTTCTTTCTGTCTAAGAAGATTTGCGTCATTATTGTAAAGAAGCATCTCCAGGAGTGAGATGGCACTTCATTCTTCATGGGCATTCGTACTATTTCCCTAAGTTCTGTTACAAACTGGTGAGAAATTATCAACATATTTTGATAGGTAGCAAATGAATAAAAGAAAAAAGAAGTGCTGAACAAAAGATTTTTGCAGTGCATTATCCCTCAATTCTGATTCCTTAGTTTCTAGGTTTTGTTTTTAGAGCTTTATGCACTTCATATACTTGTCTGTCATCTTTTCTCTCTCTTTTTTTGGGGAAGTAGACTTAAACCGTTACTTGCATTGACTGAATGAACATTTGGCCAGAATAAGAAAAGTGCTAATTCCCCAAGGAAGAAGTGTGCTGCCAGTATCACTCTTGGCTCTGGTTCAGCAGCCACAGAGGCAAGTCTTTTCCAGATGTGGAGTTAGCTCTGTATGGAAGCTGCATTCATGTACTATTCGAAAGGTCAAGCAAAACAAGACCTTCATGCTTGCTTGAAGCTTTTTCACCTGAAGATATTGATTGTGTTTTCACCTAAGTATGGTAGCCGCTGCTTTTCTGAATGCAAAGAACCAAGTCACTGAGACTATTAAGGACTTTTCTGAAAGTCAAGTGAGCTTTAATAGCTGGGCTTCCAGGTGGGCTTCCCTCACTTAACTGCAGATGCCTGACGGGCAGCCATCTGACCTAATTGTCACAGACTCCCACTGCAGTGAAGCAGCACTTCAAATTATGTGCCCTACTTTAGATGTCTACTTGGAGTGACATACACTGTCCACCAGATGTTTGGGTTTCTTCCTGTGGAATAGGGAAGCCTAGGGTGATAAGCTGAGACGGAGATTGTACATGTTTACATTTTGGTGAGACAAATCCATTACTGCAGTAAGGAACATGCTGGCTGCCCTCCCAAAATTGGATGCATTTGGAAACTTTTTCTTACCTCATCTGGTGTGACATCAGACAGCTTGAGTCACTAGCTCCAGGTGAAGTTCGTGGCAGAGAAGTAGAGAAGTCACTTCTCCCCAGTTTCATAATTGTGTGCTGACCGCAACTGAATAGCTATTTTCCTTTGTTTATTAGCAATTACTGTTGAGAAAGCACTCCGTTCCTAGAGTAATATTGGAAAAACAAAACCTGGCTTCATTAATGATCAGGTAGGTAAGATTCAATTACCTACTCATTTCCCAGTTGCTGTGTTGTAAGCAACTAAATTTTAGCTGAAATATTGTTTATTCTTCTTTTCTGTTGTCAATGACAAATGATAAACAGGAGAGGAATTAAGGTTTTACTGTAATCTATGTTTACAGGTGTAAAGCCCACATTACAGCTCCTTAAAGCTGTGTAAGGAACAACCCCAATGGGAATAATGGGAAGCATGAAGTGACTGAGTTGCCCCAGAATGAATATATAGGAAGTTAACTGTGATGCTTTGTATCATCTCTTAAGAGAAGCTGACCTGGAAGGTTTACACTTCCCAAAGCGAGCTGCATCTATTCTTTGGGTACACATTTTCAGGTAAATGAAGGAGGAAGGAAATTTGGAAGAAACAGCAGGGAGGAATCATAAAATGCATCACAAGTGAATAAGGATGGAATGTGAAAGGGTAAAATGGAATCAGAATGGCCAGAAAGATCTGTCTGTTAATCCTAGTTGCTAAGTGGCTTAAGAGAGGGACAGATGATTGCAGGCAACTGAGTAGTACAGCTCAGTGGGTTCCTGTTCATTGCAGACCGGGGTGGGCTCCAAACCCTATGCAGTTTGAAATCAGAGACTCCTTGGCCAGCATAAATACAGTGTAAAGGAGCTTTCTAATCACAGCCACAACAGATTGTGCTCAAAATCCAGAAAGCTTTTGTTGAGGTCTGGCCTTTGAAAACATCTTCTGCAGTCAGCAATTAGTTTAAATTCTGATACTAGGTACACAAAAATCTTGAACTCTACTATGAAATTTCTGATAGTTGCAACTTAACAAATAATTTAAGATTTTATACATGAAGAACTTACAAGAATATTTTCTCCCTATTTTTTGTATTGTGGGTACAGAACAAAACCAAATCTAGTAAACCTGTGTTTTTCTGGGTTGATACCCCCCAAACTGTAACTTCTTGCTCATAACTCTTTCCTTGTCATCATAAAAAGTTCAACTGCAGTTTCCTTATTGTGTATTCTTTATTTTTAATCTTAGCTGCACCAACGTAACAACCTGTTATTATTGCAAAGCACTTCCATGCGTGCTGTTCGTCTGCCTCCAGTATCCTGCTCCCAACCAGACAGTCTCCAGAATTCTTTTGTGCCAGCTCTGGCACTCATCTCCTCCCTCGGAGGGCTGATTCAGTCTGCTAAATGGAAAGAAAGCTGTGTGCTTCATTTGCTGTATTGGTTTGTGAGAAGCACGGAGGCAGAGGGAAGGGAGGCGGTGGCAGCGTGTGGCTGGAAGAGGGGGATGAAGAGGGTTAATGGGAGGCAGGCTCTTCTTTTCAGTGGCAATGAGTTTCTAGGCCAAACAAGTTTGACCTGCAAAATTACACCTCTCGTCCTTCCGCTCTCTGTCTTCTCCCTCTAGGGCATTCTTTACCTTCCTGATGTTTTGGCTTTTTCCCTTCCCCTGAATTAGTCTGTTTTCTCAAAGTTTTGCATCTCTCCCTTTGCTAGTTTGCTTCTTCTCTACTTTCCAGTTAGGGTTTCTGCTCTCCGTACTATTCTTTTCACCTTGGGGTATTTATTAGAAACAACACCCCTGTTTTAATCTTTTTACGATGTTTAGCATTTTCTTTTGCATTGACCGTGGTTAGAAGAAGCTGGTGATGATGTAGAGCTTGAGGGTAGAAATCCTGCAAATCTCTCCCCATCTTGCTCACCTGCCTTCTGTGGTTAAACCTGCAGAGCAGACAAATAAACATTGGGAATTAGAGCATTTGATATATGTAGAGTTTTCCAGCTGAAAACCTCTCCTTAGGCAGACATTTAGAAGGGAAAATCAGGCACTCAGGGTTTGGGATTTTTTACCCTTTTTTTCCCACCTGCCTGCCTGGAGATTCTGATTATTTGAAGTTTGATATATAAGGTTTCTTTCTGTTGGTTGCTGCTTTCCAATACATGCTCTGCAACTGCTCAAGTATCTACCCTGTCTTGTTTTCCAGGAAGGGGAGTAGCACAGATTGTTCACCCAAGAGACAAAAATGGACTTTATTGGTAAATGCAGATACTGTGTTCTTTGTTCACGCCAAGTTGACTGTCCGTGGGAACACTTAAAGATTATTTCCTCTGCAATGGGGATTAAGATCCATGGAAGATCCATAACTGGAAGCTTGTTGAGTACAGTACATCAGCATCAGAGCACATAAAAACTTTGGCTCAACTGATTTATCTTTCCAGGATGTATTTTGTGTTATTGTACACTTTTTTTTTCCCCAAAATACCTTTTCCTTTCTCTCTAAAGTACTGTGCTACCTCTATTTTGAGATAATGCGATGGGCTAGTAGCATTTGCCTAGATTGTAGGTTGGAAACAGTAAAACTGATTGATTTCATAAATGTCACACAGCACTAGAATAAGGCCACTTGCTCAGAGAACAACTGAGAGTAACTGGTGGAGGGTTGCTGCCCTTACCAAGATTTGTGCATTGAAAAACGATTAAAAAGGTGAAAGAGGGCTCAGGAAGTCATGTAGCCTGGCCTAGGCTCTGCTTAGCTGAGGGAGGTTTATATATTTTTAAACACTTCCATTGATGGAATAATCTCCCCAGGCAAGTTACACAGAAGTCACTACTGATTATATAACATAGCAGAATGCAATTTTCCATCAAAATTTGTTTGATTTTCTACAGTTTGTGTAAAGACACATTCATAAAATAACGAACAGGCTGTGACATAGCATTTCTCTTTTCAAAGCCTACGCATGAGCCAGTCCACCCAAAGCACGCATTGTAAAAACATGAACAGAAAAGTTATGTTTTGTCCCTCTCTCCTTCTCCTTTAGATCCTCGCCTGCAGGACGAGGTTTCTCGCCCCGAGGTGCTGCCAGGGGCCGGCGCGATGTTTGCCCCGGGGCTGAGGGACGGGACGGCTGGAGCGGCCGCTCCCGGGCGGTCGGGGCTCGGGACAGCGCCTCCACGGGGCGCCTCGCCCGGCGGGCCCAAGCCGCTGTCGGGGTCTGCCCGGGACGGCCAGAGCCGGGAACGGAGCCGCCTCTCCGGGGAGGGCTCGCAGGTGCGCCGGGCTGAGCGCCGCGGGGAGGCACCGGCGCTGGGCGGGAGAACCGAAACCGCCGCCCCTCCGGGAGCCGCCTCCTCCCGCTGCCGCCCGGCGCTGCCGAGGGGCTGCCGGCTCCCGCGGCGGGGTGGGGACAGCCGGGGGCGGGCTGCGGGCGGGAGTTACGAGGAGGGGCGCCGGGGGCCGGAGGCTGCCGGGCGGGAGCCCAGCGCTGCGGCGGCCGCCGGACGGCAGGTCAGGGTCAGTGCCCGTGCCCAGCGCCACCGCCGCGCCGTGTGGAGGGAGCGGCGCCGCAGCCCGCCCGTTCGCGCCCATGGGGGACTCGGTGTTCAGCGAGAGGCCGGCGCTGCGCTACGCGGTGAGTGCCGCGGCGGGAAGGGGCTGCGCGGGGCCGGGGCGCCCACGTGTGCTATGGGGTGGTGGGAGTGTTCGTCCCTCCGTCCGTCCGTCCGTCTGTCCGTGCGCACAGGCGCGGAGCTGCGGGTCAGGGGGAGGTGGCTGCAGTCCTGCCCCGGCGAGGACTCGGGGCGCGCAGCCTGCAGGCAGGGCGCCGAGCTGGAGGCTTTTCCCCGCTTTCCTACGTGGGAGTGTCGCGCTTTGCTGGAGATGTCATAAAAATATATTTTTTTAATTAATAAAAAAGAGAGCGATTCGGTGCCAGCCACGGGGCAGCCGGGCTGCAGCTGGCAGGAGCGGTGGCGGTGCCGCCTCTCCCCCGGGGTAGCGGGGCGCTCCGGCTTAGGGAGGCGTTCGGGGGATCCCGGGAGCCCCGTGTCCGGCCCCGCTGGCCCCTTCTCTCGTCCGCGGGCTGCGGGTGAGCCCAGCACCGGGAGTGCTCTCGGTGGCTGGTTCCGGCACCGCTCCCGCCGCGGTTCAGATAATAACACCATACTTTATTTAATTTCCTTCACGAGAGCTGGTGCTGTTGAGAAGCCGCTGCACTTCCACCAGCCTTATTAGGAGCATTTTCTCGTTTGCTCCGGCAGGAAAAAAAAAAAAAAAAAGCCGCGTAAAAACAACCAGCTGCCTCCTCTCCTGAAGTCATAAATAAACTCCAGCACGAGTAATAGCATGCGAGGGCTGCTGCCGCTCTCGTTTGCACCCATGTCAGTGATGAATAATTTTATTGCTGTTGTTAAAGTTGTGTGGGAATTGTCAGTCAGAGCAGGCTTGCTTCACTGGTCCTGGGAGCCTGGGTGCTGGATTGGTGGGATGGGTTGGTGGATTTCTAAGTGTATCACTTACGGGAAACACTGCGATGTGCTTTTTTTTCACTTGCTTCACTTTGATTCCTTCAGTATTGGACATTAAATTAAACTTCTTTTTATACACCCTTTTTTTTTAAACCTACTGTGAACGATTTGGAAGAGCCTGCTTGGGTTTTTTTGGGCAGCAGGGTTGTCTGTCTCCGTACATATTTTTGTACCCACTCAACTGTAGGTGTTAGTGCATTCAGCTGCTGTAATAATATGAGAGTTTTTGGAGGTAATGGCAAGTCAGCTAAATTAGTTAGTAGAAGCAAATACCTTTGGTACTGTGTATGAGAAGTGATAGTGATTTCACCAGGAATCTAGTTATCATACATCAAATGAATTGGAACCACTTTTTTCAGCAGGGTAATGGTGCCGTATTTTGGTGCATGGAGACCACTGCCCGTCACGTCACGTGCTAGCGTCATGAAACTTTTATTACTTCCTTTGATTGTGCTTGTCAGTCTTCCATTAACTACTAGCTGCAAACACCTTATTGTTTCTGTCAGTTGGGTATCAGTCCTGTTTTATGCCCAGAGCCAGCAGCAGGTAGTGCACCGAATTCAGGACAGCAGGCATGCAAGGGAAAAAGGATGGCCAGCCATACTGGGTGACCATTACCCCTTTTGCAAAACCCCTGCTCTTTCATTGCTGTATATTGCAGCAAAAGGGAAATTGTGCACCTAAGAATGAAACTTCAAAGTGTTTTTTAGTATTTTAGGATATATTTCAATAATAAAGTAGCAACACATAGTTATATCTTGGAGGTAAGTGACGTTTGTAGTCGATGCTACTGGTTTTCCGGGAGAATAGGGATCTGGATGCTGTGCACTATCCATGCATAGGCTTAACATGGAGTCTATGAAGAACCTAGATGAAAAGAAATGCTTGTTGACTTGATGATAAGCTAAGACTGTAGAGCTTTCTTGTGTTGAGACCTTAGTAATTACTGCTTAAATGTAACATTGTACCGTTCTCATTAAGTAATTGTGTGGTGTAAATAGAGATCAAGTTCTTGGATTGTTTTGATAACTTGAAATAAAAATTATGCAGTGTTATAGCATTTAATAGCGATTAATTTATTGGCAGAAGAAATTATAGTGATTTCTGTGGTGAGCTTCTCTTCTGATTTTCAGGACTGATAATTAAAGTTTCATGGTTTTCGTAAAAGGAGGCATGTGCACTAGCATCTTTTTTCCGATCAGCAGTGTGCTTTTGAAGGAAGTGTCCTATCTTCCCCAGTTGTGTGCTTAGCTTCATGTCTCGGGGTAGTCAGAGCACGGGAAACAGCATTTTTTCAGATGTTGCTGAACTGGGGCGTGTGCTCCTGGTGCTTCCCAGAGCTTGGAGACTATTTGAGCCTCGGGACCAAGCTAGAGTCAGCTAAACTTGGAAAATTCATGTTGTTTGGATATTCGATCTGCTGTACCAGCCCCTGAGCTCTGCAATGTGCTACATCCAGTGCAGCACAATAATGTAGCCATAAATCAACAGGGATGACACTGCGATTCTGAGGCTTCCTAAGTGTGTTTGCAAGCATAGCTTATACAAACACAGACTTAATAGCTTAAGACTGTTATGTCAGTGGGTATGATCACATCACCTATAGCACATTTGATAGTGTGTGTGTGTTAAGTGAGAGTGGGATGACTGATAATTACGTCACAATTCCATTTTGAACTCAGCACTGGTGTGGACTTACCAAAAAACTCCGCTAGGCAAAGAGATAATTTTAATAAGCTGAAACATTACTTTCAGTGAAAAGTAAGTTAAAAGAAACCACCCATTTGAAAATGAATAAAAATATATTATTAAAGGAGTAGGGGGAAAAAAAAAAAAAAACCAAAAAACCCCCCCAAACCAAAATGCAGATTGAGAGTTATACTTGCATTGGATCACAGAAACAATTTTTTTTCCCTCCTAATATCTTTTCACTAGTCCGAAGACCTCTTCTCCCTTTCTCATATATTTATATGACATTTTTATTAAAACTTGCAGAAAGGTAAATAATATCTCATTCAATGTATGTTGCCTGGCCAAACTGTACCGTTTAATTTTTAGACATGGGTTAGTTTTACCTGCCCGCTAATCATCTGGCTGAATTACTCTGATTTACAAGCTCTTTTTGGTATTGTAGTGTTTGTAACTGATACTGAGATGTCCAAATGTTCCAGGAATAGTTTTCATGTAGTTTCATTAAAAGGGATTGTCACCTTCCTGACTTGGGATTTCTTCCTGTTTGTTGCTAATTTTTTTTTCCCCATCTTAGTAGCTTTATGGGGGAACTAAAAAGCTGCTTCATATATTTTGGCTGAAACACCAGAAGGCAATATTGTACTTACTTTGAGAGATCCATTGGTTACTTGAGATGTAGAATTTTTTAATGTAACAGAAAGACTCAAAACAGCCTCAGCTGTTGCGCAATCAACTGGCCCCTCAGTGGTTCAAAGCAGGAAGCTTGGAGCATGATCTGGTTTGGATATAGCCATTTTAATCTTAGTGTAATATCTTTAATCTTGTTTTGTCTTGAAACATTTACCAGAAAGGATTTCCCTCAAGGGAAAGGACATTTTACCCTGATGAGGAAACCCTGGCTGCCTTTCACCAGGGAATATGAGAAAATGGGGAGGAGCTGCGATTTGGAAGTGGCTGCCATGACTTGAGGGGTACCTTGGGGAATTCATCTGAAGAGAAGATGTGACTCTTTCTTGGGGCCACAAACTGAGTGTTCTGGCATCCAGAGGGAAGAGGATGTGTGAGTCCCTGGACGATGCAACTTTTGAGTTGGTTTAAGCTTCTGAATTTATTGCTGTTAATGAAGTCACCTCAAATTTAGACATTGGAGAGTATTTTGAGAACAGAAGGTTTTTTCCCAGCATCCAGCAGTGTTTGGGGCATTGTATTTTGTGTTTGCTCAGCCTGTGCCCAGCTGACCCCTTGCTGGAGTGATGGGCAGACTTGCTGCTCACTCTGTAGTGTCTTAAATCCATCAGTCTGCATGGAAAGATGGAGAAAACAAAAGAAACAGTTTGCAAGGGAAACTATGACACTAGTGAACCTTCTGCTTTCTGGAGCATAGAGGGAGTAAAAAGAGGATAATAGATGTTTTCCTCCAGTATTCCAGTTGTAGTAATGCTAACTGTACCTTATAACAAGTATTAGAGTAATTCAAGGTGGAGTAGCGAGATTGGTGTAAAAGCGTAAGGTGGAACTGTAAAAATCTCCTTGTGAGGAGGAGCCAAGCACTGACATCCTTCTGTGGGCTTGCTTGTATTTTGCAAGAATCCCCTTTTAAAGATAGTTGCTTGTGTTTCTGATTTCAGGACACGTTGCCTCATGACTTGAGCCTTCAGCCACTCATAGATTTTAACAACAAACTTAGATGCCGCAAGCAGACCACATTTGTTACCATAATTGTAGGAAATCCTACAAGTAATTTATCTTACTGGACTAATGAGTGTGCTGCCTTCACCTAGACCATTTGACTGGTTTCTCTCTCTTCCCGACGGGCTTGCCAGCAAGAAACAGCATAGGAGCAGACTGGGCCAGTGCGTACGTATCCAGATCAATCATAATGTGTTTTTATACTTAGGTTTGGTGAGGTTAAGGACAGGCTGTGGGTTGGAGAATAAGTTCCTGCCCACCAAATAAACTTAAACATCTCTACTCCACAGAAGGTAGCTGCTTATTTTCTCATCCCCTGAATACTCACAAGCAGAGTTCACTTGTTCGGGAAGTTTAATTGCTCTGTAGGTGTTTTCAAGTTAGGAAACTGTGAAGAAAACTATCAAATTCACCAAATAAGCCAGCTACAGAGGAGGCAATTAGCAGAAGAGGAATGGTTAAATGTCAGATTTCTGGCATCTGATTCTTGGATTTTATTCATCAAGGACTTACACTCACCTTAAGCATGTTGGATTTTTTGGAAGGAGGAATATGATTTTTCATGACTGTTGAGCCCAGTGCTTCATTCTTCATTTGGGTGAAATTCCCAGTGACAGTGGTGAGTCATGCTTACACTTCTGCAACATTTGAAAGTACTTTTATTGCTAATCTCTAAAGAGCATATATAAATATAGGAAGTGAGCACACTTTGTCCCTCAGTATGAATACCAAGGCCAAGCTTTGACTGGGATTGATGGTACCTGAAGTGAGTCCAGCTGTTTTTTATCTGCTGTGTGAAGTGGCCATGAATTGACACCAAAGAATCAAGGGAAGACAGGAAGCAAGGGGCTCATGTGTGTCGCAGGATTTTAAATAGTTACAGGAAATAGATTTCCATTCTGATCAGGTTCTAGTTTTTTACAGCTCTTGAACACTTGATGTATTCTGGGAGCTCTTCAGTGACACTGGATATGAATGTTCTTCCTCTCATGTGCAGGAGAAAGATGGGGGGGCAAATGCAGGTTGAGTTGGGCAGGACTTGCTAGGTTAGGTGCAGAGCCACACTGATGTGGTTTTATTAGTCTGCTCCCAGATACTGTACAGGAATAGAGGTGGCCCAAAATATGGAGGAAGTTGCCACCCTGTGTGTAGACAGCAGGAGGTAAAGCTTCCCTATATTCAGTTTCTCTGTCTGTGTGTAGCATAATCTGTCCCTGCAGAGCAATTAGAGTTCTTGTAATAGTACTTAGAAAGATGCTGTTTAATAAAACTCCCATGTGAGTGGAGCTTCAGGGTTTCTCTTCAGGGGTCACACAATCATGAGGCTCAGATGAGGTGCTGTGCTTCCCCAGGAAGGTTTATGCTGATTCTGCTTCTGTAGGAGAAGATTGAATCAACCAGCACTAGTCCTTTGCAAAACTTCAGGATGGGGTTTTGGGCTCAGGTCTGCCTGAGCAGCAAGGTCATGTGTGGCTAAAATAAGCAACCTGTGCCTGTAATGAAGGTTAGCCATGTAGATGAAGTGCAAGATGAGGATTTCAGTCTCTGTTACGTCCTTTTTTGGTTACTTTTGAGCAAGGCTCTTCTCTGGTCCTTTTTAATTTTTTTTTCCCCCTGTGGAAATACTTCTCTTTCTGTGTGTGGAAACACATGCTAGCCTTTAGAGACTGTTCAGGTGTGAAGGCGATGTGAATACAGAACTACCCTGAAGTAAAAATGTTGAACTCCACATAGTCAATATTCCCCACACGAGCTGATGGTTTGTGTTTCAGTTCTGTTTCCCAGAAGCTTTTTGTGATTTGCAGATGTGTCTTCACACTTCTTTCAGCCTGAAGAGTGAAGTAAATGGCAGATGATTGAGGTCACAGATATATTTAGATGGTTCTACTTTTATTTATCTTCAGTTGCAAACTGGTTACCTTTTATGCGCAAATGTCTCTGTAGAACTGTGAAGAAGGAGATTTACTTGAGAGATTTGTTTCTGTAGAGTTATATATAGTAAAGTAGTTTGCTGGCTACAGCTCTTCAAAATTTCATATATATTTAGAATTTTAATCTCAAATGAAAGACACCTAAGGAATACTCTGGTTTACTTGTCATCATGTAAACACGGTTTTTTGAACATCTTCCGTTTGTCTGCTAAGTACCTCTGTTGTTCACCAAGTAGTATTTCTGTGCAAGGTGTGTTTGCTAATCTTGTTCTAATGGAATACCTATACCTGTGGCAGAAATACAGCTGAACTCTTAGTGACTTGGAAAAGATGCACTCAGAGTTCAAATTTCACACCATTGCTGCTTTTCTACGACATTTGAGAATATAGAAAGACATTTCACTCCATGCAGTGAAATGGCTTTTTCTTGTCTAGGGAATAAAGGAGGTCTGCATGCATTGTATTGCTCACAAAAAGAATCTGACGGCCTTTCTGTAACATGCCTTGGCTGACAAGTCCACATGGTTCACATTAAGTTTCTCTAAAGGGGTGTCAAATCTTAGTGCTCCCTTGGGAGATACCTGCATCTTATCAGGCATGGCTGACTCAAAAAGAAAAGTAAGTAATGTTTTTTCTTTCTAGTGCTTACTACATAAGTGTTACTGATAGCCCACATTTAAAAGGATTTTCTAAATATATCCTCTACTAAATCAAAAAATGTTATGAATTGCTGATGGAAAATGGAATATTACAGCAGTACTTTAATAGACTGTATTTAGTGTTCAGTTGCTAAGGGCAACCTAAGTAAAGTTTGGCTTTTTCAGGCTGTGGTGCCCTCAGGTATGCACGAAGAGTAAGTGCTGATCTTAACTACCTGCAGGATAGCCTGCTGTTATTTCGTACTTGAATGCTTTACATTTTTGAAGCAAGTGATTGAAGCTGTGGAAATTATACTGGAGGCTGTTGATATTTCATCATACAATTGAATTGTTTACTTCAAAAGAATATCTCATACTTTGTGCATTAGTTTATATGAATCTGATTACTGGTCACTTTTGGTGCACTGCCATGAAGATAGATGATCCTATGATTTTATAACCACTACTATGCTACGTAATTATGGTAGATTAGAGACAGTCTTCACTGTTTTTGTTTACCGTAAATGATCAATTTCCTTGAAATCGAGCATCTTGAATAACTGAGGATGCCTATAGCACCCAAACTTTGGCCTGAGTGTCTTATCTCCTGAAACTTGCAGTTGTTTTCTGTTGATGTTGATAAAGGTATAATATTTGCAAAGTTTTAAATATTTACGAAGTCAGTTGCATTGTTTGGGGTGTCAGATGTGATGCAGAGACCTAAATTAAATGGTGTTTAATGATGACTATTTTTCCATTTTTCCTGTTAGTTTGTAAAAGGTCCTGTTATGCTCATCTATATGTGACTTGGCATATGGATTCAGTATCCTTGCTGGCTGAAATTCTCGTTTCTGTGATTACTGTATTTTTTCCAGTCTGGTCCTATTAATAAATATCCTGAGACTTGCAAAGCACTTTGTTTAAACACAAGCTATGGAAAAGAATCTGAAGATCATTGTTTGATTAAGATTGCTTAAAAACTTGGAAATGTATTTCTGCTTTCCAGGTGGGTGTTTTGAATGGCAACAGTATGTAGAGCTATGTGTATGAAAACGAAACCAAACCCATAAACAAATTGTGCTGGAAGAAAACCATAGGTACTTGCAGTCTGGTCCTGTTCTTGCTGAAATATGTCCCAGCTCTTGAAACAGATGTGGAGTCCAGCTTTGTGCAGAGGCCACACCCTCCATTTCCCTTGGCAAATTGTCTCGCATTCCAGCGACCCTCTGGACAAAACATCCTTTAATTGGTACTGTGGCCTTAAATGTTTATTTTTTTCTTCTGTGGTAAATTTTTCTTGTCCTATATCACTTCAGGCTATCATTAATATTTGCATACTGTTATTATGTATCCTTTAAATGTCAGCTTTTGTAGCTGCACATATTGAATGTTGTAAATATTCTGCATTTCTATGAAAGTTACCTTAAATAAAAGTGAGTGATTTATTTTACTGCAGAGTATGGCACTGAGGAACTTGTGGTAGAATGTCGGAGGGGTTTTCTCATTTGCAAGCAGAGATCTCTATGAGTAATTGAGGAACCCCCTGATTAGCTGTTTGCTCAGTCTCCCAGATGCCTGTTTCTATAGTCTCCCTTGTGTGTACTTTTGTTGTTGAGTTCACAGCTTGTTTTGGCCTCTGAGCACAGCTGGACAAATGGTAGGAACAGGGGGCAGAAGCAAAAGTGCATGGCTTGGCTTTTAACTGGAGGGTGCATTTCTTTCAGCAAGCTCTTTCAGAGTTGTAGCTGCTGAGTCTCTTACTTCTTGTGGTGTCTGCAGTGTCTTGCAAAAGTAGAGGAAGCAGCAATGACCAGGGAGTTTTGTTTCAACCTGTGAGAAGCACACGTGAGCCTCAGGGGCTGCCCCTGCAGTGAGGGATCCCACATGTTCAGGTCTTGAGATCAGGTACGTATCTCAGTGATGGGTTTTCACTGGAGAGATGCACCTGCATAGCTCTCAGCATCATTTGGGTGACAAGCAGCACATTCTAACACCTCTGTGCAGGTCAGGAGCAGGGGAGATGCTGACCCATGTCCCTGTAACCCCAAAAGCTGAATTGCCTGGGATGACTGTTGCAGGAACACGAGAGATGACTGCCAGCTATGATACAGAATTGTGAGCAGCTGAAAATTGCATCCCTTCCTTCCAGTTGTACATGATGGACAGAAGCTTAAGTTTTCCGGGAGTAAAAACTACAGTGTCACACAAGTGCATGAGTCAGTCCTGCTCTCAGCATGACCTGGCAGTTTTGGATTTAAAGCCACTGGACTTTCCAGAGGCAGTTCACAGTCCTTCTTCAGCCGAAAGTGAACTCCTTCTTCATTGTGATTCAGGGTACACAGTTTTATCTTTTGGGCAAGGATCTTGCTGGTGCATCATTCTGGGCTGCTTTGTTTTCTTGTGGCTGAGTGAGGCTGCAGTCGGATGCTGTGGCTGGAAGCAGTGAAGTTGCTAATGATGAGCTTTGTTTTCAGAGTTATTGAGGATCATCAATATGAATTTCTCTATAAATATTTGTGGATTTTTTTATTTTTGCATGTCTTATCCTGAAATGTATTTGTGAGGTCTGATTTAGATTGATGTAAATCTGAAATAAAGCCACAGGAGAACGGATTAATTAAATGCAAATTTGTGAGTTTTATTGCCCCATACCTGTCTTCTTACAGAATGCCTCTGCATTTTAGTCAGGATTTTCCATGCATGAATGCACAGCCCATGTGAAGCAATGTCAAATTCCATATTTTAGGAATTTAAGATGATAAAAACACAGCAAGAGGGCAGAATTAACCTCTGTCAGAATTATAGAGAAAAAGGGTAAAAAGAGCAAACTGTGCAGTCTTCTGTACATTGTTCATTACTCTGTCAAATGTTTTTGTTACTTTATTGTAACAAGGAGAGTTGCTTACATTTATTTACAGAAGAGATCCTCTTGTCTTTTTTGAATGCTGATCAACTGATGATTTCCCTTCTGACTAACTATATTTTTTTGTGGAGACATTCTCCCTCCTGTGAGTTCTCCAATGAACAATAGTTGTCCCGGTACAGGTGATTCATGGCTTTGGAAGTGGTCCTTGCAAATCTTTATTTTCTGATAGCATTGTAGTCTTGAAAGCATTCCTTGATATGAGAAATTTGTGAGTCTCCAGCTATTGAGTCTTTCTGCACAGTTTTGAATAGCTTGTTGTCAGTGATGCTGAATCATGTATTTTATTTCCAGAGAGTATGCATAATGGCTGGAGGGTATTTAAATCCTTCAGTACTAGAACAGCATACCATTTCTGGCCGTAAGTTAAAATTGCCAGAGTGCCTACTAGTCTCTAAATTAGGCTGAACTTGAGTCAAGACTGTGGCCCTTGCTGCAGTGGTATGACTTTAAATTTTCCAATACTGTGTGTCACACCAATTTGTATCATTTTTAATTTCTGCATTTCCATCATCCATTTAAAGTCATCTCATTCTGTATTTGCGTTGGTGCAGGCTTTCTCAGACCCAGGTAAGCAAGAACTATTTTTGTGCCCTTAAATATGTCATAGGGGTCTTTAGTCATCTTCTTTGAAGTGATGGGAAAAAAATTACTTGGCTGATTGTCAAATTTATTGTCTTTCAGCAGCTTTGAGGTCTGTACAGCTGAATTTGAAAAGATGCCTTTACTAGGAGTCAGCCCTGTTCATTTGGCCAGCTGAGGCCTCAGGCTGTGGCTTTTTTCCTTTCTCATCTTGTGTTGCCAGATAATACCCAGTAATTGTTGCTGTGCAGCAAAACTAATGTATGCTATTGCAACTCCTTTCTCTCAGCAAGACTTGAAAAGGTGAAGGGGACAGTGTTTCTGTCCCTGCCTTAAATAAAGAGTAACTAAAATGCACACAGGGAGAAAATGTGATGAGTTGCAAGCTGCTGGGTTTTTTTTTTTCCTCTCTTGAGCATAACCCCAATGTACTTGACAAGAAATATTATTGCCAGGAAGTCCTTGCAATTATTATCTATGTCTGCAAATAGAGTGCCTTTTACTTTAGCTAGCATGTAATATGAAGCAAAGTTGACTTATATCTTACTATATTTTGTTCCAGTTCTTTAAATCACTCACCCTTTATGCTTATTCATGCCTGAAATTCCAACTGAAGAAGTATCATTGAATTCCTTTCCTTTACTAACATGTTTCTGATTTTTTAATTTATTGCTTATTTTAGAGTTCTCTTAAATTCTGTCTCTTGCAAGAAAGTGAGAAAACGAACCATCATGAAATACAGATGCTCTATAGATCATGCACAACAATTTTTAATAAAAATGCTGTGCAAAGCACATTTATCAGCCTAACTCATTCTGTATGATTTCTGGTGGAATATTTACATTTTTTAATCAGCTTTCTACATGTTTTGGTGTTAAATACAATATGTTGGCTATTAATAACGACTTACTTAAATGTGTGAGGCATTGCAGATTAGAGTGACCCTTTCACTAAAAGTCCCAGGAAGTAGAAAGGTTTTTCACTTCTCCCAAGTTATGTGTGTGATTTGCTAACACACGTTCTCCCAAGATAGGGTTGTTAGAGCTCAGATCTTCATGCTGTTGTCATTTGTTAATGATATTTCCTTTAATTTGCTGGTGTCATTTTGCAAGGTGGGGCTTTGGTTTGAACCCTTCAAATTCAAATGAAGGCCTTCAGCTGCAAAGATACAGAAGATTGATGTTAAAATGTTTCCCTCTTCGTTTTTCCTCTTGTCTTGTATAGATTGTCATTGCATCGTGTTTGTTAGTCTTGTGTGTTTGAGACACTCGTAGGTTTGATCTCTTATCTAACACTGTTCCTCTCCTAAGGGTGCAAAGACCAGGCTAAGTCAAGGTTTCATTTTACATGGATGAATGTTTTCTTTACAGTATATATTACTGAAGGTTTCTGAAATGGTGCAGTTCTGCTCCTGAGGTCTGGTATAAAACAAACTTCAAAACTGAAAGAAGGTTTCAGTCATTGGTTCTGAAAATCCCAGCAGTCGCATGGCTGCTTGAGAAGGGGTGAGGATGGTTTCAGTGTTTATGAAGTCGTCAAATTTATAAACTGACAAGAGCAGAGTTTGTACACAGCTTGTTCTGTAAAGTGCTTAATGCATTTTGGTGCATTTAGAAGTAATAATGTGTAATAGAGTGTGTACGTATGTCCTTGGTTTTCACAAATAACCTTGTTATGTTCTTGGTGATTCATCTTGCTGTTTTCTCTCATGGAGCTTTCTTTTCCCACTAATGGTAATACTACTCAGTTTTCTGTTAACTCAGTAGAATTTCTATTTATCTATTAAGGATGCAAAAGCAAGGGGGAAAAGGGGAGGTCACATTTGTTCTGGGATAAGTTTCTGCAGTTAATGGAGTTACCATGAGGAATTAATGGCTTGCTATTTTGCCTAAACTGGCCTCTAGCTATCTTTGTGGATCCCTTTTAAAGCAAGCTTGAATGCAGCTTTAACAGGGTGATTGGAGCAAGGCAACAATAAATACTCTGACTCATCACAGTGCGTATTTAGGTATTTAGAAAGAGATTTAACTCTTAAGTGCAGTTTCTCAATCTGGCTCCAGAGAAGCAGACAAAGAAACAGACGTTTTGATTCCATTCATCAGGCAAATGAGGTTGCTTTTACATGAGCTTTCTTCGAATCTCCTCAAGGTTTGCCTGCTTGAAGCAGAAGTGGGTAAAAGAATGGATCTGTATTCCCTGTCACCCATTATAATTATGTCTTATGATGCAGATTCTTTGCATTTGGGAGTCCTTTTTGTCCATGTTGAGCCACACCCAGTTCAGATGATCCCGGCCTTATGAGTGGTGCTTGCAGCCCCAGTGATGGTTATAAATAAGCAAATACAGTGAAGACTGAAGGTCAGGACTATCCTGACCTGCTCAGAGCTGCAGGAGTGTCCACATTTGTCTTGAACAAGAGAAGTAATGTGGTGTTTGGGTGGGCATTGTAGATACAGCCCTACTGATGGTGTAGCTGGATATCTTCCTGAGCTCCATTCCTGTTGGCAGCAGACAGTTGCTGCAAGACCACAGCCCCTTCAGACAGCATAAACCAGTGCTTGGTGCATGCTCTGTCTGAGTAACACTTAAAAAAAATTCCTTGTATAGAAACTGTGTTGACACTCAAAAAAGGGCTGAAAAAATACCCCTGTCCTCCGGTGTTCAGTGAATCCTGAATCTTGTCAACTACTTACCAATGTCTTGGGTTTCATTAGTCCTGGGGGTTGAGAGCTCCCCCAGACTTCAGCTGCGGCTTTTGTCTGCTCACTGAAGCATCAGCATCACTGAAGAGCAGCACTTGAGTCTGAGTTACACATTCATATAAACAGCCCTGCTGGCATACCCATGTAAGTGAAGGCCAAACCATCATGTTAGCGAGGAGAAAAGCTCAAAAGATGTTTCTTTGGGGAAATAAAGATCCTTGTAATCAGAAGCTTGTCTGCTTTCTGTCTTTCGTATGTACATTACAATGTATTAGTTGCGTATCTTTTTGTATACTGTTCTTGTATTTCTTCTCTGCTGGAAGTATTCACTTCCGATTATCCACAAGATTACCCAGTTACCACATCACAGTTGGTCTTCTTCGAATGCCATTGGCATCGATGGCCACCACACTGGAGGAGCGAGCAAGTCTGGCTGCTTGGCCTTCTGAGGTTGTAACAAAGCTTGCCCACACTTACTAGAAGATGCTTAAGTTACCTTGCCAGAACTAAGTTCAGTTATCCGTTTAAGAACATTTCCTTTATGAGTACAGTAAATTCTTGTATCTTGTAAAACAGAGTAGTAGAACATGTTCTGATGAAAGCTCAGATTTGCTGTTCTAAGGCTTAATTGTGAGTATGGACTGTTGTGGTATTTTCAGTGTTGGTATTACTGAAACCTCACCTGTGAGTTTTGCACAATTACTTCTCAGAAATCTTTTTCCTTAAAAATCTTCTTTCCAGTGCTAATTTCATCAAATAAAAAGAAGAAAAAAAGTTGAGATTCTGACAGCAGCGGAAATAATTGCATTAGTTATGCAAATGAACAGTAGACCAACTTGGAGAAAAACATAAGGGCCCAGATACATGTATTGGTAAAGCAGAGGTGAACTTGCAGTAATTACATTGATGCACTTTTACCTGTAGTTATGCTTGCAGGAAGGTGCCTCTTCTACAGCATGTAGGCTGATCTGAGGCATAAAAATAATTCATCCAGAAGTTTCTCAGGTCATATATTAGTTTTGATAGCCTGCTTTCTGGTGCTTTCTTTTGATGCTCATGTGCTTTTTTTCTCTACTTCGGGGTCAAAACTGTGTCTGCCCTTTTGCCTTGTTCTGGGGGGAGTGTGTGATGATCCTGCCTCTTAGTCACAGATTTCTTATATTTGTGTCAGGAGTGTTTGGTAGTTTCCTGGCTCACTTAAACTTTTCATAGGTTTATATGTATGTAATCTTAAATGTATTTAAATTACTTTCTAAATGACCTTTGAAACACGTGCTTCTAGTTTTAGTAAACCGCTGTAGGTTTGAGCATCAAGGAAAATGGGGGGGAAAAAAAAGACAAAGAAAGAATAGCTTTTCTGGAGCTCCCTTGAACATGTGCATGCCCCCTCATTGCTCTGGTACACATCTTCCTCCCATTTGTAGTCGGTTTAGATTGTTTTTAGATTGTCCACTTTACTCTGTTTCCTGGAGACTCATATGATTTAGCACTGTAGAGGCACTGGAGGAAATGATCTCTAGAATGACTCTATTAATTACTGTTCTCCCGAGAATCTGCTGCTTCTTCAAAGAGAATGGCAATAGCAAAGAGATAAAAAGCACTCTGGAAGCATGCTAGTGCAATTATTACTTATGTGTCTGGCAAATTAAGGGGACTGATCTTTTTCCTGAAAGCTTCAGAGAGGCATATTTGTTCTGTTTTAATGTTACTTTTTATAAATCAGTCTTCTTAAGAAAATCAGTCTTTGAGCCTTTAACTCTTCATAATTGCGTGAAACTGGAAAGCGATTTATTGGGAAGGAAAATACTTGAAAAGTTAGCAAAATTTGCCTTGGCCAATATCTCAGCATGTAAGACATGGAGGGGACCTCCTGGGCTGTGGATCCCTGCTCCTTGCTGTTGCATACAGCTACGTGTAACCTCTTAGGTAAACACAGCGGGGTCTTTGTCTCAGAAGTTGGATGTTTTTTTCAGTTCACTCCTTCAGCTGAAGGGCTCTTCCAGCTTTTCATCTTGCTTCAATTTATTCTTGGGGCAACATGAGCATAAGAGCTTTTAGTTGAGACTGCACTTTTGCTGGCCTGTTGTTTATCCAAGTTTTCCTCCCTTCATTTTGTTTTGCCTGTGGAAGGGATGCTGGCTCTGTTGCGAAGGACACCCTCATTCTGTGTCTCTGCCTAGAAACTGTCTTCTGCGTTTGTGGCTTTCTCCAGGGATGAACTTCACACACAGTGGGGAAAAAAATGTGAGAGCAGAGTGACAGGAGTTCATTTCATGGCTGAAGTCAAAGGGAAAATGTCCTCTGTCATGATCCCTTCCTCACCCCAACTATAAATGGAGCCCAAGCTTAGCAGCTGACATCAACATTGCAGTGTTCTTCATTTAGATGAATACTGCCCTTGGCAACCTTTTCAGCTCATGGCTTTACTTTTTTCTTTTTATTTCCCATCTTTTAAATAGTTGCCTTAATCAAATTTATTCTGCAGTTCCTTAGTAAGGAAGAAGCATCCTCTCAGAGACAGGGATCTGCTGCCTCTGCAGGTGGAGGAGAAGAGGGAAGCTGAGGACATACCTCATCTTTCTCATTCTGCTGGAGTTTCTCTTGAAGTGTGTTGGTTAATGGTGCTTGGGTTTGGGGACAGAAGAGGGAGAGGTGGAGTTGAGAGATAGCAAACTGAAGATAATCGGGGATGAAAAGGAGGGGAAATTGCAGAGTACTGATGAGAGACAGAGAAAGGCATAGATGAGGTGACCCTGCTGCTGTTGTATCTGGCAGCCAGCCCACAGCCCAAACACTGATCCCTTGCAGTTGCTGCAGCCCCCTGCCCTTCTGCCAGTATCTGTGGCATGGCCCAGGGGTATAAAAACTCCTGGCATTTGAAGTAGCAACTCTGGAAGGAGGTCCTACGTGTGTTCCTGCCACATTAAACTTCAGTAGGTGAAGCAGATGCTCATTACAGTGGGCAAACCCTCTGCTCATACGAACAGAATCCTTTTGTTTGCACCACTACTCCAGTCACAGTGACTCATTTCTGTATGGATATCTTAATTTGGAGGAAACCTCCAACTTCTACCTTTCACTATCAGTGGTTACGGATACACTGTCAATGGGATAAACACACGTCTGCCTGGAACTTCTATAAGTATTTGACAGAGATGACCTCACCAACTTAAAAGAAATAATGTAAACTTTTTCAGTCCTCTTTCCTAGCTAATTCACTTCAGTGGTGCTATTCTTTGTTTCGCCAAACTTCTGAAATTCTGAAAACAGAAAATGTAAGACTAAAAAGTCAGAACGGTACATACTCTTTAAAGAGAGTCTATTGCAAACCTATTTATTTTTAAAATAAATATTTTTTTTTTAAATTCATGTTGGCTTTTTCCCTCTCTCACATGGCTACACGTAAGATTTAAGATCATTATCTTTGTGCTAGGCAGTGGCCCTTTGTGCAGGGTTACCAGGGATACATTGCATTTTCTGGGGGAAATGTAATCCGTACTTGTAAAATTTTATGGATGACATTATATTAAATAAAGGTGGTTTTTTGCTTGTTGTGAATCTGAATGGGGTAAAGGATGAACAGATCTGTGTATGCATCATTGTTTAAAGTGTAAGTGTGCCAGCTCTCTCCTACATAATTTTCCCCCAGGGCTGTAAAGTTTTAGTAGCACTTAGCAAAATGTTAAAAGGAAATACATGCCAGTATGATTTTAAGGACAGCATAAGGCATTTGGAAGTGGTGACTCATGCAAAGTGTTAATAAATACAACTACACTCAAGTACTTAAAGCTGCCTTTGTTACTCTACAAAGGTGAGAGGTGCTTCTGAAATGCAAAATTAAGAATAAATTGTCTTCAAACTTGTCCGTCTGTAAACATATGTCTAATAATGATAAAAATATTGTGTTAGGTCAGAGTGGCTAATTCTCTCACATTTTTTGATAGAAGGGATCCACAAATTTAAGAAGTTTTAAAAACCATGGCAAAGTTTATGAATTTTTTAATTTTTCTGTCATTCGGAGTACTTTAAAAATGGATTCTGAGTGAATTTTTTATGAAATGTGCAACACTGTTAGTTGTGCTTCCCAGCCTGTTCACACAGTGCCAGAATGGCCTGGAGGTGGGGGGAGAGTTATCCCAGCTGCTGGTTGCTTGGAAGGCCTCCTGGTTGACGGGGTGGACAAGTGCCCAGGTCTCTTCTCCTTGTCCTGCTTGACCTTATCTGGGCAGGTTTGAGATGTGAGGTGCAGTGAGATGGCATTAGGGGTCTGCTGTAGATTCCAAGTTCAGCTTTGCGTAGAAGTCAACGTTGCTTGAGAAGGAAATACTACTGGGAGATCCATATCTATGGGAAACTTTTATTACTTGGAGAAGATGCTATTAATAATGATAGGAAGGATATTTTTGGATGTAGTAGTCAACATATTTTTTCTCCTAATAGTTACTGAATGAAAAGATCACTCCATTTCAGGCTTGGCTTTGGTATGTAGGAATAACCTTGTGGAAGAGCTGACTATGAAAACAGTACTGGAGCAAATGCTGACAACTTAACCAATTTCAAATGGAATTTGAACAAAATGCAGGGAATACAGTTAAGCGAATTAATTAACTAAACTGAAAAGATCAGGGGACAGGTTTTGTGGGTTTTTAAATTTTTTCTCCAGAAAACAAAGTCCCCAAGCTGTCAAAACTGCACGTAAAGCATTCTATTGGAAATGTAAATGTACGATTACCTGTCTCAGAATAAAGGGTAAGCAGAGATCCTGCAAACAAAGAAGGCTAAAGGCTTCTGTGTAAATTGTAAAAAGTTAAGCTGAGTTCTTTGCAGAGGAAGCTGATGCAAATAAAAGGTGTCCTTCAGACGCAGAATCATGAAATGAAGCCATGATGCATTTAATAAGTAGTATGCCTTAAAAATAATATAGAGATTATCTCAAAATGAGGTATTTTCTACCTCCACTCTATTGAGAGTGATAATGTTGGAGGTCCTGTATTAAAACCAAGGTTATTTGTGTAAATGATGGCCTGAAAAATAGAATCTCTGTTTTAAGAATAAAACCTAAGTGTCTGATCTTCCCGGATCCTGGGAACTATATGATATCTATCCCTAAATGACTGTAGTCATGGCACAAGGTCCTCTCCCTAGCTATATTCATTGTTCTTGTAGAATATATTACTCTTTCTGCAAGGTTTATGTTGGTTGTGTCATTAGACGTCAGCTCAAAATATTGTAAGGGCTGACACATAAACCTTAAAACCTGATGTCAAGCATTTTTGGTCGCTCAGTCCTTCCAGAGCTGCTCACATATGACTGGAGAATAACAAATACTTTTTTTTTCCTGTTAAAAAGAAGCAAAAATCTGACTTGGGTACCTATAGATTGATTATTCTGACATTTGTTGTATGAAAGAGTTTAGAACAAGGGAGTCATTATTAAAAACAAGGAATAATGATGAATGGGAGAGGAAGATGAAGCATAACTTTACCATAGCCAGATTGTGTCAGAATAATTTGATGGTCCTCCTTGATAGTTGTTGCATTTTTGAAAAGTGTGGGATTCTTTTTTTCCTTTTCTAACCACGAGCCTTGGATTTGGTGTTAGATTTCTGGTAGAGAAAAAAAACTGTTTATAGCATTGCAAAGAGCACTGATACAGTTTCACTGGGAATAAGAGTACATTTCCAGTGCTTGGTGTTCAAGAAAGATGAATTAATGTCTGGAAAAATTGTATGAAAACAATTAAGAAAATAGAGGTACTCTCATCTTGAGGACTGGAGGAGGATAACGTTGCTTAGCATAGTGAAGGGGAATATGAAAAGGGTGTGATTATTGTCAATTATATATCAAGGGAATAAACAGAAAAGAAAGAATTCTTTCCATTAAAGCACAGCTATGAATCATAAACTAGGCATAAATAAACTCAGGTTAGCAATTAGGAGCTTATTCCATAGAAGTAGAGTGTTTTTGAACAGCCTCTCGGTCAGCTGATGCTCACCTTTCTCTTGTCACATTCTCTCATGAAAAAAGTCGACTGAAATAGGAAACACCTCTTCTGCCCAGGACTTGTGGGGTCCACAAGAAATATTTTCACAGAACAAGTATTTTATATTAAAAAGCTTTGCATGGAGGAATTTGTCGTGGCTTTTGTGTGTAAGGACTATTAGTGTTGCATGTATCTGTTCAAAGGCTCATATTTCCGCACGGAATTAATGAAAAGTAGAGCCTTGAGTATCCATGGAGACAAAATGTGCTGGAGGACATAAAAACTGAAAAAGTTAGGAGATATTTTCATCTCTAGAATTTTTTAGTATGGAATGTATTTATGATGGAGTTCTGGGCTTTAAAGCATGTCAGTATCACAAAGGCAGGAAATGCAGAACTGAAGCTGGCAAAGATCGGTAATCAAGTGCATTAGGGAAATGAAGACTGAGCTTTAGTTTGACTGGGGCAGAAAAATAGCTTGTAGTTTCAGTGATTTAATCCAATTCCATTTCCCCCCACTTTTCTTCTTTTTTGCCATTTGTAGTGTAATTTTAAATTTTTCTTATTTTTTATAATTTATTCTAAGGTTTCTGCCTAGTGGCAGAAATGTCACTCGGCCATCCCTTCCCCACTGGTGAGGAATGAGATGGTGGGTTTGTCCCCATGTGTCTGGGGACAGGGCACAGTTTGATTCTTGTAAAGGGATGGAGAAGAGCCCTGGGAAGCGCTAGCAACCCAGTCCAGCGAATAATGTGAGGGTTGTTTTTTTTTTTTTTTTTTAAAGACAGAAGCTATGCAGCCTTAAAAGGACTTGTTTAAATTTTTGTGCGTGTGTGCTGAGTATGTCAAGTTTGTAAGGAGCCAGCAATTCTTGCATCCTTTTAAAGTGAAAATTATAGAATGCTTCACATTCTGTTTGTCACCAAAATGCAGATTTCTATCTCTCACTACGAGGAGAATCATAAAACTGATTTTGGTGAGAAACAGCGTGAGGACTGTTTTGATAATTTGCTATTTAAAAATGGGTCAGGAGGCCAGGATTTGCTGGCTTCCAACAACCTTGACATAGTGCGGTCAGAAGGGACCCCCTTTCCTCCCCACCCCCTCCCCCTGCAAATCTAAACAAGTCCTTTTAAGGCTATATGGGAAGGATGGCTGATAGCTATGGATATAGGTACTATGTAAATCATTGTGTAATAGGAGAAGTACTGGAATAAAATGGAAACCAGAAACAGCAGCTGAAGTGCAAAGCTCTGTAAAAGTTAGCTAGAGGTTTGATGCACCTCTTGGCTTCTTTACCTTCAGATAGTTTCAAGTGGTTGGGGAGTGTGTGGTTTGTGCCTGTTGTACAAACCTAGCTGAGCTAGGGTATCAGAGAAGCATCTGAAGAGTTTTACAAGCACTCAGTAATTGGCTTCCATGAATTACTAAAGACTGCAGCGAAGGAGGCTTTTTGGATTTCAGCATATATGGTTTGCTAATGGGAACTGAGTGGTGAAATACTCATTTGCCTGTCATTTTTTCAGTGTGCTTCCTGAGGTTACAGTTACTATTTAGAAGGTAAATGCTGTGAGCCTTTGAACAAAGTGAGAAATGGGATTGCTGCTTTGGGACAACTTAGTTCTTTCCTATGTGCCTTACATTTCCAGCTTTTCCCACATGGAGCTGTTGTGATTAAGTTGCACACTCCACCTAACTTTCCTCCCACCAGGCACTGTGCTTCACTACACTTATATTCACTACATTTAACATTTAATACTTTCTCCAGTGTGTGGTTTTATTATGAAATGTGTGTTGGGTTGATGGTCAGGAGGTGCTTGGATTAGCAAGCTGATAGAGCAATTTTTTTCTTTTTCCTATTCTAAACTGTATTAATTTGGGTATTAGAATGGGTTGAATGCAGTATCACTTAGATTAGCAAAACATTAAAATAATTCCTGTAAATCAAATCCCTTAATGCATCTTCTGATCTGTGAAACCTCTCTGGAATGGCCTTGGCTTAGCCAAGGTGCACTCTAGTATGGGCAACGGGCTGTGAGTGTGATCTGGCTAGGAATAAATGTAATGCAGCGAAGACTATCCTGAAAAAAATTTTGGCATTGTTTCTATTATATGTAGAACTTTTAAAACATATTTGATTTCTGTTTGGCTTGTGGAGTACCTCTGCAAGACTCTGATCCTAATCCCTTTAACGTGAATGGGAGTTGTTTCTTCTCTCTCTGTTTCTTCCCCCCCAGATATTGCTGGTATGTCAGACACTCCAGCACACCTTAAGCATTCCCAAGGGTCTGTCTGTTTTACTTCTGGAAATGGCTTTATTACCAGACTTTGAATAATGGCTCTTTAACTGGGCATTGTCTTCATTTGTAATCATCATGACATGGAGGGCAGAACAACCTTTCCTACTTTATAGTACTCCTCAGTATTTTTATTTCCAGTAAATATTAGCATGCCATGCCAGTACAGGATGCAGCTAAATCCAGTTGTGGATAAGTGCTTGTTAACACGACAGATTCAGTTACCTCTGTTAGTAAGGAACACTAGGCTGGTCGAAGGCATAAAGACTTGTGCCATCTTTTCGTGTTGTCTTCTCCTTAACATTGAGTCAACTTCTACAGCTGATGTTGTGACCTCAGTGAAAGTCACTTGTCCCATTTGTCATGGAGTATGCATTTAGCTAGTTCGGCACATTTGTGTTCCTTTTTGTGGGAAAATGTGCTCAGGAGACGCTGAGTTGGGACAGAGCTTTTGTGAAAAAGCATCCTGGCAAGAAGGCAAGGCAGGAGACTTGATCAGGGCAGTGCTGTTCCTCACTGAGTGTCAGCAGCAGAGGGATGCCAGGATTTGTGGGTTTTGAATGGAGCTGCCCATCAACAACCTTGAGTCTAAATGGAAGATAACACTCCCCTATGGAGGAATTTCAAGGCAGTGAGACGAACAAAAACTCCTCAAAGGAAGAAATGGTCTGACTTTATTGTTTTGTGACTTTAGAAAATGTCAGTTTTTATTTTGAGAGTTGCTTTCTCTGGTTTGCAGTAAGAGACCAGACTGTTTCCTTGGATTTCTTCCCTAGACACACAGTCTTGGGCAACTTCACATTCACATTTGAATGTAAATTATTTGAGTCAGTCTCATCATTGGCATGAAATAGTAAAATAAAATCTAAGTGAGATGGATTTCTTTGAAAAAGGTTATTAGCTTATTAATTTCTTGTAATTTGGTAATGAGTTACTCAGACAAATGTTTTTATTATGTTCTTTCTTTTTTTTGTTTGTTCTCTCAAGGAGAACTCTTGCTTTTGGCAATGATTTTCACTGGCCACATGTAGATGGAATATAAGTGTGCGGCCAGCACACTTTCATGTGCTGCATAATGAAAAAATGTGTGCTATCATTTTGAATTATGAAGAAATTTGTTTATAAAAACATTTCAGTATTCTCTGGGGTGCAATTATTTATCACAACAGGTACTTTTTATTTCAACATGTACTAATTAGCATGTTAATAACTTTAAAAATTCAAGACTGGCAGTGAAGGCTTGGGGAAAATAGCATAATGTACTAATTTGGGATTTTTTAAGTAGTATTCTGCCACTTATTTTCTCAGCTGGTTGGTAAACTACTGTTGATAAAAGTTTCTCTTTAACTGAAAGAACAAATTTTATGGGGTTAAAACAGTTTTTCCTTCCTCTGTGAAGGGTGAGGAATAAAAGTAATAACTCACTTGAGTCTACTAATAAAACTTCAATGACTGCCACTCTCATCTTAAAAAACCCGTATTTCTTTATATGTGTTCTTACTAGTTTCGCAAGTGCTAATATGACTTATACTTTATTTTTTACAGAATTAGAGACTAGTTAAGATTGGAAGGGTTCCTCTGGAGATCATCTAGTCCAACACCTTGTTCAGATCAGGGTCAGCTACAGCAGGTTGCTCAGGCCTCTGTTTGGTTTTATTTTCAGCATCTTCAGAGAGACTACACAGCCTGTGTGGGCATTCATGCCGGTGTTTGACCACCCTCACTGTAGAAGTTTCTTCCTATGTTTAAGTGGAATTTCAGCCTGTGCCCCCATTGTCTCTTGTCCTGTGACTGGGCACCAAAGAGAAGAATCTGTACTTCCTTCCTCCTTCAGGTATTTCTACAGATTGATAAGACCCTTCTAAGGCATCTATTCTCCAGCTCTCTCAGCCTCCCCTTGTATGAGATATGCTTGCATTCCTTAATCATCTTTGTGGCCCTTCGCTGGAGAACTTGCTCCAGTAAGTCCTTGTTTCTCTTGTATTGGGGAGCCCGGAACTGGATCCTGCATTCTCAGCCATGCTGAGCAGAGGGGAAGGATCCTTTCCCTTGACCTGCTGGTGACACTTTGTCTAATTCAGCTTATGCAGCTTAGGAAGCTGATTGCCTTCTTTGCTATGAGGGCGTGTTGTTGGCTCCAGTTCAGAACCAGGGCCTCTTCCACAATGTTTTCAGCCCAGTGGACCAGCTATATTTGGCTGATATGCTGAGCAGTTCTTGCTTTGCACCCAGGTCTCCCTAGAGGTCTGGCAGGTCAGATGTGATGTGGGCCTGAGAGGTGACCTTGTCATTAGGGTTGTGTACCTTTGTGCAGCGTGCCTGCCCTGTGCTACAGGGCAGCAGAGGCAATCTGCATGCCCATCACCTCGTGCAGCATTTGACATCTGCAGCTGGCTTGGGAGCCTTATGGTGGCAGCTGGACATGACTGCAGTGATCTGCTAGGGAGCGTGGTCCCAGGCATGCAATCAATACCACGTGCTCTGTTTGTTCACACAGTGTGGACAAGAATACACAAGCTTGGTTCCACATTGAGCTTTCTCTGTTGCAGGTAGCTTCATTTCTTATCTTACACAAAAATGTGAGCTAGTATCTGGGAGAACTGGTCTT
This sequence comes from Falcunculus frontatus, assembly GCA_013398115.1. NCBI lineage: Eukaryota > Metazoa > Chordata > Aves > Passeriformes > Falcunculus > Falcunculus frontatus. The sequence goes on from VZRV01000480.1 coordinate 746,566, forward strand.
GTCCTCTAAAGCCACTGTAGTTCTGTGGTTTTTACATACCCATTTTCCCCGAGTGGTTTGTAAATGAAAGGCTTTTTTCTTTTAAGTGTGCGTATTCCACTGACGTTAAGGAAAGACTTGTAAACCAACAAAACTTTGTAATATTCAGCAGACATAGTATCTGTCAGTACTCTTAGCTTCCTATTTGAGTTATGTTGGATTGCAGCTCACCCTTCCTTGTGTTTTCATGTATATGAAAAATTAAGGAAGCTTGAAAGCTTATGCATGGTTCAGGGCCAAGAAATCCTGCCTGTGGACTTAAGATATCTTGCAAAAACTTCATCAAACAGGAATAATATTTTGAAACAAAAGCAAGGAAATCAAAGACCTCTAACATAGTAACTTTACACCACAGTGCTTTTGTAATGGCATTAAGTACTATTGTCAGATACAAGGATGCAATTCTTTGAATTGAATGAATGCAGAAGACTGTCAGAATGATAATCTGGTTTTCCAGCTAACACTTTTCTTCCTTACAGTAAGGAAAGCTTAATATCTGTATATGAGTACATGAAAGAATTGATTGCTTTAGTAGGTGAACGCTTAAAAGTACTGAGGCTTTGAAGCTCACTTTGAAGAGGAAGTATGATGTAAAAGTAACGAATTTTTCTTTTTTTTTCAAATTGTATAGCCTTGTATCAGTGATGAAAGTACCTAATACTACCTCTGTATTTGAAGCCAAAATACTTAAATGAGTATGAAAATCGTTTGTAAAACTTTTTTCCCCTCCCCTGGACTTGCTGCCAATGGATATTTTATATCTCAAAGATGTACAGCATTTAAAAGGATTTATTATTTTTAGGCTCATAGTGCTGTCATTCTGAAAAATGCATGTTGCCCTGAATTAGGAGGATGAAAACTCGAAAGCAGTTACTTGGTTTGCTCCAGATGTTCACCAGAACAATGAAGAATTAAACTTGCCTTTGGTTATTCTTCAGTAGGCAGTCTTACAGAGTAGCAACTCGGTAAGACATAGAAGAGAAAAAGGCCTGAGTCTATATACAAACAATTATAAATATTCAATAACTTCTGGAAAAATAACAGTTTGGTTGAAAAACCAGATGGACTTTGAAATGAGAGTTAAAAGTGTTTGCATTGATAGTAAGGTCCAATGGAAGACTGGTAGTGTCTTCTAGGCACAGACTGTTGTGATGAGCCACGTGTACCTGTAGTGAAGAAGAGCACAGCTGTTGCAAGTCACTGAGATAAAACCAGCTAGGCCAACCATCTTCACTCAGTGAAAGGAAAGGGGAAAGAAGGAGCAGAGTGCTGAGCTTTTTAGCAGAAAAGAGAAGAACAGCTTTTTTTTTGTTCTGGATGCTCCTCAGTACCGGTCAGTTAGCCAGATATTTCTGTTTTACAGTGTGAGGTGATTTGTCATCTCTTCGTAGCCTTCCTCTGGACTGTAAATGTATGTTCTCAGAGGTGCACCAAAACAAGGAATGTGCCTGGACTATATATGCTGATGTAGAAATGATTAATGATTGAGGAGACTCCTTTTCTAACAATGGCTGTTTCTACTCAAGCTGAGCAGTATTCGTCTTAATGTGATGTGCACAAAGTTTTGGACTGAACTGCTAATACTTCTCAGCACTCCACAGGAATCCCTACAAGATCTGGGATGAAATAAATACGTGTGTGCGAATCCTGATCGTGAGTACGTGGATATGTGAAGTGAGGTAAGGATGTGTTGGAGTAGAATAGTTTCATTCCTGCTCCTTTTTAAAGGTTTCTGCTCTCATTGAATAGTTTTCCTCGTTGCTGTCCTGTATGCGCAAGGCAGCTGTTTCTGAAAAGCAAGCTTCACATTTCTCCTTAGAGTTAAAATACGAGGTTTTTGGATGCCTCACTTTCCACTTTACTTTTACAGCCCTCTGGCACCTTAGCTCCAGGGAGCCCCTTGCAGCTCTTGCCAACTCTGGCTGCGTGCAAGACCCCTCAGTGTAGAGTACAGAAATGCTCTTCATACTGAGGCAGCAGCCTTAGAAGCTCAAGTACTCACTTAAGCTCACTTCTGTTGCTTAGTGTTCATTGAACCTGCAGAAAGTCTTTCAAGAAGCTGTCTTCAGTTCATGAGGGACAGCTCTGCATATATCATCCCTTCTACGCATTAACCTGATGTATTCTTTAATTCTTAGCAGCTAGGACTTAATCATACATTCTAGGTGTGAAAGTGAGTTTCTGTTTGACTACCAGTAACTAGAAGTGTCACATTGTTAATGTTTGGGAGGCATTAATGTGTTGTTATATTGTTAAACACTAATATCCCACTGGATATTTGGAAGCATGCAGAGATTGATTTGTTGCAGTACCAGTGTTCTCTTGGAATTTAAAATGAGAAAGCTGCTAGATCTGTTCCTTTTGGAAAGCTGCTGTCTGAAGTTTGTGGCTGTGTTCCCTAGTTCATCAGAGACACTCTCATCAGTGGAATGAAATGAATAATAGAAATGACACAGTACTGTATCTTTACAATAGACTTTATCTATTCTTTTTTTGCTGTGCAGTTCCCTGAGTATTTCACTCAGGATGACCAAGGCTGATTGCCATGTACACAGAATCCTCTTATATCTGGTAGTGTATGTGATTATTCTTACGCTGGATGTGTTTATAACAGGAGCAGTGTCAGTGTATCACTACATGAAAGAAAGACTCTTCTAGCATACATCAGTTAAATCATCCAGATGGTAGAAGCTACTTCTTTCAGATTTTTATCAAATTCTGCTTTAGGAATTGCCTCTGCTGGTAATACTGAGAAGTAAGGCATGGGGCCTTTGAGGGGCAGCAGCCAGTATGTGCTTTATGTGTGGTAAACAGCCGGGTGTATGCCGCTGTACTTGCATGTCACCTGTCATGGTACAAATGAGGAGTAGCGTCTTGCTGAGACATTTCTGAGGTGGGAACTTTGCATAACGGAGGCCCCTTGTGGAGTGTTTGATGACACTATAAATTTTTATTAGTGTAACTAACTTCAAGGTTTGAAATCGGGTGCTGAAAAGGGGAAATGCTCTCTGCCTGTGCCGTGTCACCATGGGTGAAGTCCAACATCTGTTGTCATGTAAGATAATTGTTACTTGTCCTTCAGGCAGTATGATGTTTTCTGTCAACTGGTATTTTTGTATCTGCTTTTAACTCTGTTACTTAAAATATTCTTAGAAGCTGCAAAATAACTCTGCTCATGCATCTATATTTTCTTTGGTAAAGGTGTTGGAACCCAGACCTTTGTCATCTTCACGGTAGACTTTGAGAAGACGTCACTGGTGACTGACTGTCAGGATAGAGAATGAGGAGATTTGGTCATTTACAAAAGTTATCGAAGGATGTTTGTCATACTAAATTTTTGCATGTAATGTCTCTTTTTATATTGTCTTGACTGAGTACCATGATGGTGTCCAGCAAGGATCTGCCTGTGGTGGCCTGCTCTGCCTGTGGGTGAGGAAGGTTGTTCCTCCCTGCTAAGATGAAGGGTTGGTGCAATATCACACAGAGGAGGTGCTCATGGAGGAAATGTGTGCATGCTGTCCCACAACGCCTTGGGCTGTTGATGTAATTTGTTTATGCTGAGAGAAAACCTCTTATTACAGTCTAGTAGGATGGCAAACCACAATCAAAACAGTTAAATTCGTACACCATGTGAAGAAGCTCATTTAATCCTCAGGCAAGTTTCAGAGGTCAAGTCCTTTCATCCCATTCCCTCGTCTTGGCAGAGGCTCGGTGCCGAGGAAGAGTCCTGTCCTCGCCCTGTAATTCCTCCTCCAGACAGCCCCCCCAGCCAGAGGAGACTCTCTTCCTTGGATGTGTTATGTCCCTGGACCTGGTGTATGCATGCGCAGAGCAGCTATGCTGGAAATGTGTATTGCTCAATCATCTTCTAAAACAGCTCTCGATGGTTCCCTTCAGGCCCCCGATCTTACCTTCCCTCCTCGCCCAAGCTGTAGAAATGGAAGTGTGTAGGGAGCCAGGGCACAGTGGGTTTCCACATGGATGCCACTGTGGGATGGCACCACACACGAGTGGAGGTGAAAGAGCTGATGTACTGGTGAATGGGTTTAGGGTGGAAAGGACAGATAGAAAGTCAAGGAAAATGGCAGACAATGGTGTGTAAGGGCAAATGTCAGAAGTGCTTGTAAATATTTTGTTTTCTGCCTGATTTTTAGGATGTATGTGTTGCTCTGTAACTTGAAAAATGGGAGAAAAGCTGTGAAAATTTGGCTGTACGCTAGCCCAGGATTTTTCATGAGCAGGGAAGCAGAAAGCATTGGCTCTTGTAAAACCTACGTCTCCTCAGAGTAACTTCCATCCCAGTGGTGCACTTGGTTTGCCCAGTTATGTTCCTTGTGAATGCGACATCAAAATATTTACAAGAGCCGCTGCCTTGGAATGTCCCAGTTAGCTTTGGAGTGGTGGGGACGAGCAGCTGCGGTGGCCTCTGTCTTCTTGCTGCCAGGTGGGGTGCCTGCAGGGATTCTTCATCTCATCCTGAGCTTTGCTTTCCAAAGAGTTTATTTAACACTTGTCAGTTATTTATGATGTTAAAGCCAACTTTTATAGGAAAGTCACATTAATTCACGCAAAGTAAGCTGTAGATGTATACGGCTAAAATGTTACCAAGAGCTCTGAAGCTTGAAAAGGTTAAGGTTTATTCAAAGACAGGACACTGCTCACATTTGCCAGAAAACAAATCATGGAGGAGATAGATTTATATAAAATGAGTTGGCACCAAGAGACAAAAAGCTCTTTTAGGCTTGGTCTCGAGAGACATGGAAAGTTCTTGTTAAGCATTAAGCATCTGGGAAGCCTCTCACCTTTCAGGTGCTCGGACCTTTGCAGGGTTGAACATCTGGAGACCTTTTTAAAGTTTGTTTTATTGACATATATTTACCAAGTTGTCTAATACTTTCTTAACAGAAGGAGACAGGAGCTAGTTAGCACATATGAAGAGACATATTAGAAAATAAATTATAGTTTTGTAGTTAAATGTTCTTTTAGGTCTTGTAGGTGTTTGGGGGTTTTTTGTTGGTTTTTTTGAGGGGGGGATTGGGGTTTTTTTGTTGTTGTTGGGGATTTGTTTGATTTGTTGGGAGTTTTTTTAAAGAAAATTAAGTGTGGCAGTGGCAGATTTCTTTACTTCTGTCGGGATATTCCCATCAGTGCATTATTTTTGCTGATGTACTGTATGACTTTTGAAATGTCAAGTGAGGGGAGAATCCTAGAAAAAAAAGTTATTAAACATTCTTAGTTGCTCTGAAGTATGCCTACAATGAGGTTCTATTGGATTATTTTTGAAATAAGAATATTTAATTTTTAGACTCCTTCATTAGAAAACCCCACAAAGTTTGTGCAAGGTTAAAATAAATAACAGAAACTTTTTAGAGAGGTTTGATGGACCTTGTCTCAGATAGAAGACTTTTTTTATATCATTTGGATATGTTCTGATGCATTTTCCCTTACATGTAAAGTAAAAGGGTCAGTTGTTACATTCCTTTACATTTCTCTGACTATGTAAAGCAGCTGCTAGTGGTACAATATACCACTACTCTGAAGGTACCTTATGTGACAGCAAGACTTACACCAGCTCTCCTGAATGATTTACGTTTTGGAAATGTAGGGAAGTCACATCACGACAAATGTTAGTTTGCTGCATATCTGTATTAACAAGTTTCTGTCCATTACAAATGTATCTCTTTTACTCAGTGATACACGGAAAGTGGCATGTTCCTTTGTCACTGAAGGGTGATGCAGTTCACGTTCATTGTGGAGCTGCCATGGGAGCTCAGTCTCCACTGTAATCTTACCCACAGAGTTCACCCAGTGGCGATGCTGCAGCAGCTGCCTGATCTGCCTGTGTTCCATGCTAAGAAGAAATCAGACAACTGCTAATGAAAATTGTTTGAGTAAGAAGAGTAGAAGCAGGGGAAGCAGCCAGCATAGTAGTGCAATTCGCACTATTTTCAAAGTAATTGTCCTTTTCTCTTAGTGCATTTCTAGGATATAGTATGGACATCAAAACAAGTGACGAGGAAGACGTGCTGAATAGAGTCAAGAACTCTTAGGAGGAGGAAGTGGGGAAAGGAGAATGCAAAGCTTATCCAGGCAGATGAGATGGATTAGAAAACAAATATTATAGGGAAAGAGACAATATCAGTGAGGGGCACATCAAATGACTCCTGAGAAAGATCCTTAATAATAATAAGCAATGGAGCAAATAGGTCATGTTTTGGTAGGTGACCAGGAGATTTTGTAGATCAAGAAGTCAATCTTTATTGAATGAAAGAAGTTAATAATGGCTGACTTCCGTTCTAAAGGACATGGGTTATATTTTTAAACTTTATCTACCATGAAAGCAGTCTTCTGGGCAGTCCTGGAGCATCAGCATTAAAGAAAAAATCCTGCATGACTGAATTCAGTGTGTGTAGACCCACTGACTTCAGCAGACTGTTTCTACTCTTAAGTAGATACTCTTTCAGTATCTTACTAACCAAACTGACAGCTTGAAATGATACCTGAGGAGCTCTTTTTAAAAGTTTGCATTTTAAGATCTGGACTTATATAGTTTCTTTAACATTTACAATTCTAAGCATTCTAATTCATTGTGTAAAATCAGGGTCAAAGAAATCTCAGACTTTATTTTTTTATAAAGAATAATGGCATTATGATAAATCTTAAATTACAGTTGTCCTAACCTGGTATGTTTGACTTCTTTGAGGTGGAGTTTCCCATCCTAGGGCCAATCTAATATGTCAATAGAATTGGATGTTCTTTTCTTTTACTGTCTTTTTTGTGGGATGTCATCTCACTTTTCCATGGTTTAAGTTTCCCTATCTTTCTATTGATTCTGAGAATGTCTGGCATTGTTCTTATTTCATTTATTAGAGATCAACAGCTGGCTTTATTACTGTTTTTGTAGATGCTGCCTGTGAGAGATGCCTTTCTAATATGGTAGAGATGCTCTGAAGCATTAGAATGGCAGTCACTCCAAATGAGACAAAAATTTCCAGTTTCTGCCCTGCTGGGTTAAGGTTAACAAGGTTTAAGATTCTAATGCTGGATTGCATCTTTCCAGTGAAGTCTTCTGGTGAAGCTGTCAGACATTGATGAAATTAGTAGATTTCTTTACGAAGTTTTTTTATAACCCTTCCCCAACCTCACATTAATGTCTGTATATGTATGAAAGGTGCTTATAACAAGTCAGTAAATATGAATGTTAGCATGTATGCAGATTACAATAATTAGTGGGCTGTGGGTGGATGAAAAAATGAGTATGTGTGGATGTCTACTTGGTGCTCCTTTCTGGTGAAATTGTTAAGCACCTGGTGACAGGGGGGGAAGGAAGTTGTTGAATTTCATAACTTTTTCGTAAGAACATAAGTACAACCTTTCTGTGTTGTATTCTGTCTTGAAATAACTACCATAGTCTTGTTTTCGCATATGTAATACAAAGTTTGCAATATACACATTTTGTGGAAGTGTTAATTTTTAAAATCACCTTGGAAACTCATCAGTCAAATGCAGTTGGTATATTATAATTCTTTGTGCTATCTACTTTCATCTTCTTTTCTTTGTAACACATTGACAGATTAAAATGAACACTTAGCGAGTAATAAGCTTTTATTTTATTTTTTGAGTACAAGTTTCTAATAGGTCGTGGCTTGGAGATACTTTGTCTGTGCCAAACTCAACAGCAACCGAAAGGAAAACCCCTCTAACAACATAAAACCCAAATATGACTAAGGATGTTATAAACCACAGTAAGATACAGAAGAGAGATGGAAAAAATCTGTTAATAACTTTCATTTCATCCTTTTGTCTTATATCACCTATCATTGTGTGACAAGTGGAAAAACTCCTTGGGTTTCTTTGAAAGAAAAAAGAAGTGCGCATTTTATGGTGGCATTCTTAAAGTGTATTTTACCTCTGTGTTTTTATTACAAATTTTCAGCTGAGCTGTGAAGTGGAGCAACTGACCTAACATGCAGGGTATATATAGAGAGGGAAAACATTTAAAGCATGTTTTATGTCTTTCTACAACATTTCTGTCCGGTAGAATATAATAAAATAAAGTAGCAGAAAGTTGGAAATAGAATTCATAATAGGAGGACTTGGCTTTAAAAACTTGAAATATTTGCTATTAAAAATTTGCCTTCCTTCCTTGCCAATACAATTATTTTCAATAATCTCAGTCCTTTTTCAAATACTGTATTGTGAAAAAGCAATTACTGAAAGACCTAAGCTGGTACAGAAAAACTGTTCAGTCCGAACTGATAATTTTCTTTCAGGGACACAGTAAAAAATTGTTCTTGAATTGTAAATGGTTCTCACTTGTATAATTAACAATAGAGAAAAACAATTCAAAATTAAACTTTCATGTCACACTAATCACAAAACAAATCAGAAGCTCAGCTGAGTAACTTTATGGGAAATGCTTTTAAGATTAATAGATAGCAATCTGCATAAGTGTTCTTTGTAGTTTAGTTGTTTCATATTGGTTCTTTCTTGTTTTGCAAGTGGTTAAGCTTTGGTGGTTTTTGCCTGGTTCTACAGGAGGCATTTTTGAGTCTCCTACCTTGCTGTCCCATATATGTTTTATGAAGAAAGTAAGTTAATTTTCAGTGCTCAGCTGTGTCCTGCCAATCCTTTGTTCAAATCCAGTGGAGTCTCCCTTGAGTCGTGCAGGATGTGGGTGAGAGCCCCCAGCTGGGGTGTGACCGACCTCCTGCTCCCTCTTGCACATGCTGCAGTGTCCATATGGGCACTCACGTCCTGAGGAGCCTGAGGAGGGCTGCTGTGGCACAAGGCTCTGCTGGCTGCTGGGTGCAGTCACTCTGGCTCTGAGGTGGTGGAAGCTGGGACACATCTGCTGCTCCACGGGGCTCGGCTTGAGGAGGCACTGAAGCTCAGCGCTCCAGTGGTTGTGAAAGTGTTGTAACTCCCCTTTGTCCTGTACTCCCCAATGGGGGGTTTCTGCTTGCAAGCATGGAGGGTTTAAGAGTGAAGCGTCAGAAGCGGCTGTCCTTTGTGCACATGTATTTTTTCCCCTGTTGGTAACAGCGTTGGCTTTTACAGAGGCACATGAGAACTGCGTGGGGTCAGTGCTCCCAACAGAACTGGGATTTCACATTTAAAAAGAGACATTTGGCTCAGACATAAGAAATGGTGGGGTTCAGGTAGTGCTGGTGGCTTTCTGACCTCTCTCACTCCTCCAGCTCACCAAGGGTGTTTCCTACTCTTCACTGCTTATTGGGCTCTTCTTTATGCTTCTCACCATGCAACGTATGTATTTATAGCTCTTAAGTGTGTAAACACTCATTGCCACTGAGTTTATTAGCCTATCTTCTGTTTTGCTGCTGATTATGTTTCTAAGATGCTTTTACCAAGGACTATTATAATAAATTATAAGTAATTAAATAATTGTTTAGAAATGCTCTGACTCAAGCTTATTCTACGCATGAGGACTAGTTTAATTTTTTTTTTGGTAAATGGCAACTATTTTCCGTAAAAGTTTGGAACTCTTGAGCAGCAGAAGGGTCTGCAAGCAAATTAATCAGGGTGATCGTAGTAAAACCAGCCCTGCTCAGGCTTTTTTCCTCCCTTCTGTGTGGGAAACATGACGTTTTCTAACCCGATAGTGGGAATGTTTTCTTCTGCAGGCCTGAGTCACTTGTGAGGAATGTTAAGATTAATGCACAAGATGAATTTTCTCACTGCTGCCTTCTCCACTGCAGAAATGGAAGTCTGTTTGCCTTTAAACTTTTCTTTCATTTTCGGAAAAATTTCAGGTACTCTGAACATTTCTTTTACTACGAAGTCAAACCCAGTTTTGTTCTGTAAAATGTGTAAAATTTATCCTTGCATTTTAGTGACCATGAGCACAGAGGTCTCCATGCATGTTCTCTTTCAGACTTAGCTTATTTTAGAGTGTAGTGATTAATCTTTGAGCTGTGAGCATACAGCTGTGAACAGTTTTTACTTTTATCAGGGTTCCCTAGATGTACAGTATCAATTTAATGCATTTTTTTTCCATTTTCAACATAAAATTAATTATAGCTAATCTATAACAACAAGTGTTCTGAAACGGCATTTATATTGGATTCTCTAACAGAGCTTACTCTTGCTGTCATCTTTCTTAATTAAGCGTTAAGAATTCTTGAAAGAATTAGTCTTAAATACTAAAACTAAAATATGAGATAAAGGATGTCTTCCCAGGTTGTTCCAGAGTAAGCACTATTGTCTATATATTGAATCTCATCAAAGGCCAGATTTTAATGCACATTAATGTCATTGTGACATGTATTGCATAAGTGTTCCCATTGAATTTGAGCAAAGAGACTTAAAGTTCTATCTTAACTGAATAAACTGTCTGTTAAAGTAATTTCAGGAAAAGCAGTAGTACGAAAATGAGTTAATATTCCCATGGCCAATGCAACTTCATTTATATAATTTTAAAATTTAACAGATGTAGTTGAAAGCCATCACAAGTGAAAAGAGTACAACTGGCTTTTTCTCTGTAGTTCGTAAATAATATGTTCTGTGTAATATCCCTAAAGGAGCAGGAGCAAAGCTCCAGATATCCTTCTTTGTACTTTGGGCTAGACGTTAGTTCCAGCACTAACCATGACAGCTTTGTCCTGCACGGACAAAGACTGCAGGGGAAATGCCTGCCTTTGCTCCCTGCCCTCCTTGTGTCCCAGTGCTGCTGCCCACAGAGTGGGGATAAAAGGTGACCTGGAAGCGATAACACTGGCTTTGGGCCCAACAGTATATTTGTGTGTCTTATTAAAATGAAATCAGTCTGGAGAACAGTTAGGAAGAAATGGAGGTGCTTCAGGTGAGTGTATGAGTAACTTAGTATGGTCATGTTCAGGTACCACTGCTGTGTGTCATGTGTGCCTGCTGATGCTCGTTGACTGTGTTCTCTTTGATGCTCATATGATTGGAGAAGTAATTATTCCAATTAAGACTTAAAATAAAAACCACAAAAAACCATAATTTCCATTTTAGATAGGTTGCTTTCTCAGAGAGGTTTATTGTCACAAAGACGTATAAAATCCTATTCCACCGATGTAACTGAAATTTCTGCCTTGTTCTTCACTTAGGGCAGACGTTTATTTGGGGTTTCTTGTAGTGTTAAGGGACAGAGATTTTCTCATAGCAAATGTCCTGTTCTTGTTGTTGGTGGGATTTGGTTCTCCACTGTGATGAGGAGGTAATAGAGGTGGGAAAAAAGGTAACATTAAAACTCTTGAACGTCTGTCTTCTCATTCAGTCAATGAGAAGACATAATTAGTAATGGAAAAGGTAATTAAAATTTGACAGGCTGCCAAAATTTGTATATCACATCCTTTTTTTTTCAATAGTGCATTATTTTTTGAAACTATTTGTGACTCTTGGCCTTTTTTTTCTCACCTTTCTGCATCTGACTGGTCATTTCAATTCTCCTCATTTCCTAATGCCCTGAATTTTTCTTTGCCTGTTGACAACACCGTATTTCTTTCTGTGTTCTCCTTGTTTACATTTGCTGCTTTTTCTTTCTGTGTTCTCTTTATTTACATTTCCTTCTTTTTCATTCTGTGTTCTCCTTGTTTACATTTGCTGCTTTTTCTTTCTGTGTTCTCTTTATTTACATTTCCTTCTTTTTCATTCTGTGTTCTCCTTGTTTGCATTTGCTGCTTTTTTTTTTCCATAGATTTCTGACACTGTTGATTTCCTGCTCAGTCCCATACTGACTACTTATTAACTTCCCTGAATTGTTCCCTTTGGGTATTTAATGCTTGCTTCTACAATTTTTCATGATCCTTCTTTTGTTCCTTTCTTGTTATACCATAATAAAGATTGGTTATTATTCCTATTATACCAACATAATTTTCTGGGACTCTTGTATCATCATTAGGCAGAAAAAAAGGCAAGCGTGTATTTTGGTGTACTTAACAGGGCTAGAAATTAGTTAGAAGTGTAAAAGATTAAACCTTCCCCTTGGCTTGGAGACTCAAATTTCATGAGAGTTCTCTATTTAGATAGCCTTGCAATTTCTGGTTTTCCATATTCAGATCAGCTCCTTCCTATTTTCCCCATATCAATGCATTGTCAGTTTAGAACTTGTTCTCTGATCAATGAAAAGGTTAAGATAACATGGATGAAAATCCACAGTTAGTCTAAATGGGAGGAAAACTTATCTCAGTAAGACTTACTGAAAATATCTGAAGCATCGCACAGGTTAATAACAAGCCAACATGTCAGGTTAAACTGGAGAGGAAACAGATTGAATCACAAACTGCAGAAGACTTTGTGATCATCTTGCTGAGGCCTTTTCCAAAGACATTTATTTTATTTATGGTGTATGTTACTTTAGTATGTTTCTAAACAGACAAGAAAGAGGGATCAGAGTCATAAGAGCACAGAAATGTACTTGAAATTTAGCACTCTTCACACTGCGTTCCAGCCTGTCTGACAACAGTTGCTGTAAAGCATCTGGAGAAGAGAAAGGATTAAGCCCTGGATCTTGAACAATGCACTCATACTTGGGCAGTGAGTAGCAGGGTGCGGTCCACATCTGAGACTGGTGCTGGACTTCTATTCCTGCATCTACAAATGGTTTAGTGCTGACCTTAAACAATTTCCTTGGGGCTAAATTAAAAGAGGGAGGGAAGTGTCAAACTACAAAGTTGTAACAGACTTGTGAAATGCTTGGCTTTTTCTGGAGGGGAAACTACAGTCTTGAGTGCATGCCTAAGCTCCCTGTGCAATGGAAAGGACAGAGCAGGTGCCATATCACAGACCTGCCAGGGTGCCAGACAGGGCTGCACAGGACCCAGAAAATGTGGGCTCACTGTTCTCCAGCATGCCCTGGCAGGAGGTTCCAACTCCAGTTTCTTGGAAGAGCTACAAGCCACTAGGTTAGAGAATAGACTAAAATCAGGAATCTATTTGTTTGTGTTTGCCCTGGTTGATTATATTGGTGTGGTTTGGGGTTTTTTTTCCCCACTGGTGGTCATGTCTGATTTTTGGGTTTGATTTGAGGCTTTGATTTTTTTTTTTTCCCCTTCACCCTTTTCTTAGTTTGTTTTTGTTCTTCGTTTTTTTTTCATATATATTCCCATATCTGCTTAGTGTTCTGGCCATGAAGCTCTTTTTTTTACAGAAGAGCCTATTTCCATGTTTTTGAATGAAAAACGTGGTCATCTCTTTGTCCTGTAAGCATGTGGCCTTTTACATGTACCTCTGGGTGACCACCTCCTGTACTTTCTGCCTGTTCAATCACTGCTGTGTGTACCTTAGTGTGGTGCGGTGGGGCTGAGGTATGGAGACCAGACTGACATTTTACTGATCGTGCCAGAAGGGCTGTGGAAACCTGGGCAGTTTCCCTGGTCTAAATTTAAACACCTATGTACAGTCCTTGTTAGGCATGTGGCACAAACCTTTTGTTTTAGTTTTCTCACTTGTAAATTGGAGTGATTGTTGAGAGCTGGGTACTTCATAGGGATATGGATCAGTCCCCTCTGCTGCTCTGGATTCAACAAGCTGTATATGTTGTTTTAAACATAGTTTGCAAGCTGATCATGGTTGATTTGTTCTTATTAGTCACAACTCTCAAACGGTGTGAGGTATTATCCCCACTTATTTCTAACACTGCACAAAAGAGAGTAGAAATGTTCATTTCTAAAGTAAAATCAAGCAGTCATTTTCTATATTCTCAAAATCTACAAAGAAATAAAGGCTTACCTTCTTCTGATTTTCTCTTCATAGGATCTTATGTAATAACTAAAGTGATAGTTCTTAGACTGAACTTTTGTATATTATTAATATGCTTTTTCAAGATCTTTCACTCTTTTGCACATCAAACTACAACAACATGGCATTGGGACCATCAGTAGCAATTTGGATCACTTTACCACCAGTCCTTCTTTTTACTTATTACGTAAAATCTTTATGTAATAAGAGGATATGGAGTTATTCTTCAGGGACATTTGCATCTTAAGATGTCTCTAACCCTTCCTCTGGAGTGCATTTTTTTCAAACATGTCAAAATACTGTGAAAAAGCCTAGTCACCAAAAATTAGAATGTCTCTGTCTTTCTTGCTTTACAAAGTAGTGACTGAATCTGTAAGATAAAACCTTCAGGAGCCTCGTGAGAAGTTGTGAACCTGAGCCTGGCTCTGTTTTAGCCCTTGTGAAAAGGCTTTCCTTCTGTCCAGCACTTTTGCCAGTTAAGGCATTAGAAAAACTTCCATTACCAGCGTGTGAAGGCAGAACAAATGAATGTGGTCCTGCTCCAGCTAACATTTACTGAAAGATTGATGTGAGCTTCCTTTAGGGCAAAGTTGTCTTCCTGTGCATTCGCAACAGAGAGAGAGAGATGGTATTGGATCTATACAGGGGTTCCATAGCTATTCCACCCTGCCAGGTCCCATTTAACTCTTTTCTCACTGGCTAACTTAGTTTACTGACATTACTAGGGACCCCATTAAATGTGGCATCATGGCCAGTTTTAGGATTCTACTTTCTGGATTTTTGTTTTCTTGAATGATGTACAAGCAGACACAAGTGTCTCAGAAGTGAGTAGTGTTTCGGGGTACCTCAGGTTGTGGATGACAAAGTCAGGTCACTGATTTTTTTCAAAGGATGGGGTCACAGCATCAATCTACCTCAGAGAACTTCTCAAAGTGAGTGGTTTTGACCTAAGTCTGAAGCAGCATATTTATATGAAAAGCCATACTCCCGTGTCAGAGAGAGTGAGATTATCACTTTGCTCATTCTGGGGGTCTTGCTCCCTGTCGAGATTTGGGAGAGGGAATACCAGAAGCAAGACGTGATCTGTCCAAAGCAGCAAGCTCTTCTGTTGTGTGATGAACTAGAACAACCTGAAGCTCTGAAGTCATGTAAGCATTTTCTCTAGGTGAGTATAAATGTCTAAAATATATCAGAACCCAATTTTTAACCAGGACTCTTTTAAATACATCTACCCAGAAGAAAATCTGACCATTTTGTTCTTATGTTTGCAAAACACAGGTAGGATTTACATAAGTATTGTTATTATTTACAGTTATAATGTTTGGGTTGGATATTCTCTAGCAATCAGTGACCAGCTAAATTAACATCCTTGCCTGGTTTTGTGTATAACACCTTGCTACATATTAAACCTATTTGTCAGGTAAGTGTTGATCTGAACAGAACAAGTGCCTTGCTGAGAGCAGCCCTGCTCATGCTAAAGCTGTGCCTTAGCTTCAGGAAATGCACTGTAATTAAATGCCAATAGAAATTGTTAACTTGGAAGTAGCTCAAGCACTATATTGCAGTGAGGTTTTGATTTCTTTTATGCCAAGGCAGTGTGAGAGCAGCACTTGATTTATCCTGAATTTACAGGACTGTGACAGACTATAATCTAGTTCTGGGCATTGGAATACTTCCCTGAAAAATAGAAGGAGTGTATTTTGTTGTTTGTTGTGGTTTTTTTTAAATAAGAAAATAAATCCTCTCATTCTCAAACTTCCTTTTGGAGACAGTAGGACTTTTTCTTACAGTTTTTCTCTTTTTCTTCAAATCTACGCATCCCCAGTATTTAGCTGTAGTGTTGAATCTAAACAGTACGCTCTCGATTTTTATACTTGGATTTTGTGTTAGTGAAAAAAACCTCTCAATACTCCCTGTGAGAAGCAAACAGAAGATGAAATATCTCAAGCTGCAGTGTGATTTGATTATTTAAGATTCTGATCTTCATCTTCTTGGTTAAGCTATAACGATATTCATTTTAATGCCCAGACCGTGTGGTAAGTGATGTGAAGGTGAATGTTTTACACACAAAAATCTTTACACCGGTGCTTATTCATTTCAAGACATAGGAAGTTGCATGCTACTCAGCTGCTCATTCTTCCAAAAGATTCAGCAGCACTTCTGTAAAAGTTCAGTGCTAGAAACAATAAATACATATTCATCAGCTTCATTGTGCAAAACTGTACAAATACAGCAGTTAAAAGAATATGATGGTACTGATCAATTTGCTTCTCATTTGCTTAACTGAGGCTGGGATTCAGACTTCGTGTTCTGAGTACCTTTCAATCTGGTGTATATATGATTAATGTTGGTGAGTCACTTCTGATGGGAATTTTCACTTTTTCTCACATTGCAAGATAGGGAGACTTTCTGCTCCTCCCACCACCAGTTCAAAAGCACTGTAGAAGACAGAAAGGAGGAGATAATTTTTCATGTTTTCAGAATTGCACTCTGCTAAAGTAACTGAGGAGATAGCCAGTCCCTTTGGCATTTGCTGCACAGGTGTCTGCAAACCGACTAGTACAGCGGGGATTGGGATAAAGGTGTAAGTAGATCGTTACACACTTTTGTTCTTAGTGCTTGTTTAAATTCAGAATTTAATTTGTGGGAAGACTGGTCTAGGAAAAAAGGGGAAGGAGGATTTGGGAAGGAAGTAATTCTGAAGGTGCAAGAAGGCAAATCATGACCTGAATCCTTTAGGGGTTCATGGCAGGAATTGTTGGAGCTCTGGAGATCTGCTTTTTCCTGTCAGAAGTAAATACATAAATTCTCCTGAGGGGAATATAATGCTTCATTTACACAGATTAGCTCAAAAGCTTGCTGTAGCTGACTGTAAAATAATGTAGGCATGTCTACAGAACTTTCCCTGTGATTCAGAAAATGCTTTTCCTCTGTTTCTGCATGTGTGCCTCTGCATAAAGAATACAATATATAGGTTGATTGTGAGATTCAGTTACCACAAAATTCATCAAATAGGACAGAATGGCTTCCGTATTGGGGAATTTTAAAGAACTCCACTTCACCTGTACTTAGAGACATTTGGAAATGCCTATGTACATAAGTGTACTGGAAGTCCTCAATGGCATTTTACAGTGTTTAAACCAAGTTAATAGCTGCTGATTGCAACAGAGCTTAGGCAACTGACTCGCTTCTGGTTTAGAAAGCCCTGTGAGACCTCTATGTGTAATTTTAGACCTTTAAGTAGTGTTAAAATAAGGTCTGATACTTCAGTGACTATGCTTCAGCTAAAATTTGAAGTCTACCTGACATCACTCCTGACACTGAGGACAGACCTCTTGAGCTCATGTCTTGTGGATTTTGGCTTCTGTGTCCGTATCGTGTTTCATGGAGCTGCAGCTCTAAGATAGGACAGGACAAGATCACTTGAGTCAAACCGCTGCAACTGTAGACAACTGTATCAGATAATTCTTGTTGTTATGGTTGTGATGTCCACTACAAATAACATTACTGACTATTTGGTGACCTCTAGGAATTTGTTCTTCTGTCTTCTGTCTACTACATTTTGGACTGGTATTTCGAAACTGACTCAGCAGAAAGCATATGGCTACAGTGAGTATCAGTGCCAGTTATCGTGATATTAGTAATAGTACTGTTAGTTTGGATTCACATTATTGTTGGATATACAAGTTTAATTAATTCTGTTATGGAGTCTACATTCTACAATGACATTCAATTGTACTGCCAGCAGGTTGGAAAAGAAATTAATGGGGAAAAAATGTTGTCTAATGCACATACTGCAACACTTCAGAAAGTGACTTCCATAAAAAGAAAAAAAAATTGTGTCATTAATTGTATCAGAGATTGACACTTTCCCTTCTTTCCCCCTCTGTTCCTCACACCTTTCGGAGCTCTATTTGCTTTCCAGAAGTATAATGACATTCTCTGAGTAACTGAAAAGGATTATTTCTGCCCTAGGCTTAGAGCAGAAAGGATGAATGCTTTGGTATTGCAGTGCTGATCTGAGCACTGGGGGAGAAAACAGAGCTTTATGAAGATAGAAAATGAAAGTATTTTATAACCTCTTCATTACTTCTAATGTTTGTTTTCAGTGTTTTCTGCAGTATTTCTTTCTTTTCTGAAGAAATCTATAGCTTCCACACAAGCTCCTTTGCCCTGTTGGTTTTCATGACTTGTTATTCATTGAAAATCTATTACTACCAGAGAAGATGCTCAGGTCAAGCTCCTGGCTGCTATAAAATACACACTTAATACTCAGCATAAATTCTGGTGGGCATTTGCACTTACCCAGCAAGTAAGGATACTCTTGGGAACCCTGCAGAGAATTGCTCAATATTCTGTAAGACTGCAGTCTCCAAGTTCAGACAGTACATACAGCATGGCTCTCTGAATAGATTTCTAAAAAGGTGAGACTGGAGAAAAAGTTAGGAGTGGGTAAAGAAAAGCAGAGCTGTGTATGTGTGGGTGAGGAAGAGAGTGTTTCTCCTGTACTCTGACCTTATTTTTTCCCTTCTCTATATGGTTTATTCCCCATTTCCCATGCATCTCTTCCATGCAAGGTTTCAAGGGACCCTCTGTTGTACTCTGGAGTAGTGTGTGGCTCAGGAGGAGACAGATTCCAGTGGCCTTACCAGGAATGAACCAGCATAGGGCTACCACTGCACCAGGTCTGCACTATAGGCTGCCATCCTTGAACTTACAAGTCTTGCCATGAGCCTGATGAAGGTGGCCCAGCTGACTATTCCCTGGTGGCACTGTAAACTCAAGTTCCCCACAGTGCATTCCTGCATTCTGACTGAGTGGTGCATGGAAAAATATGCCTCTTTGATGCCACACTCTGACTGTAACACCTACTAACTACTGTGACAGGCACTTTCTTAATACCCTGTGTAGAGTATGTTTTTATTATTCTAAAAGGGATTCAGAAAAATGACTTGGTACATTGTCATCTCTGAATTCCCCTTTCCCCAGGCAGTCTGAACCTGTGTACAGACACCTTTGTTTTTAAAGTTTACCTTTTCAAATCTGCGTATAATCTGAATTGACAAAGGGAATACATCTTTCTGCCTGTTTTACATCATCCTACAATATCATAGATACTATACAAGGAACACTGAGAAAGAAATTATAAAAGGAAGATGGAATAGCAGATCTGGTTTTGTAGTCCCTCTCAAAGCTTAGAGCCAGGTCTATTTTCATCCTGGCTGTTATTTCCTGTGTGATGCTCAATGGGCATGAGAAGCCTTTCTGGCATTCACCATTTTTGTCAACTCTGATTTGTTCAATGGGCAACTTCTTTAGTAGCGGTTTGAAATATTTTGTGATTCTATACCTGATGGCATGAGGTAGCTCTGATAGCAATCCTAGTGGGAACAAACAAGGAAAAGTCTATAAATCCCCACTAAGCTGTAGTCACAGCTGACAGGTTGCTGAAAGCCAGCCATTGCTCTCACTGATCTAGGGAGGGAGAAGGATGTCTTCAGCTGGGGGCTCAAAAGTACCTGGTGAATCCAAAGAAGGGCAGCTGCAGCTGTGGGAAATGCCCCATTCTTTTAAACTGCCTGCAGGACACTCAGTACAGATCAAGGCAACCAGATAGGAAAAATAGTAATTTTTTTATTGAAATGTCCCTTTTCTGTGCTGTCCATTAAGCTCCATTTACTAATCTTCAGAAATGGATTATGATACACAGTAAATGGTCAGTGTGCAACAGTTAAAAATAACTAAGTGATGCCATCTGCTGTCTTAAAATCTTATTTAATATTACATCTGACTGAATTGTTATCCTAAGAAGTGGAAGCTGCCTACACTGAATATAATGTCAGAGCCATGACATGTTACCTGATGTGTGTCAAGGGTAGGCAATATAAATATTGATTGTGATTAAATATAGTAGACTATAGAATTTCAGAAGGAAATGTGATACTAGTGTCAATCCAAAATAATTCCTCGGTGAATTTACTTTGCAAATAATCTGAGGGTTTTTTTCCCAGACGGTTTTGGTTTATTTCATTTCTTAGAGGAAGAAGTAGAATTCTGTGGAATAGAGGGGAGATTGGAAGAAGGTGGCACACCATGCTTTTAAAGTGTATGTTTATTGAAACGTATTTTTTATATAGTGACATTCTTCACATTACTTCTGTATTTAGTACAAGTTATCTACAATGACTTTACTTTTCGGTGCTTTGTGGAAAGAGTTAACCTGACCATGGTCTTCCAAGAAGTTGAGAACCACATTTCTGTAAGACTTGTTGCTCAAAGAGAATTCACTCATTGTCTCAGATCATAGCATTTAACAGTTGAATATACACTGAGTTAAGCTGAATTTGAAGTGAAGTTGACTGTGGGCTACTATGCTCAGCATTGAAATGGTATTTCATTCAGAGAATATTAGATAGCTATTTATTTCATATATGTGTATGTGTTAGGTTGCTTGGGGGTTTGACAGCAAG
Organism: Falcunculus frontatus; assembly: GCA_013398115.1. Classification (NCBI taxonomy): domain Eukaryota; kingdom Metazoa; phylum Chordata; class Aves; order Passeriformes; genus Falcunculus; species Falcunculus frontatus. The sequence goes on from VZRV01000480.1 coordinate 766,797, forward strand.
AGTTAAGGATGTGTTTTGTTCACATGCAGTTACGCCAGATTGCAGTTCACAGGTTGCCACTTAATGAAACACTGAAACCGTGGTAGAGTGATGTGAAATGCAATCAGCTGTGCTTAGCAGGTATAAAGGATTGCAGAACCAGAGAGATGGGATTTAACTCTTTGTCCCTTTCTTCCTTGTTGCTTTTTGTAATGGTCTGTAAAGCCCTGACATAATCTCAATTTCCCATACTTTTTTTTCACCACAGTGAAAATAATCTGAATTCTGTGAAGGTAGCTATTAATATTGCACTGGTGTAACTTCATATCCTGAATGGATATGCCTTGTTTAGTGTGGTGTAAGGATATGTTTGGACATAAATGTATGTAGAACCACAGTCTGATAATGAAGTGTGTAATTTCTTGTGGATGTTGGGGCTTTTAAAAATTATTATCAATACTGCAGTGATGTCTATTTCTGCTTGTATTTTTAGAAGATACACAATTCATGGTTAGAATTTTGCATAGTTTAATTTTCATAACAAAACTTATTCAATATATAAATATTCATTTCCAGATGTAGCACAGTAGGACTGTTCTGTTGGAGCACTATAAATAACAATAATTCTTAATTTGGTTCCTCTCTCTACTATGGGAGCATATCTGTAAGATTCACAAATGACCAAACCAACAGCAAATTAATCCTACAGTTAACAATCCCTAGAAGTGTTTTGCTTTCCAGCTGCCGTTTTATTCAGGAGATCTGCAAATCATGGTTTGACAAGGAGAAAGCTATGCATGTATCTACATCCTTCTCATAACTTGCCATACCTCTTTTAAACGTCTGTAAAATTCCTTTGCAGCAAAACTCTCCAATCTGGAGCATTAAGAAATCACGAGATGGCTTGAAAAATATAGAGATATATTTTAAAAAAATACGTACTCGGTGACCCTTTTGATTTTTGTTTTCTAAACATTCATGTATTTCCAAACTTCTTTGCGCAACTCTGAGGGCTCAAACCCTGCTTTAAGAGGCAGAATAAAATGTGAAATGGAGATTTTTATGTAATCATGGGTTGCGTTTAAAAGCACAGAAACTTTTCTGCACTTCACAGAGTTTACTGCAAATTTCCAAGTGTCCATCAACCAAAAGCTTAGAATTAGAATGACAGCATAGAATTATTGTCGTTTTACTTACATGCAAATCTGCTCAATGTAGTCCCAAGTGGGCATGAACTGTAAACTGTGTGTTAGGCTTTATTTGGGATAGTTTCCAGATGAGTGGGAAGGGAAATAGTACTTAGTTTAGATAATATAATCTATGAGTTCCTATTATATTTCCCAGGCAAATGCTGCACTCATAATTAGAGCATCAGTAACAATGTAAGGAAGTGTTATGCTCTTGGCTGTAGAAAAAGCTACCTGAAGGCCAGAAGAGATTTAAAGGTCTTGTTGAAAAAAAGCAGGAAGAGATTTTATTCCTCATGAAAACTCAAGGAGCTCCTGAGTTGACATTTTAAAGTTGCAAAAACACATTCGTTTTCTAATTAGCACATCTTTGCTAACAGCCAGTCATCATTCCCTGAGAAAGTTTTTTCTGTAAATGTCTAGGCTTTTGGGTAACACGTCTTCCACCATGCCAGTCTGGCTGTATGGAACACTGAACTGCTCTCTATTATCTCTAGGATAATGCAGTATCAGGGTGCCCAGAGTGCTTCTGATTCTGTAAGCTGACGTGGACACTGGAGTATGGATTAAAAATGTGGATGATGGGAAGGAATGACCAAGGTGTAGGGAAGATGGTAGAATCATAGAATTAAAGGAAAACCAGGCTGTCAAAATTGTCTTTTCTTCAGTCTGCTCACCAATATTTTATGCTACTTGAATTTTGACTATAGCAAAGTGCTTCATAAATTTAAAATGTAAATGCAGAGGATTTCTTTCTCTTATTCCCTGGTGTAATTTTTACTTTTATAACTCATGTTCTTTTCCAGCTGGGTGCTATTTCCAGGGAGCCAATTCATGCATTTTAGAGGTGAGCAGTGCTTTGGGAACTTTCCAATCTGACTGAAAAAATACAAAACCCTTAGTGAAATAGCAACGTGAAGACCTAGAAATGCAAGGAACCATGAACATGATCACTATTTATCTTCATTCCTGCCATTCCTGCTACAGGAACAGAAACACTTCAATGACTCATCTGTTTTTTTATTTTAATGCTGAATTACCAGAGATGTCTGATTCTGAGTCTAAACTCCACATGTTGAGAGGGTTTGAAGTGTGCTGTGTCGTGAGAGGGGGCTGCTTCACCTTGCTGTGAGTGAACCTCGGGTCTGTCTGAAAGACATTACCATGTCTGATTTGCTGCAGTCTAACACCTGTTGGGAAGATGGAAAAATACTCATCACAGAATTTGCATCTCTGAAACAGAAAAGGTCATTTGTTACAGACTATAAACTAGGTGCCAAAATGCAATTTCTCTGGTAACTAGGAGCAAAAGTGCAGCAATAGTGTTGGGGGTGCTTACATGATGTGGTTGGCTGAGTAAATAACTGATCAGGACATGGTGCAAATGGCTGGGTCAAAACTTTCTTTTTTCTTTCCTTGTTTCTCTGTTAGTCTGATACCATACATACAATTCTTTTTCTGCAGCCTAAGATTTGAATGATGAATACCAGCTTATTAAGCAAATTTGGTGCTTGTGGGATAGCTCGGAAGTCTGGTGTAGGATTTTATTGATTTGGAAAGATTTACATTAGTTCCTTCAGCATTACCCTGTTTTGTCACCTCAGGTTATTTTGATAGCCTGCCCTGTGAAAATTGAGTTGTATTGAATCTCCTTGTATGATGTAGGAATTGAAATAAATACGATGGTGTGACACCTTAGATCAAGGTTAGGATTCAACCTATACTTAAGAAGATTTGCGGTTAAAAATGTGAAGTTCCGTTCATAATGACTTGTCAGTTCAGAAAATAATTACTTCCACTCGCTAGGCCAAGCAACTATGAACTTTTTGTTAGAGCAAAAGTCAGGCAGCTGTAATTTTGAAATAAAGTTAGATAGTCTACTGCAGAACAAGAATTCTTTTTCCAGGTAAGTAATTTTCTATTGTTTTCTTTTCTTTTGCTTCTTGCTTGAATTAGATCATGGAGTAAAACATGGAGTAGCATCTTTGCATTAATCAGATATATCTAGTCACTCTTATTTCCTTAGTCTCTTAAAATGGCTGTTGTAGAAACAGTAAGATTTTCTGAGTGTGCTGGTTTTCTTTCCTTCCAAGCAATGTTGCAAAATGCATCATCAGTTCAGCAGTGTAAGCATGGTTGCTTCTAAGGGCCAGGAGGACTCACCTTTGGCTGCTGAATTTAATTTGTCTGGTTTGTGTGTGCAGTGCTTTATGAGAACCATTAACAGTAGCTCTTTGGAGAGTGTAAATACGAGAAACAGGGTATTTATGAAGCTTCAGAAAATGGCCTTAAAGTGTGTGCATGGTAAGGTATTTCTGGATGTGGTTAGGCAGCTTCTGTCATTTGTTAAATTGCCGAGCCTTTAATTGTACTTTGTATCATCAGATCTGGACTCCATCCAACATTGATGTTTCTCACTTGTAATACTTTTGGGTTTAGGGACTTTCATGCATTCTGTGGGAAATTAAGGCCAGAGATTGACAGTGACTTTGGTGATGCGCCTTGAGAGCTGATGCATACCGTGGAGTTAAGGAAGGGGGGGTAGGGAAAAAGTAGGCACAACACAAAACCTGTTAAATTTAGGCTCACTTTCTCTTTTTCTAGTCGCACTGGTGTTTTCAAGCCCAGTCTCTTTTCTGTCTTCTGTACAGTGTGTTGTGTTGACTATTTAGCTACTGGACAAATTTACAACATGCTGGAAGACTGGGAAAGGAGCAGTTAAAGAGCGTGCTTCTGTGGCAGGAGAAGTATCAAGTAGATCCAAGTTACAGTAGCTCAGTCTTCAGCAGCTTGGTAACTTCATCGGTTTTGACCTGCAGAACTGTCTTCATATTGGCAGTATCAAAACTTTGTGAGAAGATAAAAAACAATTAAACTTTAGTCCCTCCACAGTACTTAGTTTCTAATGGCAAATTTATAGCAGCTAGTAAGAGCAGAGCGGAGTTACTGTTTACAGACTTGAAGTTTGGTGGTGCTAAACATATAAATTATAATTCAGTACTGTCGATTCAAATTGGTCAAGCTATGATGTGATCTGATGGTTGCAGCCGTACTTTATTATATTGGTACGGTGTGTGCATGCAGCATTAGCATTCTGCTTAGAAATTAGAGTCTTTAACATCCTGGATCATTGCGTGATAAACCTTCCTGCAGCAGCTCTTGCTGTCCCTGGGCTCTCTAGTTTCAGTCACTTCAGGTTTGTGAAGGCTCACTTGCAGAGTGGAGTTTTACAAATTCCTGCTCACCCAGGAACTTGAGGGAAATGTAGAGTCCCCAAATGGGGGAACAGAACCTGCAAGAATTTATAAACTTGGCCGCAGAGAGAAAATGACCACATCCACTAAAACATGAGGTAATATCTCCCACACACTCAAAGAAAACAAAAAACAACATGCAGAATCAGACTGAGAAGGCATTATCTAGTAAGTTTAAGACAGCACTGTATGTGTTTCTATTTTAAGATTATTTAACGTAATTTGATGTTATCTAACTCCACATGTCTCCAGTGAGGGAATGTCATCCTGAGTGCATAGAACATGCACACTAATTTGGAAGAATAAACAACTCTTCTTTGCTTTTTTTTTTTGAAACTCAAAGACAGGAAAGAGGGAATGTGAATTTCCCTTGCTACCTTTAACTCCTTCCCCAGGCCAAGCATGTATCATAAGCTAGCAAACAAACAAAAAAGAGCTGTATTAGAACAAATAGGGAAAGGATCAGCTAAAGCTCTGAAGACATCTCAGCTTCTGAAACCTCTTGCCACTTTGCGTCACCAGTACTCCTAATGTTCAGGATTTTGGGCTGTATGAAGGTCACCTGGAAACCTGCTGATGGTTCTTCCCAGTTAAGCCTTGGGGTTAAGTGGCCTTCTCTGGGAGCTGAACGGGTGTGAATCTCCTTGCTGAAATCCAAAAAGTTCAGGGTGGATGGAAAACAGTCAAAACAACACTCTGGTTTTAGTAAGCACCATGGTTCCTACTTTTTCAGTTTTCTGTGTACCTGGCAAGGGCACAGAGGCTATTTTTGAACTGTCTAGACTATTCTTCTTAAAGGGATCTCTTCTTTTTCCTCTTCTGGTTATTGGTCATCAGGAAGAAGGGAGTTAGCACATCTATTTGTGAATGTGCCCACACAGTGAGCCCAGATAAACATTTTACAAAGCATATTTATAGAACTGTTGTAAGAGCATGTGTCCTCGAGAGCTATGCATTTATAAAACTGACTTGCACGTAGTTTAATCGGTCCAGAAGCATCACTACTAACATAAATTTTTGCATGACCTTTTCTATTTAATGTAAAATCCACTACCACCCCCTAGTCCCCCAGTTTAGCTTTAAAAAGTTTGTACGTGGACACAAAGACAAAATGTGAATGTGCAGCCCAGTTATTTAAAGTTCACGTTTCTGGTAATAGATTATTTGAATTATTGATTATTCCAAAGATGGAATATATTTCTCCACATTTGAAAAGTCATGGAAGTCAGGCAAAGTCCCCAGTGACTAGAAGAAAGGAAACATCACTCCTATTTTTAGAAAGGGGAGAAAGATGGCTCTGTTACCAGGAAAACCATGGAGCAGATCCTTATGGAAGCATTGTTAAGGCACATGCAAGACAAGGGAAGATGAATGATCCGAGACAGCCACCACAGCTTCACTAAGGGCAAGTCATGCCTGACCAGTCTCATGGCCTTCTATGATGAAGTGACTGCAGTGGTCAACATGGGAAAACTGACCAATGTCATCTACTTAGATTGCTGTAAGGCTTTTGACATGGTCCCACATAACATCTTCATCTCCAGTTTGGAGAGACGTGGATTTGAAGAGTGGACTAATACTCAATAGGAAATTGGCTGGATGGACACAACGAATTGTGGTCAATGGCTCTAGGTCCAAGTGGAGGCTGGTGACAAATGGTATCCCTCAGGGCTCTCATGGGACTGGTGCCCTTTAATATCTTCATCACTGACATGGGCAGTGGGATTGAGCACCCTCAGCAAGTTTGCAGATGACACGACAGCAGGACAGGATACCATCCGGGGGGCCCTGGACGAACTTGAGAAGTGGGACCATGAGCACCTCATGAGGTTCAACAAACCCAAGTTCAAGGTGCTGCACCTGAGTCAGGGCAATCCCAGACATGAGCACAGACTGGGAGAAGAAGTCATTGAGAGCAGCCCTGCAGAGGACTTGGGGGTTCTTGTGGATGCTGGACATGAGCCAGGTCTGTGCACTCATGGCCCAGAAGGCCCAGGGCACCCTGGGCTGCATCAAAAGCAGCGTAGCCAGCAGGTCGAGGGATGGGATTCTGCCCCTCTACTTTGCCTTCGTTACACCTTACCTGAAGTGCTGCATCCAGGTCTGGGGTCCTCTGCATAAGACAGACATGGATGAGTTAGAGCAGGTCCGGAGGAGGCCATGAAGATGATCAGAGGGCTGAAGCACCTCTCCTGTGAAGACAGGCTGAGAGATTTGGGGTTCTTCAGCCTGGAGATGAGAAGCTCTGAGGAGACCTTACTGCAGCCTTCCAGTACCTTTTACTGCTTCTCTTTCTTTTGATGATGCTCTTCCCCACTGTTAATTTTTTTTTCTTTTTTATCCCTCCTTCTCTCCACACAGAAGAATTTAGGAGGATTCTAGATTTCTTATGTGAGTGTCTGTATGTGTTCATACTTTCAGTGCTATGAAAGATTGGTTGTGAAATGCAATAGCTTCTCAGGCCATCTGCTATAGCTAAAGAGAGAACCTTTCTCACAAATGTCACCCTGTTGTAATCTGAGACCATAATAGCTTTTCATTAAATGGAGTTGCTTCATCAAAGCTGACTGGTGTTGGAAGTTGCTGTGGATTGCTGCTTTCTGGGTACTTAGAAACCGCTTGGAGTTGATTTTGTGCTAGCTTGGAAAAATCAGGCTAAAATGACAGTAATCATCCAGTTTTGAACAGAACAGGCAAGCAAGCATTGGTCGATAATGTTGGCTGGGGACATGATAAGTAAAACTCTTTTCTTCCCCCCCTGCCAAGCTTTGCCTCACTCTTCGCTTGGCCAACTGTGCTGGCCAGTACAGCCTCACACTTCCTTTGCACTCCTGTCTGCTCAGCTGTGTCCAGCTGCTGGTGCTTTTCTTGTTCCTGCTCTGGTGGGGTGTTTACTGAGACACCAGACTCTGCTCCGCTGTCTCTGTTGGTATCTCTGCCTGACAGCACTTGTGGTGTTTAGACAGGAAATGGAGCTCAAATATTATGCTGGGCTAGCGTGACTCTGAACAAGCTTGCTTCATGGCTTCCAAGATTGGTGTGTTTTGCATAGAAACTCATGGTATGTCTCCATTCAGATGTGAAAAATGCTCTAAAATTTTATTCCTTGCAGCAGAGCTTGTTATTTTTACTTCTATTATTATTGTTAAGTGTTTGGACAACCCACTTGTATTAACCTGATCCATGACAGTAATGCAAATGGTAACTATAACAGCACTTGAAACGTGAAACAGCAGGACATGCCGACAGCACCTAAGAGTCCAATGGTGAACAGGGAATATCCAGAAAAAATTACCCCTTTAAACATTCACAGATGTATTTTATATATATGTAGCATGTTATACAAGTATATGCATGCCTAGTTTAACAAAACCAAATTTTTGTAAAAATCACGGGACATGAGAGTCAATCTGTGGAGTGACAATTACAGACAAATGAAATAGCAGATGTGCTAAAGTTTTAAAAATAATATTATTTCTGGAGATAAGCTGCTCATTTTTCACAAGCAGCTATTTTTCTGATGCTCTGGTGCTTATCTGTGGGGGCAAGATAGATCAATATAGATGCATCTGACTGGTAAGCTTCTGTTAAATTTTGTTTGCAGTATATTCCTTCTGAGATTCCTTGTAAAAAACCCACAGAACTTATGTATCATAGGTAGTTCCACAGTGAATTTAATGCTTCTGGAATCATGATTAGTAAGGGCATTTAAAAAGTAATTTCCTCTCTGAACTCTGCAAGATTTCTTTGCAGGACAGAACTCAGAATGTCTTACGTTCTTTGAGTGCATGTGTGAATAGGAGTCCATATCTTGACATCACAGCTTGATGTGAATTTTATGTCAATATAATCATGGTGTTGTTTCACCTTCCTTTCTCCTTTTCACATTTAACAAATGCTAATCATACTTGAATATCTCAGGATTGCTTGTAGTCAATCATTTCTGAGTGCCTACATGGCTCACCTGGATATTTTCTGCATAGATCAAGGTCTGCACTCGGATAACCAGGCAACAGTGTTAATTTTTGAGTAACATTCTGATAGCTTAGATCTGTAGAAAATAGTGAGGGGTTTTCCTTTTTTAAGCTGTATTTTCATTTTAGTAAAGCATACTGTGAGTCAAACCTAGCTCAGAAACATCTCTAAGACTGTTGACCCTCCTTTTCTTTTGAGCCTACTCTCTTCTGCCCTTTTTCCTCATGAATGTCAACCTATTTACCACCAGATTCAAGCTCTGTACCTCAGTTGTCCTGACATTTTGTCTTTTCCAAGGCTTGTTATGGAGTTTTCTGTTGCATGACCACCAGCGTTTTCATCACAGTCAAGTGTAGGCATTTCTTCAATGGGTGGTTTTCTACATCATAATGCTGACTTTATTATTACATTGTTGAATGTCATTATATTGCACTTTGTTGAAATACAGGTTTCTTTTTTTTTTTTTAAGTTCTTGGGGACATCTCAATATGCTAATGGTACTTGATAGCTGCAAAATTATAAATCTTTGCTATGGAAATGTTGCTAAGGGAAGTGGGGGTTTTGTGGTTTTTTTTTTGGGGGGGGGCAGAGTTTACAAACTACCTCTGAAGGAAATGCGGTAGAAGCTGCTTGTGCAATTGCAGTGCATCACCTCTAAGGAACAGTGGTAGCTCCTCCTATGAATGAAGAGAATGGAAATCCAAAGAATGAAAGGGAAAAAAAAAGTCCTGGTTTCTCAAGAGATTGACTTTCTTTGCTTTTTTGGTACTGTTGCAGGTGGTTATGTGGGAAAATCTCTCTTAGTCCAAGTTTGTCTTAGCTTTCTTAAGTTTCCTTGCCCTGTCCTGGAGCTGTTTACTTCTCTGTATTGCTGTAAAACTTTTTGTTTAGAAACTTAAAAACAAGAATACAGTCCCCCCTCCCCCCAAAGAAATCAAAAAACCCAAACAAAAAACTTAAGGGTTTGTGCTATAGTGTATGATTCATCATGTTTTTTTTGGAAGGAGGAACTTGCTGTATCCTGGTACATACTCAGAAGTAGCCAAGCTACTAGGCTCAGACATTTGAGGGCTTTATTTCCCCTCCTTCTGTCAGGCCATATGTACTCAAACTTCCTGTCTTGGGAAAAGAGTATAAGCTTCTTTCTCTCTCCTTAGGCCCTGGGGGTTTTTGTTGGGGTTTTGTTTGGTTGGGTTATTTTGTTAGGATGTTTTTTTATTCAAAGAGAGCTGACTAATCAGCTCCAGGAGTGGAATAGTGGGGTAAGAGGTCCATTTTAGTTTGTAGCTAAAGCAGAACTCAAAATAAAATGTAATCAAATATTTGCTTGTTCTAAAGGACAGATTCACTTTATTATTTACAGGCAGACAGATAATGTTTTAAAGTTAAAAATCTGAAGTTATAAAAAAAGAAAGTATTTTAAAATCTGTCTCTGTAGCGAAGTTAGACACTGTTCCACATTTTATAATTTCAGCTTTTAAAGTGTCATCTTGTTTATATATGAGTAAAACTTGGCTTGAAGATGTATCCCTTTACAACACCTTTCAGTAAAATACTATTTGGTGAAGCAGAGCTACTTGTTGTACATTATCATTCCAAAACAAAAGAATTGAGATTAAATAGGTGTGGTACTGAAAGTTAGATGAACTTTGCAACTACTGGAGCAGCAAAAATGGGTGATACAGCTCATAATGTAACATGTAGCATAAAGCTACAAATAATAGAGGAAGTATTTGAAGAAGTATTATAAATACTTGCACCTAGCTCAATGGCTGGCTCTGTCAGCTGGCTATCACATTTAAAATGCTGTATTTGAAGAGATTTCTGTAATGTGGACAATTTTGTATAGGGATAACAGAAGAAAAAAGCTGAACTATGGTACACCAGCTGAGAAGTGGTGATGAATTTCTACAGTCAGTAACTTTTCAATCCAGTCTATTCACATCTGGGAAAGTGTTCTGATGTATGGCTTTGGAACTGCATGGATGTTTTTTAGGTTTAGGATGAAGATACCTGGCTGGTTCCAGACTGATCTTGACTGGTGAATTAATGGGATGGAGTGCTTGCTTTGCTTTGTATTTAAGCACACTGTAATTAGTTAGGCCCTACTCCATTGCACCTTTTTCAGATGTAAATCTCACAGTTGTGGTTTGGGAACTTCAGCACAAATGACAGCCGCCCTCATTTATTGCTCTGGAGTTCTCTGTTGTAGCCTGAAATATGACAGTCAAAATGTCACAAGGTGGCCTTGAGCTGCTGGCTGCCCTCTTTCTTCATTCTGTGCAAGATGTACAGATGCTAAGTGATAATAAAAAGCATATGGTATCCTGCATTTCCATCAGGGTTGTTTCATTAACATAGCAGCCTGAGCCCGTGTCATGTAAGTGCATGAGCCTGGACAAATTATGGGGTACCATAAAAGTTAAGGATATGGTAAAAGAGGGGCAGCACCAGTAGAAGCATGAAAGGATGACTGAGCACAGAAAAATAAACCTGCTTAGAGTGTCTGCTCAAACACAAGGTACGAAAGAGAAACTGGAAGAACAAGGGTATGGGAACAGTACAACAATCTCTTTAAGTGCAGAAGAAATAAATATATTGGCTGGTTTGAGAATTTTTGATAGGAAGAGCAATATCTATTCACTGACTGCTCTTGGTGGGCAGAACTTGGACCGAGTAAAAACATCCCTCTGTGCTCCTCACTTAACTGCAGGGAGTGATTGCTGTTTGCTCAAGGAACACACTGGCTTGTGGTTCAAACCAGTGGCGGTGTATCACTGCTCCCAGGAGTCAAGTGACCTTGTTTATAATGTGTAGCTGGGCCAGTATGCAGCTGTTTCCACTGTAAACTCACAGAAAGCTGGGTTCAGGGTATGCTTGTGCATGTTACTTTGCAATTAACTTTGTATGGACACACACGCAAACTCCTTCTCCCATGGCTGCCTTAGTGTTTTTTGCTTCTGCAGGCAGCTCAAGTGCGTTGTACATTTTTGGTTCACATTTACCCTGTTAGAGAAACAAGTGTGTAGGTAGAAGGGAATGAAAGTGATGCTTATGGTGCTGAAGAAATGAACAGCAAGGTGAAGTGGCTGGGTAGTTTAGATCTTGCTAGAGGAACCAAAAATAATTCTATGTGGAACCATTAATCTCCCGTTCTACAACACGCTTCAGAAGAATCATTATAAAACTGGAAAAGTTTATATCCAGGACTGAAATTCTTTTGGAAGAGTAGAATTCGTATGCATTCCTGAAGATAATCTGTGCAATACTATGGTGCTTTCTTTTCAGAACAGCAATTAAAAATAATCATCCCATTGTGCACAACAGATTTGCTTGCATTAAGTGTTCCTAAAACAAAAAACATTTAGGCATGAGCATTTTTTTAAGTATCACATTCTATTTAGAAATAGGATGGAGCTGCTAAGGATTGAAGGAGGTGAGAAGGTGGGTAAGCCCTCCCTTTATTGTGCAAGCATCCTGCCCTAGGTAGTATCCTTGAACATGTACGAACTTCCCAGGAATCTTTGCTTTTCGTTAATATCGGCATGCTGCACAAAGGGGAGGAATATGTTTTCACTTCCTCATGAGATTTTCTTCAGGAGTGTGTGATTTTGTCCTTTTTCTGACAGAGCTTTCTCTTCAAGCTAATGGTTTCTTCTCTGCTTTGTTATTTTTTTGGGGGTTGTTTTTTTTCTTAGCCTGTTCAAATCTCTGTCCCGTAGAGTAGAATTTCAACCAGTGAGAAAACACTTGTTCTCCTTGGTGACAGAGTAGGGCTCCCTTAGGAATGATTGAGCGGCTGTGGTTGTGGAGAGGGGTTTTCTCTTCAGGTGTTGGGTAGGAGACCTGTCTCTGCCATTGTATTTCCTGACACAGAGACATTGCAATGTGTGTTTGCAATGTGACATTGTCCCCATTGCATGTGCCTTTCCTGTGATGGAAGGAATGAGAGGGGAAGGGACATCTGACAGATGTGTAGGCATTTTGTTTAATGCTGGAAGATGTAGTGGTGCATTAAGCTGAATGGAGTAACATTCTGTGTAATGCAGAAAGAAGGGAAAAAAGGAAGAGGAAAAAAAAGTGTAGGCGTATGGGGGAAAAGCAAGAATTTTAAGGATTTCTTTTCTATGGGAGCATACCTTGGAGTAAAAGGCCTGCAAGGGATTTGTCAGCTCCTTGGAGAGCCTCTTTCTTTTTAAACAAAGCAAAAGTGCCAGAAACCTGTCCTTTGGGTGAGGGAGAGCTGTGTTGTATGTGAGTGTTTTGGAGAAGTTCTGTATCTTGGAGGAAGAGGAACCGGAGTGTGGTTTGACAGTTGCTACAGCAACTAACGCTCTTTTAATGGAAGGCAAGGATAAGTGATGGTATAAAGCCTTGTGTAACTGACGTACCTTCCCCCGCTTCCTGCCAATTTTCCAGTATATTAAAACAATAAGTAATTTATGACTTCAGCTGAGAAATGGCTCTATGTTTGCCCAGCTCAGCCTCGTTTGCAAGACTGCGTGATCTTTACAGAGACAACAGAGAAGAAATTATTTACATAACAGAAAGCAGGGATTCAAGCATCTCTGAAAAGTATGCTTTTCAAGGGACAAATGCATTCCTTGTTCTGCCTGAAGAAATTTTGTTTGATGTGGATGTCAGTGGGACAAGCCTTTTTTATCTCATAGCTTCCTTTCTTTTCATCCTCTCCCTTCCTCCTGGCCACGATTATTTTTTTGCAAAGTTTTTTAAACTCTTTTGGGTTACTATGGAGTTCTTTTTTATCTAGGAATGATGATGTATTATAGAGTAAATTAAAGATGATGCAAACCTGTGGCAGGAGAATTCTGCTGGCTGTCCCTGCAGCAGTATTACAGAAGCAGCCCTGGCACAGATGTGCTCCGGTAATTGCTGTCCAGAGAGAGACTTTAACCCTTGTAATTTTTTAGGACCCAGCTGCCTGCTATTATCCAGCAAAAATGATACATGAGTGGACACCACACATCACATCCTGGAGCATAGAGACACTCACTTTAGGATTCAAAAAGGTGCCTAAACTGACTGACTGTTCATCAGTTTAAAATTACATCTTTTAATTTAGAGGTGGTTTCAGTTTTACTACTGAAATTTAGGGGCATTTTACAGCTGAATTTTAGCGGAAGAGAGTTTAGCTAATACTCTTGTTCTTTGAAATGTTGCTGGAAGTCTTAGGCTGCAAAAAGGCACTTCACCTCCCCCTTTGGGTTCTTTATGCAAGATCAAAAGTAATTCTGAGTTAAGGCTGCTGATTTTAATTGAAGAGTAGGTATTAAGCCATTAATCATATTTGTAAATGAAACACAAATATGGACAAGTATAGAATCTTAAATACAGGTTTTTGCAGTTCTTACTTTTAAAGCCCTGTTTTCATGAACCAAACATGTTTATCTAGCTCTTCAGAACTAAGATTTATTTTACAGATGTCCTAGTTAATATTTTGAGCATTAACAACTCATAACCAGAGCTCCCAGATTTGTAGGTTTGAATCCTGCATTTCATTTTGCGGTTTAAAAGAAAAAAGTTACCTTCAATACAATTCATGACAATATTACACTGCGCATTTTCAAAAAATTATGACTGAACTAAGAGCCAGTTTTCAAGTGAATGGCACTGAGGTATTTAACTGGAATAAGTTCACTGCTCTTGAGTTGCTGAGAAGCAGTGCATGAAGCATGCACATTTTTTTTCACGGATGAAAAAGTAATAAACCTTTGCTACCAATTTTATGCATTTTAAAACTCAGTAGAGGATAATTACTACCTTCTTGTATTCATTACGGCATTTTGTGGATTCACTTGAGATGAGAGAAATAACTGAAATATTTGAACTAAAGGGAAGACTGACAAAAAGATCCCCTTTTAGATATTCATGGGTTAATGACCAGTACTTATTGGAAGGCGAATTTGCAGTTTGAAATCTGCTACATGAATGTGTTCCTCCCCATAACATCCCGTCCGCTGTTTTCTTCCTCCTACAACCCTCTCCTCTTCCATCCTTACCCAGACCTTGAGATGGCTTATCCTTTTTGCTTCTCTAACTCATTCACTTGACCCGGTGACACCACCCCATCTCCAAATCTCTTTTACTCTCACTCCTTCAGGCTCTCTCAGGATCACCCTGCTGCAAGATTCTCCTTTGTCTCACCATCTTTCCCTCAGTGAGACAAACCTGCTTTCATCTCTCTCATCTTAAGGAGCCTGTGCTATTCCAACTGCTGCCCATCTCCTTTCTTGCTTTTCTATGAGATAGATTGATTCAGCTCCTTGGAGTTTTGTTTTTTTTTCATTTCCATCTGGACTTCTAGGCTAGCTCTCATCCCCTCCACGGCACCTGACTGCCCTTGTCCAGCATCCTGTGACTACGGAATAGCACTGTATTATTAGAGGGACACCAGCAGAACTTGCACTTGATCAATGCATTCTTTCTGCTCTTTAGGTCATGCAAAGTGAAAGTCCTTCAGCTCCACTGAATTGTTAGTGAACGTAGAGTGATTTCCTAGGAAACATAAAATGAACACATAAGGACACCTGTGATATGAAGAACTATATGTAACTGAAAATGCTAACATTTTTATTCTTTTACTGTTTTGTAAACAGTGAAAAATTGTTGAGAAAACATGATGGTCAGTGTGCAATTGCACAGTAGGCAAAAACCTCCCATACATTTCAAGCTAAGGGTTTCTCCTCTCAGCTGTATGGAACTGTGTTTCAGATAAGTCTTCCACTTAATACTGTGGATTATGCACTGACATGACAGAACATACAGGTATTTATTAGATTTTTTTTTTTCTCTTTTCCAAAACTTGGTATGCTGCTGCTTTTTCATACACTTATTGGATCTCTGATTCATGGGCACTAATCTGGAGTGTGCCGATGCTGCTGACAGCTGTAGGCAGGCAGCATACTTCTGTAAATTGTCTGGACAACTAAACTTTGAGATTTACTGGGGGATTTGGATATTTTAGTGTCTCATTTAGCCAACCACTTCAGACTTTACTTTAGATAAACTGGAGTTTCTCACCTGAAGAAATGGTATAATGTGAAAGCAAAAGCAGGTTACTTGCAGTTTGTGAGACTAATCAGTCATCACCGGCTTTAGTAAAAAACTGAGGAAGGTTGAGGCAGAAATATATGAAGATATTCAGAAGAATCTTATCCAGTTTAATTTAGTAACCTAAGCTAGTGTTATTTCAAAGCCTTTTGGGCATGGATATTACACATTCATTTTTTTCCTACAAAACTTGAAAGAAAAGTAGTCATCTCTTTTTACTTGTTTTTTTCCCCAGATCAAAAATGACAGGAAGTGATTTGCAGTTGTCTTGAAAGTGAATTCTTGCTAAATGGTTAGAAATAGCTTCTCTTAAGTATTTTCAAAGTAGCATTAAACCAAAGAATTTTCTGCCTTCAGACTGATGACATTACAGTCCAAAGAAGTTGAACTGAAGCCCAGTTTATGCAATTGATGATAGTATTTTATTGTCAGAAAACAGCACTCCTGTCTTTATCTTCAACATTTTTTAAAGACAGAAAACTGTAATTTGGAAAATTGAACAGAATAATTCCATGTTTTCCAGGTAATGGTTTTTTAATGAAAACAGGTGGTCAGCTGTTAATGCTAAGAGGCTCCATACGCAAAATTGTCCACAAACATTAAATTTAGCAAGTAAAATTCTGTGGTTTTGAAAGGAAAGCTGACCTGGTTTGTGTTCACATTGTTACAATAGAATATATTTTTTCAAAGCCCTTGTCTTTCTCTAAGGTAGATGCACAAGCTCACCTGAGGCACCACTGCATTTTATTGGGTAGAAAGAAAATCTGATCCAGTTTCTGCTGATTTTACTCGGTTAACAAGGTCATGTATAAAACTGTAGGCGTGACTGGGTTTCCATTCTGTAGTTTAGTACTAATGCACCACCAAAGGCACTGATCTAAATTGAATGGTGAAGGGTTGTTATATTCAACACAAACTAAAGCAGAAGCAGGGAGATTGGGTCCTTCAGGCTGCACAGCTTCGTAGGAGTGAACATGAGAACATGATCTAGAGGAGATGTCTCCTGGCTGTCTCTGTGCAGCCTACCCTGCCCAAGTCAGCCTGACATCAAAGAGAGTTGCTAAATCCTCTGCAGCAGGAGAGGGAGGGAGCTGAGTCAGTGGCTGGGGAGGTGATTCTCAAGGTGTCAGTGCAAATGCTGCCAGGCTGGGAAGGCTCAGGGACAGGCAGAGGGGATGCTCTGCAGACCTCGGGAGGGGCTTCTTCTCTCCGTGAGGGGCAGTCACTGGTGAGTACAACCCCTTCCTAACTGGTTCCCTTACCTAAGGAGTGGGGCTTTGTGCAGTGGGCTTCTTATCCTGTGGCTAGCAGAGAGGTCACACTGTGAAGCTGTGGTGAGGAGAATGTGCCTTCTCCAAGGATTCCCTTGAGCATCCCTTGATCACGTCCTGTGAAGAAACACCCCCTTGGCAACATCAGTGTTGCACTGTGACCATCCTCCTGTGTGGGGGTTCCTGGCAGAGATGTTCAGGGGGTGCCTGGTATGTGGGAATTCAGTGTGGGATACTGGAGCATGGCGCTGTACTGCTGGAGCCTCTGGAAAAAGCTCTTCCATTGCATGTGAAACCTGGCGAGTCAGTGTGAAAGCTGTAGCCTTATGTAAGAGTGCACTTAAAGAGTTGGCTGCAGATAAGGGGTGACTGTGATATGTTGACTTTTGTTATCGAATAATTGATGCTCTGCTAAAAGCAGTTGGATTTGAATTTGTTAGATCAGCTGTGGTCACAGCCTGAGAGTGAAACTTTTGACAGTTCCAGCCCTGTCTGGACCAGTTGCAGTAGGTCTTTTTATCCAGGACCTGGTCCACTATATGGAGAGTTACGGAGTGTTATCTCTGTTGCCTAATGTCTGCATATGATAAGTTTGGTTACATGAGACTGCCAAAAAAAGAAGGAAAGAGGTTCTGGTAGCTTTCTAAGAAAGGCACTCAGCTCTTTGAAAGAGGAAGCTCTCTTTGATATACGATACCCTGGAGTGTTAAATGTGAGCCCAACTTTGCAGCACAAAAGGGCTGAAGTATTTTTTAACCCAAAGACATTTGGAGAGTTTTCAGTGAGGCCTGGCCTTTGTTTCTAAGTATTTGTATAATCTACATTGCCAGGAATATTGATAGTTACATGCAGTTTTACAAGGAGGTGTGTTTAACATCTACTGTAACAGCAGCACTTGTGTAGGGCTGTCACTTCTTTACAGCCATGCTTATTTACATTCACAGGTCGGACAAGTCTTTCATCCTGGTTTGTATTTCTGCTGTTTCCCATGCATCGTGGCCCAGCAGTGGGTTTATCACAGCCACTTTGCCTGTGTGGTGGTGAGGTGTCTGGACTGTGCTCACACCAAGTCTCTGACTGAAAGAATTTCCATAGCTCTTGCTGCGTTGTATGCAGCCTGGGTGGTTACATAGCTCTCCATGTATTTATGGGTATGGAAATAATCTCTGTTAGGAGAAGCTGGTGTTGAGCATGGGAAATTCTATTAGCAAAACTAATAGGCCAAAATAAGGAGAGGAGCATCAACAACTGCTCTTACAACACTGATGAACAAATGCAGCTTCTGCCCCCTAAATTTAACAGTGCAGACTCCTAACACAAGTTATGGAAGAGTAGCAGCCATTTGTTCACCCCTTCCTAGATGTGTTTGCCATGGAGCATCTATGTTAGCAAAGCCAAATTCTGACACATTGTCAAAATACTAATTTTTCTCAAAAATAACTGTTACCTTGTCACACTGTTGTGAAGTCATTATGGATTTGGGTTATAACTTCTTCAGGGGTGAAAATGAAGCCAGGCTGTAAGAGTGTAGCAGCCCTCCGCTTTTGAGAGCTTCCAAAGTGCCAGGGTGCTGCTTTTTCTGCAGAAACAAAGGCAGCCATGGAAAAGCCTCTACTACCTGCAGTGAGATTCCTCTTCTCAGGAGTGTGGGTCAAGGCTGCCTCCTTTGTTATGCAGGAAAGTTGCGCTGTTGAGAGTGTAGGTTGCCTTGGCAAGCAGCTGGGCTGGAGGAAAGCAGGCTGGGAGATAGGATGATCAAAGACTGGCCTTCTCTTCCCAGCATGTACAATGCAGAGCATCTCAGCCTGGAAATGAAAGCAGACTGGGGAAATGGTTGCACCAAGATGCCTGGGTCTCTCTAGTTGCCATTGGGGTTTTTTTTCTGAAGAGTAACAGCATGGCCTTCATGGTGATAGTCATTCCACATAACCTTTCCATCTTATTGTCTTGGGGTGATTTCCTCCTAAACTTGTCTGAAACCGAGACCATTTGGGACCATTATCTATAGGTCAAATTAAACTGTACCACTTGCTGATTGCTAAACTCTTCTAACAGGTAGGTTACATAAGGAGATAACAGTTGAGAACAGAAGCTGGAGGTTTTTTCCTGGTAGCTTAATGTGCAGAAGCTTTCACCAATTAAGATTTTACATCTAGGTAATGATCCTATGCAGCTACCTTGCTGTTACAAAACAGCTGCTTGGCAGTGGAATGGCCTGTCTGCTCAGAATGGACCTCAGAAATGGGTAGGCAAGATGTGGTTGGAAAGAGGAGATGGCTGTGGCAGGTTGGGAAAGCTAAACTGGAGAGCTCTCAGTTAATGGGATTACAAAGAAAAAATTTTGATTTGATGTGCACGTGGTCAGTCTAGAGACTTACTCATGTGGTCTCACTGTGATTTAAGACCGGTCACTCATCATCCCCCTCAGGCTGTAGATGTGCCCACAGGCATGTAATGACAGGAGCTGTTTACCCACAGAGAGATAGTGCTGCATTGCCTGCATCTCTTACCTTTCGGGGTCTTATCAGACAGATTATCAGGTTCTCAAAATGATGACAAATTGGGCACATTGGCTGAGGTGGTGCCAGGTTTCTTTGGTTTTGACAGCCTGAACACATGGGTTGATGGATGGCTTGAGAGAGAAATACTGGGGTGCTCTCCTGCCAAGGCCCACTCTTTCTCTGGGTGCTTGCAAGATGCTGCATCACAAAGTTGCTTCAGACCTGCTTTGTGTCCCAAGGTTTACTTTTCCAGTTTAGTATGCTGTTGTTTGAAATGTCAGCCACCTCCGGCCTTATCCTGCCTAAGTTGTAAAGTTTTCTCTCCCTCTCTTCACTTTGCTCAGGAGGTGGAGAGGTTTTGGGACCATTCCAGGGCTTTTCTGAAGCTGCTTTTTCCACTGTCGGGCGGGGTCTGGCACTGAGTCAGCCACTGCTTCCTGGTTCTCACCCTTCCCTTGCAGGCAGACAGATGACCTGCCTTAAGGGAGCGACCTTTCTTGGAAGGTGAAATCAGGCACATAAATTAAATGCTGACCATAAACATTAGCCACCTACACACCTACAAACACATTAATCCTGTGCTAGCAGTTTCCCATGCAGTGTTCATTGATCAGCTAGTTATTATTTGTGCAGTGCTTTGAAGATGAATGACAGCAATATGTACATTTCTCTAATCATTACAGATTAGCGTATTACACCAAGGCAGAAACTTTACTGAGATAATTTATCCATATTCTGATGAAAAAGAGTGTGCTTGTTATGAGAGCTCAGTGAGGCACAGAACTTATTTGTTATAGTTCCAGAGAGGAAAAATTTGATAATTGAGTGGGAGTCTTGTTAGCCACATCTTGCCCTGTGCTGAGGGGGAATGAAGGTATTAATATACCTGCCCTTCTCTGTTTGTGGGTTGTAATGTGAACTGACTTTTCTTCCTGCCCCAGTTCTTCTCTGGAAGGCTCCTCTCTCATTTTATGAATGCTTGAGTGCCACCAGTTTTATATTGCCCAAGCATCTGTGGAAGAGGTTAAAGGAAGACACTATTTAGGCATCTGGATGCACCCTGGGCTGCTCAGGAAAGAAATAAGTACTTTACTAGTCTCTACAAACTATGATCAAGGGGAGTTTGATCTGTACCTCTTGACATTCACCAAGGCTGAAGGAATTCCACCTTGAGGTGTGAGTTTCCTGTTCCTTCCTTAACCTTGCTCTTCGTATTTCTGATCTTTTCTGTCCCCTCCATTTAGTCTTTACGGTTAAAACTTTTCCGTAGTGCCATGCTTAACTTGATCTGAGTTCATGCTTTGCGTAATTAGATATGAGAAAATATGATCTGACGATAAAAGCAGGCATGCTTTTTGAAGCTAACGGTGTGTGCGTAACCATTAACTTAAGGAGAAGCTCTCGTGGGCCTAAAATAACACTCCTTGCACAGACACAAAATTAAGAGACTAAGTCATGTGAAAAAAGAGCCTATGTCTAGAAATCTCCATGTTCCTCATCTTACCAGTGGTTCTCTTCACGGAGATCTTGCACTTGGCTGGACAATTGCTGTCTTCTGGGCTGCCCACACGGTTGGGAGAATTTGAGAGGGGAACCTATATGGTGGGAGGAACCAAGAGGCTGGCTGACCTTGCAGTCAAGGTCTCTATTAATTGCCTCTTTCGAAGTAGTATGTTCCAGTTGGGCTCTTCAGTGTTTGCTCTAACTGTGGGCTGCTCTCTTTCTCAGCTGCAGGGGAGTGATTTCTACCTTAAAGGCTTTCAAAATCATCCCTTTCCCTTCATTAATCAAGGACCTAGTCAGATTACAGGGATCTAAATGGACTTCAAGCACTAAGTTTTTAAGTTCTGTGGAAATTTTCCCCTCCATAACATGTGATAACATGCAGACTCATTTAAGTTAATGGCACAATACTTCCCTCAGGAGATCATTTTCTAATTGATCTTATTGCTGGTAACATTATCTGTGGACAATTAGTATCTGATGGGATCCTTTCGCTCCTGCTTGGTGAAGAGATGAAGCCTACCAGGGCAGCTGCGTTCCACTAACAGCTGAGTTGCTCGGAGTCCCTGTGGGGCCCCAAAAGATTCTTAACTCTCTTGTTTTTAAAGGAATGTTTTTCAGTCATTTTACATGGCTTTGATGGTAGAATGTAAGTGATGGAAAAAATAACTGAGTCACTTCATGCTGCTCTTTTTCGTCATGTTACGATACTCGAAACTTTTCAATTTGGTTGATTTTAGCTGTCAAGAAGATAAATTTCCCATGGATGCTTTAGACTTGAGAATACTTGTACTTTGCTGAAATTTTTAGGCAACAATAATAGTCTTTGCATGTGAACTTGTATCAAGAGAAACATAGATATTAATCCCTTGGGGAAATCATAACTGTTTTGCTTTCTAGATGAATTTCAATTAATTTCATGTGGTCGCACATAGATTTTCATCTTCTTTTTGTAAGTTCTCTTTCTCTGTTTTATTCTTTGCTTTACACCAGTGTGCCTTTGCTTTCCCCGGTTTCATCTAATTTTTTCACTTATCCAGGTATGTAACTTTTTATCTGAGAGAGGAATGTGAAGGTAGTGGGTATGTTTCTTCATGGTAAGTTGAGCTTACTCTTTGTTCTTCCTTGCTTATATGTGAAGAAATAAGGGGACTAATTCTCTGTCAGGTGGGAATTAGTAAGCTGGATAATGCTGCTTTCAAAATTTAGAAGTGGTAAATACATGGGGAAGGGATTCTGGAGCAAGTAACGTTGGAGTAGTGAGCATTTCTGTAGAAGTGAACTATGTGTGAAGGAGAAAGATTGTTTGCATGTATCATTCCATTGTCACTTCATGTCTTTTGTCAGGGTAATCATGAAAATGGACCTTTATGAAATCATAAACGACAGTTACGAGTCATTGCGAGGTGGTGATATGTGGACATGTAACTGAGAGTCGACTTCCTCTTGCAAAATTTCCATCTTCAGAGACAGGTTTTCAGAAGCATGGACTCAGAGAGATGCATTTCTTGTGTTTACAAATGGTTAATGTGCCAGTGTGCTTCCTAGTGGATTGTGGCTCTGAGCTGTCATTTGTGACCTTGAAAGTCTGCTCATAGTAAGCCAGTAGGTAAGAAATGCAGAGATCCCTCAAAATGTTGATATGCAAGATTTTGGTTGCCGTTCAGATCCACTGGCCTACATGCTGAGGGCTGTTGCTTCTAGTTTTTTCTAGTCTCATTCAAATGAACTCATTTTTTATCTTCCTTTTTCTGATACCAGTTCCTGATTCTCATTTCTCTAAAAGTCTCACTTTGGTTCTCAAAAACAAATGAGGCATTCAGTCCAGTCTTAACTTGCAAATTAGCTCTAAGAACAAACTACGCTGAACATTTTCCACTTGAATTCAGTGTTCTTGCTTCTACTTGTGCTGTAAGGTTAGTAACCTTTTAATCAATATTAAAGTTTTCTCTGTCCAATACTGCTTATCGTTACCATTCCCCCCACCAATACTTCTCTTTTTAATTGTCTTCCTCTGTTTTTAACTCTTCTGATTTTTTTTCTGAGTAATCTCTTGGAAAGGAGATTTTTCTTCCCCCATTGCTGCTGCATTTCTCTTCTTGTGAACTGCGCCTCCTGTGTTTTGTGTGTAAACATTCATTGCTGTAAGCTGCTCTTTGAGATCCAGAGGCAGATACAGGACCAGTTCAAGGGAGGCAAGTAGAGGTTTAAACTCTTCTGTTTGTGTTGTGTTAGATGGTGGGGCAATCCCACACGGTGGAGTTAGAGATGAATTGAAGTGCGTGATCGCCAGTGCTGCAGTAGCTCCTTTCCGGTTGTCCATATTTCTTCTCTGTAGGACTTTGAGATGAGCTCTGTGTAGCTTCCTAGGGCTGGAATGGACACTAAGGAATTATCTAATAATGGGGTTCTGCAAAATGTCTGTTGTAGTATATAAGATCCTTTCTTTTTAAATAACAGCGTTTGCCATACAGTTTTGAAATGTTCGATACCATTTACACTTTCTTAGATGAAGCATCCATGCAGGGGGACATTGCCATTATGTTGAATGAAAGTCTCTGTGTATGGGCAGCACAATGTAAAGGTTAGGTTTCACTTTGATTAGAAAAGCAAACAGTTGGTTTGGAGTCAAGTAAAGCTTTTTTCCCCTCCTCTCTCTATGTGGTTGCTGTTATTCTTACATTTCTTTGGTTTTTAAAACTGGAAAAAAGAGTAAAATTTTTTTTTTTTTAATTGGCCATGTATTCTAAACATACAGAATATTTTGGATGAAAAGTGGATTTGATAGTAGAAATCTTACTTGCTTTTGGCTTCAGGAGATGCTGCCCTGACAATTAAGCTAATAAGAACTAATCTTTAGCATCATGAATAAAGGAGATGAGAGCAGAAAAGATTATGCCTTAAAGAGCAGTTTTGTCGGTGATGCTGAAGAGGGTCAGAGTTTGGTGTCTGGACCTAAAGCCAGGCAGTGTAGGCAGCTTCTGTTGATGCTGCTGCCGGCAAGTTTGACATGGAGGCAGCTGCTCCAGGTGGACCCTGTCACTTCTGGGTGGTTTTGTTCCTGTTGAATAAAGCAAAACAAAAGCACAGAGATGTTCAAGGGACTGGAAGTACAGTCTCTGCAAGGCTCAGTGGGCATCTGTGGGGGTGTGAGTGTGCAGTGAGCAGCAGCAAAGCGGGGAGCCTGTGCCTGGCTGTACCTCCCGCAGGCTCAGCCTGTGCTCGCTGCTGGGACACATTTGGGGGACTTGTTAGCAGCCAGTGCTCACCACTGGTGGCTGAATCTCTGCTTTCCCACCGCCAGCTCTGCTGCTTTTCTCCAAGAGAGCTCTGGCAGCACTTCTACTGTCAAAGCAGGCTGACAGGCGGTGTGGCACTGGCTTCCACAAGATCTTTTTACTGAAAAGATTGAAGCCTCTTTCATTGTTTTCATGGCTCTTTGGGAAAGTGAATTCTGACAAGTGTGGCAGAAATCCTCTCCCAGCATGCCAGCACAGTGATAGTCCTCACTGCACTGGTAGCATCCTCTCTCCTGCCTTTCCCTTCTGTGTGTCTGTTGAGGATGCTGATATAGCCTGTGAACTGCCACTGTGACTTGAATAGTCCTAACTTCTGTAGTATAAGCCTGTCAAATTTAATTTAAGGATATTATAGTTAATAACTCCCTCTGTGAGTGTGCCTATTTACAGAAATATAGATGGTTGAGGCTCTCTTGTGACATGGAGCTAGTGAAGCTAGTGATTTTAAAAAGATGTTCCTATTAAGTTCTGTTCTCTCAGAAAAAAAAGGTTTTTTCTTTCGTAATTAGTAAGAGAATGAGTATGGCCTTGTGTTCTTGGATAATTTGTAAAAACAAAACTAGAAACAGTCTATGGAGATTTAATTCTCTATGTTTTTATTAGAAGTGCAGGATACTTTTTGACAGTGTCATGTTCTCACTGTCTAAAGTCAAGTTCAATCACGGTATGCATACATGGTGTGGATTATATATGTCTGTATTTTAAGTAATTTTTTCAGATTAAAGTTATCAGATAGTCTTTATAATTTGGTATATCGTAGCTTTTCAAACCCCAGTGTGACCATTTTTCAGGATAGTGTGTTTATTCAGTTTAACCACTGTGCTGTTTTCGGTACAGGCTGTAACACCTCAAACTCATCTTTTAAATCCAAAATTCCATAAAAGAATTGTTGGTTGGGGTTTGTTTTCTTTGTTTGTTTGTTTTTGGTTGGTTGGTTTTTGTTTGGTTTTTTTTCCTGGAAGTATTTTTATTCTCTGCTTTTTACCCACTTTTGTTTTTTTTAGTTAGAGTGCTCTCTGAGGAGGGGGATTAATGGAGGTATGCACTGCTGACTACAGGAGATGGATTGATTTCTGAAAGCAAGTGAAAATGCTTGAAATGCTTCAGCTTTTTTTTTTTCTGGTTTCCTGATCTTTAATCCCAAAGGAGAAGGAAAAAAATGAAATTAAAACCAGCCTTACAGAGAGCTCTCGTGCAGTGGTGATGGGGTTTGTGTTTTGTCTCTTTTCTAGTGGTGATAAGAAATGAGTTCAAAGATACTGAAAGAATGAAAGTCTTTGGCCTTTTCATGAGTAAAAGCATTAGTGAGCCTAAAGTATGAAATGGGGAGAAAAGCAGTGAGCTAAAAATTGTGTAAGCTTGTTGCACTGTTAAAAGAAGCTCCTGTAATCTTCATGCCTTCTGAATCACTTAGTGAGCACGTACTATATTGCATTCTTAGTTTCTTTTAAATATGACATATTATTAACTCTGTCTGTTGCAAAGGCCATGATGTTTATATTTTCCTGTAGGATGCAAGGTCCTGCAAAGTGTACTCTTCACTTTGTACAGCATTGCACAGTTTGTTAATACACGTTTTTTTCCTCTGAAATTCCATGTCACTTAATGAACTTTGACAGGACAGACTCAAGGCTGTATTGATATCACAGCTCCACAGAGAGAGAGATGACTGTCAGATCAGATATCTGGCTTAATTACAAGTTTGTTTAAAATTTTATCTTTTGCTCCAATCTGGCAGAAGCTAAACTGATATAAACCGATCTCAACCTGACAGGAGTGTGACCGCACAGAGATTGATACAGTGATTTAACTAACACACTCTCTGCCCGAGGGGAGGGTGGGTATGAGGGAGAAGCTTTTTTATTGCTGCTTCTTGCTTTTTCTTATTGGTGGACTGCTGTGGCTCCAGCTGTGTGTCCAGGAGCAGACAGAATGGTGGGTTTGTGGGATACCTGGGCAGGTGGAGATTCCCCTTCAGCTGGGGCCACAGGGATTGGATGGGATGTACTGGATGCTGAGGCTGCTGGGGCGGGTTTGGTTGTTCACCCACCTGCAGCTGTGCAGACTGAGCTGGGTTGGCAGGATTGGCTGCTGCTGCGCTGCTGGGGAAACGATACAGCCTGGGATTTACATCAGCTGTTGCTGGAGGGCCATGATGAGTCTGTGTTGGAGAGGTGGTAGGCTCTGCATCTGGGGATGTTGGTTGGCAGTGTGGCCAGCTCCTATTGAATCGTAGCCATTGGATAAATGCAGAGCTGGAGAAAGGTACCAGTTTTATTGTGTTCTTGCTGTAAATTTAGCATGTATACTCTGGTGGCAGTGAGCGACTCTTGAGGATGGTGCCTGTTGTGCTGTCCAGACTGTAGAATAAAAGGTCTTGGACCACATTTTGTCTTCCCTGGTATTTGGAGGTCTGCATCTTTTCAAAGCACAAAAGAATGCTATTATATTCTCCAAAATGGGGATCTTATTATTTCATTAATATACTCTCTTCCTCAATTGGCAGGATGATGTAATAGAAGCATAATAGTGACAGGACAAGGGGTAATGGCTTTAAACTGAAAGAGAGTAGGTTTAAATTAGATATTGGGAAGAAACCCTTTACTTTAAGGGTGGTGAGGCTCTGAAATGCTTGGAGAAGTGGTGGATGTCCTGTCCCTGGAGGTGTTCACAGCCAGGTTGAGTGTGGCAATCTGATCCAGTGGAAGGTGTTTCCTTTCCACGGGTTGGAACTAGATGATCTTTAAGGTTCCCTCCAACCTAAACCAGTTAATGATTCTGTGATAACAGCAGAAGCAGGCCAGATGCTTATTCTTGTGGGGTGTTTATGGAGGAGGTGTCTGAACTCCACAGTACAGTGTCATATGTGTCCATGTGGCATATGGCCCCACGCATTTTCTTCCCTTGTGTTTGAATTCAAACTATGGAATATGCAGGAAAGAAACTTCTTTTGCTTTCTTCTAACTTATGTACCCATGAGGGTTCTTAGGCATTTAATTTTTCAGGTGTCTTGACACAGCAATTTTAAATGCTTGGTATTTGGGTTTTTGTGTAACAAATGTAAGCACTAGTGCAGAAGTAATCTGCCTCTATATACAGGTTCACAGGCAGTCAGTGAATGCCAGTCTGTCTGTGATGGAGGTTTTGTGTATACACACAAAATCAGAAGAAATTGAAATGTCACCTCCAATCTCACCAGGCTCTGCTAGCATTTCAGAGGTGTTACTACCTTCCAAAGAAGTTATTCCTTCATCCAGTGAGGAAAAGGTGTCACTGATAATCCATAGGTATGTTAGCTTAGCATTTTTCTTTGCCTGAGAGCAGATGGCAAAGCCAAGCTTTGTGTTGATCGTGCTGCTGCGCTCTGAGTCAGTTGTAACACCTATGATGGCATCATTTTCTAGAGAAGGTTTTCAGTATCCATTGAGTGCTGAACAGCACTATAAGAAGACAGAACAATTTAGGTAAAATAATTCCATGAAAAAAAAGTCTGGGACTTTGTGTGAGAAAACTTACAAAGTTTTATTAATCTCTGACAGTTCAAAGATGCAGACCGTAAAATGACAAGGTCTTCTAGAATGTCTTTTCAGGTGAGTCTGGAAGCCTGAAATTTCTGGTTTAGAAATGGCCTATATGGAGACACTGGGCCAATGTAATAACATTTGAGAAATTCTGAATTTGCCAGGTAAAAAGGCAGACAAGACATTCTGATAAAGTTTTTTCTGTCTTTTTCCCCCAGAGAGCAGAGCCTTCTGCTGTAACACATTTTGAATGTTTTGTTACAGGTCTCATGAACTGAAATTAAATTTTTAAACCGTTACCATTTCATGAGAATGAAAACTCTGTGTTTCCAGTTCTGTTTCAACTTTGCTGCTGCAGTCCACAAGGCTAAAACTTAAAGCCATCTGGTCTTAGAGGAATGGGAAATATTTTTGTACTAGCTAAAACACTAAAGCAGGAAAAAACCCCAGATATCATAGTTTCCAAAATCTGCAATTTTCTTTTCCTAATGTAATGATCAAGTTTTCTCTTACGCAGATAACCTTTTCCAAATACTCAACACTTCTGAACTTTCTGATTAGGTACAGGCAAAAAAAAGCTCCCTGAAACTGGACAAGATTGTTGTTTCTGGTTTTTTTTTTCCCTTTCACTTAGAGGATATAGTGGACTTTTATGAATATGGAGTTACCTGAATACACATGCATGAACATCTCCCATTTTTAGGCAAATTCCTTTGTCATAAAATACAACAAACCCAGAATTTAATTTACTGTGTAAACTTCCATGTTCAAAACAATTTCTGGACTGATAAACCAGGACTGACACTTGAAGATATTCCTTATAGTGAGTGTGTTTTCATCTTCCAAACTCGTTTTAAAATGGATTGTCTCTGTCCAGTGAATCAGGTTCACTTTGCTGTGCTCTGGTTTTATATCACTGGAAGCTGTTTGACACTGATGTAACTCAATGAATCACTGCCTTCCTGCTGCCAGGTATCTTAAAGAGAACGAGTGTGTCAGAAGGATGAAAATATTTTACACTGTAGCTGAAATTGATAAAACTAGGTTGTGTTGGATGGTGGTAGCTTGGAAAGTAAACTGTAAGATGTATTTTGTTTACCTTGGTGTTAGGAAGTAAAATTTCTCTGAAGTAACATAGCTTTTGGCCTGGGTCTTGCTGGCAGTCTTTGAGTTCATATAACGAAATGGAGCTGTGATGAATTTGTCTCACTGAGTTACTGGTTGGCCACTAAGGGTAGGACTTTTCAAGCGTGAGCTTTCTCATCTGCCGGTTAAACATATAAGGCGATTGTCTTGTACCTCACTGTAGTCGACACAGTGAGCACCTCTTTAGGTCAAAGGATGGCAGGATAAGTGAGATGATTTGCAAAATAGCTCAGCCTTACAAAACCCAGCCCACATCTGTGATCCAAGAGAATAATTGCATACAACAGATAGCAAAACGTCTCAAACTAAGCATGTACTTAAATGTTTTGCTGACTGGCAAATTTGCCTTCTGTCTGAAGTCTTTAGGAGTTTATTTTTACATGAAGCATTTGCAATCAAAACAGCATTGCTGTCTCTGCTTCATTTCTATGGAAAGATTAAAAAGATTGCAGGAGTTCGGAAAAGAAATCTTGCCCTTTGGCCTGGAATGGCTGCCAGTTCTGTCACATCATGCCATTCCAGGTATCAGAAGAGCAAGTTTGCATTTGTAGTACTAATCTTTACCCTGTGCTGTTCACAGGAAGTAGGGGAGTCTTCTGAAAGCAGTGATGGCACAGGGCTGGTAAATGCCATGTGCTCTCTGAGACCAAGGTGGATGTCTCTATGTTAACACTCCCCTACACCCCCGGGCTGTGTCTGTGTGCTGCTGAGCTGCGGCTCTCCTCCATCTCCCTGAACCAGCCATCTGCACCCACTGCCATGAGGAACCCTGGGGGTTTAGAAGGGTGCTTGATCTGAAGGGATCCTTCCCTGCACCATGACAGTTCTCAGCACCAGGGCTTCTACCTTCCCCAGCCAGTGGCACTGTCTCATTGATCAGACAAGGCATTCATCCCCAAGAGGTCTGCTAAAATCTGGTCAGAGTGCTTACTATACAGACCATCTTTATGCTGTCATTTGGAATTTTCACTTTATAGTGTTGTATGTGTATGGTTGATGTGGCATCAGAAGGTAAGAAGAGTATTCACCGTGAAGCTTAAAAACACTGAATTGCTGTTATAGTCATAACGTGACTCTGTTACCCACTGGTGTAGCAAATGCTGCACCGAGGAGGCACGTGGTCAACATTCATCCCTCCGTCTTTCTCAAATTTTAGTATTTTTAACAAGAGGGGTAAAAAATACTTATCATTATATCAGAAGAAAACAATGCTCATATATTAGAATCTGAATTAAAATAAACAATCTGTAGATATCAAGGACAGATTTTCTGCAGTCGATTTGGAAACTTTGTTCATTTGTTATTAAGTATTTAGTGGGAACAAAAACTGGTGATAAAATTGGAATTTATCTTAAGACGGAATGCAAATGTTTGAACTTTTTTTGGTTTTGGTCTCCATTGTTTTTGCAATCTCTGAGGGCAGTTCCCTTTAATTTTGAAGCCCTGTTCATGAGTACCAAGAGCAAAAGGACTAAATGTCATTTAAAAGTAATGTAGCAATACTTGCCAACAGCACAGCTTTAGTAGATTCTGAGACAGGAATGTGGGAGCAGTCATAGCCTTAAAAAAACAACAATAAGCTTTAGCAAATGGAGCATCTGCAAAAATATTTGAGAGCTGTGCATGATCCCTTCTTGCTGTGTTGAGTTTTTGCTCTCAAGATTTTTTGGGGGTTGGGTTTAGGATCTTTTTCTTTGCGAAACCTCACAGAAGACTTAAAAAAAAAATTGATAAAAATATTTACTTAAGAGCTGCCTTGAAGACCACTCCCTTGCTAGAGGTAATTTTTTTTTTCTCCTTTTCCTGGCTGTTTTATCTATCTTAATGTAGCTTAGTTCACAGATCATAGCATTTTGTGCCAAATTCTCATGTAGTTTATTATTATAATGGTGTGGTGCATTTGTCTTGCTAAAAGTATTAGCTGAAGTGACCTCTATTCAGAAATGTGTATCAAAGTTAAGGAGGTCATGCCTTCAGTGTGCTGCTATGAGCAGAGCTAAGAATCTGGGTGGAGTTGATATTTTCACAGCAGGACTTTGTCCCATTCTCGTAGTTTTAAGAAATAATAGGTTTCCAGCAAAAAGATTTCACAGCTTTAGGATTCAGTATTGGAGGAGGAGGATTGGTATCTATTTGCACATAGTTTTAAGTGATCACAGAACTGTCACCCATGTCTTACCCAGAGAGTGAGCACCCAGATGTCCCTACAGGGAACACCCTTGCTCTCCCCAGTGAAGAGGAGGAGAAGAGTGGACGGGTGAATTCCTTCATTTGGATCACATTTGGAAGGGCTTTCCATTTCCCAGCACTTAATGACTTCATGCCTTTACAAATAAGGCTTTGAGGTCGTCCATCATTTAAATTGTCACAGCTTGGAGTAGAAGAGAAGTAAGGTATTTTGCTTTTCTTGCAATAAGCCAATTTAGGTCATGTTCTGTGCTGGTAGTGCTATATCAGGTCCTGAAAATAAGCTTAACTGTGTGGTTTGATAATATTCAGAAATAATTTCAGGAAACAAAATTTCAATTTTGATATATAAAGCTCCTGGCTTCTCTGGTATTTAGGTATGTATTTTTGCAAGCCAGACACAGTGTTTCTGCTGTCCTGGTGTGAAGTTTCAGGACAAAAATATTCAAGGTTTTCATGGTGATGAAAGTTAGGCTAATAGACTAAATTTTTAAGTAATGTTTTCAATTTTATTATATTATTAACATCATTAAAGTCTCAGTAAGGAAGAACATTGCCGAAATGCTGAGTAAGGCCCAGTGGATTACAGACTTCTTTTCACACAATGAAAAATAAAATGCAATGGTAGTGCAAATCAACCCAAATATTTTCTATGGCATAAAATTTCCATATCCTGTGAGAATTCTTTAATTAGAAGCTAATATTAATGTTCTGCTTTAGGTAGGAGAAGGAGAGGAACAGGAGTTTGGTTGGATAGTCATTAGCTCAGGGAAAATGGAGGGAAAAATGCTCGGCATTAACTGAACGGAAAATGGCAAGTACCTTTTTTGCTGGCACAACCATCCTCTATCGAAAATCCTTATGCAGCCTGAACTTCCTGCTCTGCACAACTTGCATAGAGCCTGTTAGTGTTTTATTGTGGAGATGAGAATATCCCTTCTGCTATTGCTTTTCAAGGAGTAATGGGATCAGCTTCTGCCAAAGAGTGAGTGGAATAGCTCCTTTCCTTTGGAAAGATCATTTTCTCTAGGCTAAAGGAAAAAGATTAAATAGGCTGCAACAGCTCCTTCTTAGCCTTCTCAAGGTAGGAAAATAAATCTGGTGGATTATAGGTCTCCTTTTTTTCATTTGCCTTTCCAAAGTTGAGGAAAATGTCAAACTGTTCTCTTGTCCCAGAAGAACCAGGAAGGAGGGGCTTGGAGACAGTGGCATCTCCTCTTTGAACTGGGATACTGCAGCCATTAGGGAACCCATTGTGTCAGAACAACTCCTTCATGGTTTTTTTTTGGTTTTGTTTTTGTTCTGGAATCAGAAGAATTGTGCAGGAGTGAAAACAGAAAAATATACTGAGCTGACAAATCTGGTTTAAAATGTGCAACAAAGCGCTGTTACCGTGCTCTTGCAGAACTAAGGACTGCCAACAGACAAATTTGTTGCAAGTCAAATACAACAGAGTGGCCAAAGGAGAAATGTCCTTTATATTTTCGGAGATTTACTGATTTGGCTGTCACAGAAAAGAACAAGTCATCTTGCGCATAACTGCTTGGACATGAGATTCCACTGACTGGTGTGTGCTGGCGAGTAGGTAAATGAGGTATTTGCTACTGTCTGTAAATAGTACTGGTAGCTTCAGCTGTCTTTGTTAGCTGGGTTCTACAAGTTTTTATGTAATTTCAGAGAAGCAATCCCAGTGTCTGCTTTGTGAGAAAATGGCATTGAATGGTAACAAATGTGTAAATCAGCCTCACTTCAGGTACTTTGAGTCTTCTGACAGTTGACCTTAATCTAGCTGAAGATTGGGTGATGCTTGAAGCCAGTTTAAGAGTAGTATGACCCTATCAGTAGGACTGACAGTACCTTGGAAAGACTGTCCTAATGTGGGTAAAATATCAATTACCATATAGCACTGATACTAATGATAAATGTAGGTTATTTTTTGTTGCGAGTTAAAACTGTGTAGTATACACACAAGTTCACTCTAATATGAGTATTTCACAAAGCTTGGGCAGCAAAAATAAACCATAAAATGTAGTATTACCTTTTTTTGTGCGAGTTTGAAGAATTGGCCTGCTCAGTCGCAGGCCAGAACCTCTTTCTCTTTTTCATATGCATTCTGAAGGTGAGGCAATAGACAGCACAACTCTAGTACAACCATGAAAGCAGAATTAAGCCAAGAAGATGCTCCTCTCTCTGCCCCTTTGCTTTACTCTTGACAGTACTGCTTCATGTCTTCTCATTTGGTTGCAGAGCATGAGTAACTTTCCTAGAGATACCTCAACGCCATGCCTGCCTTTCTGCCTCCTGCCCTGCTCTCTTGGGCCATGGCCACACAGAGATTGAACCATGTCAGAGAGCTTCCTCTGGTGCTGGGACTCGATCTGTGATGTTGGTATACAGAATGAGCCTAGGCCAGAAGTAATTTTTGACAGACCATTTGGACATAGCCACTCTGCAGGGGGAGGCAGTTTTATAGTGTGGATTAAGGCTGTTCCCTGCCAGCTGGGTCACTGCCAGGGCATGAGCCCAGACACGTGGAGTTTGTGAATAGACATTTCAATCTTTGGTTATGGGTTTGTGGTTTTCTCCAGCAGGACAACACAGCACTTCAGCCCTGAGTGAGAGAGAACCTTTTGGTCGACTGTCCATACCAGCAGTGATAAGCCACGGTACTGGGAACATCACAGGGCTGCTGAAGCTTAGCAGGTGGTAGAGCTAAGGCAGCCAGCCACATGTGTGCTCATTGACTGGCAAAACACTTTGCAAATACGTTCATTTTGACTTTGATCGTGTTCAGGAGCTAGCACGTAGTGTCTTTTCATAGCTGCAAGTTAACAGTGCTAACACAGATAATAATTGCTTTGCTGTTGATGTGTTGTCACTTTTCAGCTGTGTAAGGTTGGTAACGTACAAGCTCCTTGGCTATGGAGATGTGTGTCTTGTCCCTGTGTGTGTGGAGCTGCTGGAGGCTGCAGCTGTACTAGCAGACCAAGGTCACAGCTTGGCTCCCTTGCATGGGCCCTGGGGCATAGTCTGGCCACACACCAGCCCCCTCCCTGCAAAGAAACCCAGGTGGGTGGACCAGATGGAAGCCTTAGTGAGACCCTGCAGCTTCTCCATCATCGCTGCCTGAGTGGGATGGCCACTATGGTGTGTAGGGACACCATAACCCTAAGTGTAGGGACAACCCTGAGGGTCACACACTTTCTGATGAATTTTTATAAAATATAAGCTTCTGTTATTGATGTACGTGAAGCTGTGCTTGCTCTCCGGTGTGACAACTCATGCCTAAAGCCACCTTCTCTGGGCCTCTACAACTCCCTTTGGGGACAGTGGGGTCTGTCTCTACCAGCACTTAGAAACCTCCAAAATCTTCAGAGCATGATGCCATACAAACAGAACAGGCAGGAACATTCACTTTCACTGTAGAATAAACAAGGTGAGGCTAGCTCTTAACCCACTGGAAAGCACTCCACCTTGTAAAAGACCATGTAACCTGTGTCCTGCATGGCTCTCTTTAGGCTCTCTTTATGCCTGTTGGTACCTTTGTATGGAAACTTGTTAAATATATAGGAAATTAAAACAGGTAATAACTTGTTACAGCACGTTACAAGTTTCAGTAGGTGGATGTTTTTTTGTTGTTTCAGATGTGTTTGCTAGTGCTTTAGCAGGGCACAGTGAGAATTTTGTAGGCTGCCCAAGCACGCCTAGAGAAACTCAGTCTGGGTGGGAAATTGGGGGCATAGGAGAAAGCTACAAGGTCCTCCTCCTTGTAATAGCCTTTTCTTTCTGTTTCTTAACCTGGAACAACTGAGTGTTCTCACTCTGTTATTACTATTTTGTCAATGACGTGTTCTAAATGTAAGGTATTTTTCTCTTAGACTGATGATGCGTGCATGTCCATATCTGTAATGCTGACACACACATACCTGCTTCCACATTTTATGGTGAATCCTTACAGCTTCTGCAGGGCTCCAGATGTATCTGTGTTTTGCACTGGTTTCCCTGGGGTTGTTTTACTGGTGAGGCGGAGTCCAAGATTGAGAAAACAGGTCTAGATCCAGCACAGCACAAAACCCACATGATGGCTTAGATGAATGTTTTTTTGGCTTGTGGAGTTTTGAAATCCATGGTGGCTGTCAGCAGAGCCAATAAATTCTCCATCCTTGGCATTAGATAGCAAGACAGTACTATTGGCAAGGTAAATGTCTGCAGTTTGGAGTTTATCTTCTCTCCAGAAGGTATGTCTTTATACAGAGGATGCCTTTTATACAAAGAAAAGTCTGTGAGGAAGTGTGGAATGTGACCAAGAATGAAGCAGCAGATTGTGACTGTGTTTACATGAGGACAAATGCTAAGTGATTTAATAGCCTTATTAATTCAAACTGGAATGAGCAAATCTGGTGGTAAGGTTAGTGGGAAACAAACACTCAGTATAATTTTTTGCATTCGAAATGTGGATCCTAAATTATGAAACAAGATACTCAAATAAAAACATGAGGTAACATCCTGATTAATAATGTTTTCTTCAACAGCAGTGTCCTACAAAGTGACCTTTCAAGCATTTTGTTACCAAAAAAAAAAAAAGTCCTGTATTTATTTCAAGCATTTGCTGATTTTATGCCAGCATAATATAAATCTAAGCAGCTGTAGGTACACTGATCAGTAGACTATCAAATGCTTTTTGTGCATCATGTTTTAACAAGGGCAAATAAATTTTTTTAATATACTTTTTTTTTTTGTTGTAGGCATTGCAAAGACAGTCCTTGGTGTTGTCTAGAACAAGTCTGTATGGCCAGCCCAGGGCTACATCATAGAGCAAAATAGTTGTCTGCTGAGAGGCTATGCTATTTGATGACAGAAGTGTTAGGGAGCAGGACAGAGTCCATCCCTCAGGGCACAGCCTGGCCAGTGGGATGCAACTTGGACTGCCATTCTCTAGAGTTGCCTCACCTAATTTATCACAGATGGGTAAAAAGGGAATACAATTTACAAGGAGTAATTATCTTTAAAATCATACTGCTTCTGAAATACTGTATGTGCTGTAATACAGGAGAGGTATTAAGCAGAAGATAAATGACAGTCCTTTTCCCTCCTCATCGCTCTGATTTATTGCTGTATTCTTTTGTGATGTTAAGAGCTGCTTAGTTTGTCATTTGCCTTTGTATTGTACAGCAGTTGTTTTCCTTTTGTGGTAGTCCTGCAGGGCTGAAGGGCAGGAGGGGGAGTAGTTACCACAGAGCAGCAGGACTAGAGAAAAACATTGAAGAAAAATGGGCAAACACCGTCAGAAACCTAAAGTGGTGCCAGCTGAGGTTGCCTGTGTGCATTCAGGACTTGTCCCCTCAGCTCAGGGCTGAGTCCCAGGGGTGGAGGTGAGTGCTTTCAGGGGGCAGGACACTGACACTGAGCTTTTAGGGGGAAGGACAGCTGGCTGCAGAGCCACTGCTGTCAGCTCTCCCCCTGGACAGGAACCTCTTGTCTCGTGCAGGGACAGCAGCAAGGTGCTGGGATGGCTGGCTGGCATTGCTGAGTTGAGTAACACTTACAGCATATCAGTTCCTATTGTAAAAGGCAAGGCAAACTTAAATCGGTTGTGTGAGGTGCTGTGATTGAAATGATTACCTATTCTGGAATGTATCCCTGCTCTCTTCTCCAGTGAGATAAATGAGCTGGATCAGTCCCTCTGCCCTCTTTCTCTCCTAATTTTCTGAGAGTTTTTGTCTGAGTAATCTAAGGTTTAAAAAAACTGTTGATCTTGCACCTCTGAAATGATTCTTACCCTCTCACCCATGGTACACTGAAAAAACAAGTAGGCACATTTTGTAAAGATATCTTCATCAGGATGATGGATGATTCTTAGAATTACTTCTGTAATTACCACAAGAACTGAAAGTAAATGAGAACCTGAGATATGCAGTCATGCTTTGATAGTTGGCATCTTAGTCTTTTACCTTAGAGCTTAAGGTTTAGATAAAGGAGTTCACTCCTCTTTTTTATACACCTATTAGTATAAAAAACCAAAATAGAACTTGTTGATTCTGTTCAGGTGCAGTGGTAGGAAACTATTTGAAAACAACAACCCGAGACTTCTTAGGCTGGTAGAAAATCTTTATTGATTTAGATTACTGTTTAATAAACTCACAGCCAGACATTTCAGATATCAGAAATTAGAATTTCAATGCGCTTTTAAAGGCTGCATATTGTTTTATTGTGTGCTTTTCTTCACATCCATAAAAGACTATATGGGAAGGAAAGAGTGAAAATAATTTCCAGAGAGAAATGTTTTAGGATACTGGGCATTTTTCCACTGAACATCTCTGTGGAAATCTGGAAAAAAATGTTATTTCAGTTCTCTACAAGGAAACAACGTTCTAACTGCAGTGCTCTTTCCCACCATCAATAAATTTGAGAAAATTCTTTTGTAATTATTAACTAGCAGAAAAAAATGGAGCTTTTTTTGGAAAGCAATTTAGGAGATTATTTGCTTTTAAACAATCTTCTTGAAAGTGTGAACTATGGATGGTATTTGTACTATTGTTTTCTGATTTGCTTTCAGATAGAAGGCAGTTTTAGCCCTTTGGAAAGGCTGAGGGAGGAGGACAGTATTAACTGTGTCATTGCAATCTGTGTATTCTCTGCTCTTTGCACTTCTCTGTTACATGCTACTCTGTGCAGTCCTTGGTAGCCTGAATGCCTCCTGTATAGGACAGACTAGCAATAGCCAAGTCCCTACTGGACTTGAAAGAGCTTTGACTCTTTTCCTGTTGAAGGCTGTGGGTGGTTTTTTGAGGGAAGACAATAAAAGACAAGGAAGCTTAAAGCACCATTGATTTATACTGGTTTTCAGTACTTGCTGTTAGTTCCATAGCCACAGTGCATCACAACTCATGATGAGTATATTATTGCTTCATCTGGTATTTTATTCTCTGTACTGCAGTTCATTTTTGTGGGAGTTCACATCCTTAGTAACAGAACTCATTGGAGCAACTTTCAGGGTGAATTTTTGTGCTGCTGGAAACCATTCTTCTAGAGGTTGGCACCAAATTAGTTGAAAGCCAGTAGTAGTTATGATTGAAAACTGTGACCGACTGTTGCTTGTTTTGTAATAGCACAGCATATGCCCGGTTCCTAGGGGAAAGGACTCTTGCAGCAGCTGAAGAATGCAGCCTGTGATCTCCTTCTTCCCAGGGATGCTCCACCCAGCCCCATCACTATAAATGGCAATAGGACTTCGGGGAATTAGAGCAGACTCGAGCTAAGCAATGGCAAGTTCATCTGCAGCAGATATTTTCACTGCTGGGCATGAAACTCATGAACTATAGCCATGAGCTGTTTTGTGCACACTGCAAGGTCTGCAGCTTTGTGTAGTTTGGGCTCTGTTGGGATGGGTCAGTGCACTGAAGGTGGTGGCAGTCTGATCTGAGCCACTTCTTTCAGAGGATTGTGGGAGGGGCTGGGGCTGAACAAATGCTCAGCCTTGGGAAACTTGTTGGCAAGTTT
This sequence comes from Falcunculus frontatus, assembly GCA_013398115.1. NCBI lineage: Eukaryota > Metazoa > Chordata > Aves > Passeriformes > Falcunculus > Falcunculus frontatus. The sequence continues at coordinate 805,191 of VZRV01000480.1, forward strand.
GCCACAAAACCCCATGTTTTATCAAGCAGCTGTGGAGTTGGCCACTGATAGGTGTCTTTACCATGTATCTGCAGCCTTACTAGCAAAGGTCAGAGCTCAGAGGAAACTTAGTGGTGCTCAGCAGCCAGAGAAAATGGTATTTAATCGCACTTCATTCACTACATGTTTGCTATATAGCCACAGTGTAGACATACACCTCTGAGCTGGCCACCTTGCACTCCCCCCCTGCATGGGAGGAAATGGGGAAAAAGGCATTTCTGGAGTTTTGCCCTTATCTCTGTAAGCCAAACGAAATTAATTGCTTCCCCAAAAGTTCCTGTTTCTCAGTGCGGGTTGGAAGTGGTGCTTAGAATGTCTAGATAGAGCTAGCAGTATTTTGAATGCATTCCCACTGTAGGTCTGGTCTGCCCCACAGCTGATGTGTCAGCATTTGAAACATCCATAATTAGCCTGCACTTTTGTTATTTTTGGCTTTAATTTCTCTGTCAAATGGAAAGGGTGAAATTTCACAAAGTCTAAGGGATTCCTGAAGGATGATCCAGTTCACTCTGTAATGAATTATTTATGGATAATAATAACGGTAAGCTAATAATACCAGTAACATACACTTTCATTAATTCTGTGCTGTGTGAAAAGTCAGAGAGGAAAAGCACATTTAATGTTTATTCAGTGGAGGGTTTGAATGGAGAAGTGTAAAGGAAGCAGCCTTCTGTGGAATAATAAACACAAAGATATACATTTAACGAATGCTTCATTCTTTATTATTCTCTCAGTTTTCCACTGCAAGCCTTATTGACTAGCTCTATCTGTCTTTACCAAAACATCTCTAGTATACGGTGTTCTCAGGTTGTCACCTTCCAAAAGCACAGAGCACGCACCTGCAGGCTTCCCTCTGCAAGGACTGGAGTTTACGTATTCCTTACGTAAATGCATATGATGGGATGTGCCTAGACTTTCTCATACCTCCTGGAGATAAAGCTTTAAAGCAAATACCAAATACCACAAAGATATTTTCACTTGTAAAAATGCCACAAAATGTGCAAGTGTTGCAAATGCCTTTAAAATCAATGTCTTCTTTTAGAAATGTACCCAATTTTCAGCTTGGCCCCTGGAAAGCCATTCTTGTAGCTGAGGATATTTATTCTGTTCTGTTTTTTGAATGGGATGCAGCTGTTGAATTCTTCAGACCTCAGTAAAGGCTCTTTAAGAGTTTTATTTATATCTGTTTCTTTCTGTCGTCCTCTGTTTCTAAACAAATAGCAACAACTTCAGCTATTGAAAATTGTCATATTGCAGCTAAGCGAGGGTAACTTCTCTGAAGAGCTGGACACTTATGTGAGTACATGTGTGTAATTATATTAAAACGAGTATGACTTCTGAAGGAGGTGGGCATGAGGTAGACTCTCCCCCTAGTGCAGAAGTTGCTGTAGGACATCCCTGGGGATCTGGAGAACAAAGAGCATGTCTAAGGTGATCAAGTAAAATGCATCCACAGCCTCTTAGAAGTTCATTGCAATGATACTTAAGTGTACAATCCCTCTTATTTCAAAATACAGGCGTTTGGATTGAGTTTCCCTTGAATATTCTTTGTGATTATTAATGAGCTGTATCAAATAATCTTATTTAGCTCATTAAAGGGCGTAATGCAGATAAGAGCTCTTTAGACCCTGTAAAGCTCAAAATTAATCTGCTCTTTAGACCCATGTGTTACTGGAAATCTTGGATAGTAAGCTGAAGTGTTGTGATATTTTGATATGAGGAGGGTTTGATAAAAGTTCAGAAGCAATATGCAGTGCTGTTAAATGTCTGTGGGATGGGGAGCTCTTTGTACAGCAGCACTGCGAGAACCAGCAGGAAACTCAACCTGGCAGGCAGTTGTTGGTTTTACAAGGATGCAGTGAAAGCTCTTTAACTTCCTGTGTCTGCGTGCTTTTTTTTCTGCGAGAGCTTCATACCGGCTCTTAAAGTCCACATTCTTGGTTCCTTCTCTTTTCACTAAACACTTTGCTCAATCAATAATGAAAAGTAAAATTCAAAGAGGCTTTTGTGGATCACTGAGCTGACTAATGTATAGTTTAATTACAGTAATAATAATGTCGATAAGAGGACCTGTTGTGGCCACTTAATACCGACATATTAAAATAATTGGATCGGGGATGCTTTCTAGATTGCCACTAAAAATTTTAAATAGGAGCAGAGAGCATTGACAGTCACCAGCCAAAGCATGCAGGGAATAAGGGGAGGGGAAGACAAGAAGTAGAAGATGGGGTAAGGAGAAGACATTGGAAAGCTTTCATGCTCTTCATTTTTCTAAAAATAGGTTTTCAGTCTGCCTCTGAGTTTATGTTTGTCTTTCCTTTGGAGACTGTGGATGGAGACATGTCTTCAAATGCTTTGGGAGTAGGGCCTGTGCTCTTTGAGCTTGGTTCCGGAAACAGGACTCGGAGCTGTTGTTGCCCGTTTGGGGAGCTGCTGCGAGCTTCTCCCTGGCCCTGGAGTTCCCTCTGATGCTGGGACAAGACTCTTCCTGCACCCTCTTCTCTTTTAAAATCTAGTGCCGCATTTTCCAAAATACCAGTTGAGTCCGTAGCTCTCTCTATGCTCTGCTTTCTGCAGGTCGGATATTGAAACACCTCCAAAGGTGGGAGTGGTTCAAGGACTGGTGAGGTGTGGGCTGTATCTAATGTTGCTTGTCGCACCTGGATTTTGGACCTACACTAAAAATAAAATCTGCTCTTTGGTTTTATCAAAGCAAAGCTGTAAAATGGCGTTTTCAGGATATTGCAATGACTCGGAATATGTTTGACTGCTTTTAAAAGTCTTTGAGAAAATACAGAGCATACTCTTCTTGGAGATTACAGCAACAGCACCAGCATGTCGGAGCAAACCTAGCTTTGGTTCCTCCAGGATGGCCTTTGTACTCTCCATCAGCCTTTCAGTTTCTGCAGCTCCCTATGATGTTTTCCTTTTCTGGAAAGAGGAATGATGCTGCGTGTTCTCTCCTCATCTTTCTCAATGCATGGGCTTTTATTAGAGTCTATATAACTTGTCAGAGTACTTACATCATCTTGTTTGGAGTCATCAGTTTCTGGTGATGGATAACACTTAGAATTAAGAGATAAAAAAACCCAAGTTAAATATATTTAATTGGTTTTTATTTGCTTTCTGCTTTTTAGAGATTGTGAGGCACAGGCAGAGAGTCTCTGGAGCAGATGGGTGTTTGTGGTTACTGGACCAGACAGCTGAGATACAATTAAAGTGCCTTTTTTACATATGCAACTTGCAACCACTTCTCTATTTTCACAGGTCTTAGGATCATATGAAGTGTAAATTTAATAGAGGTTGTTGTACTTCTCTTATTTATTTCTGGTTTCGAGTGAGCTGTTTCGGCTGAACATAATGCATATAACCTTGTACGACTGTGGATGCTCATTCTCTCTCTAAGGCTCCACAGCAGAGTTCAAAAAAGGATACAGGAAAGCCTAAAGTACTCAGTGTTTTTCAGTTACTTTTCATGAAAATGCAAAGATCCAGTATGTTTTTATTCACAATAACTCTGCTGTGTCTCCTGGAAGCTATTCTGCAGGGGATTTTATAGTCCAGGTTCTTTCTAAGGAGCCTGAAGGCGTTTTGGTGGTGCAATGCCGTCCCTGGAGGTGGAGGAAGGAATCTGTCACAGGAACTCCTCCTTGCAAGGGGAAAGATACGTAGTTATACATATGAAGTTCTTGAATGGCAGCCCCCATGGGGCACACTAGCATTTGGACACTATTTTGGACCAAAAACGTCATTCTTAGCTGCAAATGTTTTTAAACTTTTTCACCAAGCTGTCATTTTTGTCCACAGAAAACATATCTTTCATGAGTGTTCTTTTAAGACAAAATCCTATTTTTTCTTCCACTGAAAAAACTGAGATTTTAGGTCAGTTCTGTTTCTGAAGCTATTTTCGACAGTCCTGTGAGGCATTTATGTCTAGAACAGGTCATTGGTGTAACAAGAGATCAGCCAGAGGAATTCTCAATGCCTGCTAATTTGTTTCTCTTAATCCTACACCTCTCCAGATTGTGAGTGAGTCCTTTGAATTTTGAACGATTAAGAAACAAACTCAAAGTCCCATACTCCTTGTCTGTGAAGGACAAAGTTACAATCTCAGAAGTGTGTAATTTTTCAAAGAGAGTTTAGGCCAACCTCAATTCAAAATTTTAAGATGAATATTTTTGAGTGCTCTGGGAAGAAATTAATCCAAAGAACAGAACAAATGTTCATTTTCTTCCTTTTTGTTGCTAATAGGGTATATTTTATATAACCTCTCCATAAGCTGCGAACATTTTGTGTTATGGCATTTAATTCTGATAGCATGTTTTTAAATATAAAGCTGTGCATTACTGAAAAAACGTAATTTGAAATGGGAAAAATAACTCTCTAGATGTGCTGGTAGCTAATAGAAATTATATACAAATAAGTTCAACTAGACAGTGTAGACAGTGTGTGCCAAAGAACCCTGGGTTTTTTTGCAGAGAACACTTTTAGTTACTGAATAACTTGAAGAATCCTGGTTCAAAGCAGAATTCAGTTTCTAAGAAGGAAACTCTGTCAACCAGCAGTTCCAATAAGTATTAATTGGAACCTGTAGTTCAAATATTGTTTCACTTTTTTTTTAATCTAAGATAAAGGAAAAAACCTGTCTCTGGATCTCAGAACTAAAAGGGGGACAGGCTAGTTGGATACTTCACAGACATAAAATACTATCTTTATGCAGGGCACCGGGAAAGGTTGGTGATTTTTAGATACTTTGTTTGCAGGGCAGCTGCTGTGCAGAGCCTGGAATTGGCAGTTCCTTTATCACATGGTTTGAGAGAGCCAGGCTCATGAAGGAGCACAACCCCATTTCCAGTTATATAAATAGCAGAGTTTTGCTCATTAAGGAAACTCAAAGAATATTGGACTAAAGAAACTTGGTTTTGAAGAAAGATTGCAAGGACTACAAATATACGGCATATTTACGAGAGGACTAGCAGGACCCTGCTCTTTGGCTGCAGCATTTCAACAGTCAGTGGCAGTACTTTGTTGAGGTTATTCACCTCTGTTTGCAAATAAGACAGCTTTTTTTGCTTTGGAAATCTTGTATGGTTTGATGCCTAATGTATAGCACACCAGCTGATCTTGGCACCTCTCAGCCCTGGGCAGTGTTGTGGAAAGAGACTGGAAATGGAGGCGAGGAGCTGCATAATTTGAGGATTTGATGCTGGATCTAAGAGGCACTGAAAATACTGAGGCCTCTGTGTTGATTTCCCTGGGCTTTCATAAGGCTCCAAAATTAGGGATGTCTGATGTCCGAGTTTGGTGCTACCAAGAACCAAGTTGATGGCCAGGATGTCAACCCAGGAGGGACTGTTTAAGTTTCTGAGCTGGGGCTCTCATACCCTGGCAGGTGGGCAGCTCTTCAGCCTGCTGATTTAAAGGTGGACAAAGCATCTGGGTAGATATTTGGGGGAAAAAATATCCAAAAAGTTACACTGCATAATTTCCCTTGCCATTGCCATGAACTCTAGCCCGTGGTTCTGTGCACAATCTGATGAAGCACTAGGTCGTGCCAGCCAACAAACAAACTTGTCACTCTGAAGAATGACTTGGTGAAAAGCCACACAGGGCAGAGCTGCCATCAGAATAATTGGTGATTCACTGTTTGTTTCTCACAAATTTCCTACACTTCCTGCCCACGCAGTATAGATGACAGCATTCTGCATGGGGACTGTGAACATGACAGACATTATTTATGAAGCAGCACCTTTATAAAGGATTTTTCTTCCCTAGCAGACTGTGTAAAATGCTCAGTGTCTGTGTTGCTGTTGTCAAAATTATGTTATAATTATAGCTGGCCTTCCTGAGTAAGTTTTCAAAGGTGTTTTAAAAAGCTCTGTGTGAGAAGGTCAGGCAGAAGCTGCTGAGAGCTCCTTGCTGTGTTCTAAGGTGCTACGGCAGCTGTGTCCAGCACTCTTGGCTGCTCCTGATTAGAGGGAGATTTTGGGCAGTTGCAGTTGGTTCTGAGCTTGCACAGCCCCAGGATGAAGGATTTTTGGGAGGAGATCTGCCCCTTCCTCACAGCTCCTTGCACTGTCTCAGCACATCTCTGGAGTAAGAAGCAGGGAACCCAGTCACAGCTTGTCTGTGTGACTGAGCTTTTCCTTGGGCCAGGCTCTCAGCTTGCTTCAAAGGGGAGAAAGGAAAAGATAATTTTTCCTCTTTAAGATTCATGACATCTGGCATCAAAAGGTGTCCTGGGAGTCGCAGCTGCTCCAGCTGGGCTCACTCTCAGCTGCTTCGTACACAGCTTCAGGTCAACAACATTATTCTTAATTTATTTTATGGTACAGCATAGCTGGATCTGCGTCCTTAATTCAAGCCTGGCTTGATCAAATACTAAAGAACACTGAAGACAAAAGAGAGCTCAGTTAATGGGTAAGGAAACCGAATAATCTTGTATGTCGTAGGATGGAGGTAAGCATGATGGAGAACATTATCTGAATGTGGTGTTTATGGTGACATCGGGTTCAATGGTTTTGGGCTTTAGATGGGTTTGAAGAGAAGTGAACAGCTTTGATTCGGTGGGAAAAAGAGCTGGTACTACCAACCACCAGGCTCTGGAAATCCATCAACAAACTGAGAGCCTCAAATAGTGTTTGCTTTCAGATCAGTTTCATGACCTCGCCCGTTTTCACAAAGACTGAGAGTAATGAAACTATGGAATGAGAAGTGACATTAATGTTTGGAAACCTAAGTGTGTAATTAGGGTGATTTGTATTTGAGTGGCTTTGTCAGGTGGTTTGCTGTCAAATTTGTGGTGACAGGTTTATCCTTTTTTGTATACGCTGTGCATGAAGGGCACGTAACCCAGGCAGTTGTGAGCAAAACATGCTGAGGATAAAGGGGTTTTGAAAGCTGATGGCATGACAGCTGCCGCTGAATAGGTTCGTTTTGGCAGATAACAGTTTCTGTAAGCATCAGGTTTTATGGCCACGACCGTTACTGTTGCATTTTTAAATTCGAGTTAACTGCATACAGGAAAGCAGAGACCCAGAGTCGTTCATCTTCTGGCTCGGTCTGTGAGGAGCTTGTAACTCTAGCAATTGTTTCTGTTTTTCATAACAGTGGGAACTTTATGGCTATTTTTCCCCTTTTCTGTCCAAAGTAAATGTGCTGTTTAAAAACAAAGAAAGAAGTGGCGGAATGCTGTGTCTGGTGGGCACACAACTTGAACTTGGGGTCCTTCAGGTTGGAGGGGCAGTTTAGAAAAGATACCTTTTTCCTGAAAACTGATTTTAACAAGTCTCCTTGTTAATAGATAATAAAGAGCTTCGAGGTGCTCTTTAGTGATCTTTCCAGGTATGTACAAAGATCCGTCAGTCTGACCTATAGCTATATACCCGTTCAGAGGGTTTGTATAGTTCCAGTACAGTTGAGGTGGTTTTTAAAAAATATTTTAACTCCGTTTTGTATTGAACTTAATGGCAAATCAGCAGAGTCATGTGTGCAAGCAGTAAATTTTTTATCAGAAATGCCAAAATACTGCTTTGCAATAAGCTAAAGTAATGTCCTGTGCTGTGCTTTGCAAAAAGGAGGCTGTAACGAGCTGAGGGTTGGTCTTTTCTACCAGGCAATCGGCAATAGGAGAGGCCATACCCTCAAGCGATGCCTTGGCAGGTTCAGGTTGGCCATCCTGAGGAATTTCTTCACTGAAGGGGATGTTAGGCATTGGAATGTGCTGCCCGGGGAAGTGGTGGAGTCACCGTCCCTGGAGTTGTTCAAGAAATGACTGGACATGGCACATAGTGTTTGTGATTTAGTTTACATCATGGTGTCCAGCCAAAGGTTGGACATGATGATCTTGGAGGTCTTTTCCAACCTTAATGATTCTGTGAGTGTGTGAAAGCCCAGTTCAAACTCTCGCTCCAGGCCAGGTAGTACAGACTTCCTCCCAAGTTTTTTGTGCCTTAGCTGAGTAACTGAGAGCTCTCACTCTACTTCCAAATGTAAATATTTAAAGATGTCTTGCATTTTGTACCTATCAAATAAATCACACCCAGCCTCACTCTCCCCCCAAAAGAAGAAAATAACACCCTAGAATTGTTTTCCAGCCAGATCTGGTATGTAGGTAGTCGGATGACAGTTTTCTTGTGTGCAACAGACCTCATTTTTCTTTCTATCGCTTGTACAAGTTTATAGAAAATACTGGTGTGAACCACTTGAAAGAGTAGGAATCGGGTTTTGTGTTGAATTAAAGACTTTACTATTAGTCAAACCTTAGTTCTCGGAGTTGTGGAATTACTTGATTTTAACTTCATTATGGGATTCTGACAGTATCCTTGTGAGATCATGTAATCTGTGTGAATCTTAAAAGCTCAAAATCCAGGAAGTAAACTAAAGTACTCAAAAATGTATTTTTAGCTTTGTGTACAATACTTAGGCAGATACAATTTTTGCAGGCTTGGAAATGACAATGTGTACTCTTTCACATGCATTCTCTCTTTCAAATAGTAGGTAATTTCCTTCTCTCTAAAAGGTTGCATTTTTTTCTTTTATATGGAACATAGTAGAAATAGATGACACTCCTAACTGTTCATAGCATTGGCTGTGGTCACGCTGATGCTTTTAATTGGATGCAGAAAAGTTTAACTTACGTGCTGTAATAGCAGAGATCCTTATTGTTTCACCAGGATATTTTGTACTAGTTCAGGATCACGTATCCAGATAGGACATATGATTATTTTTTTTCATTCAGTTTGTTTAAATATAGTTCACATATAGTTTCAGCCTTACTGTTGTGTTTGCTTAACATTAATCTCATTAGGCTTAGGAGAAGGAGCACTATTTCATAATCAGAATCTCATTGGAAGCTTTATATTTAGTAGGGACATAGCTTGAATAGATGGCACTCAGGGCATGAATGGATTACTGTAACCTGCAGTGTTGAGCAAAAGTTGTCCTCAGGACAGAGCCCTCCTTTTCCCTGACCTGTGGCACAGGAAAACTCTTAAGAGTGCGTGCCAGTCTTCAGTGTATTGTGGGCTGTGGTCCCTTGTTCACTCTCACAGGCAGCTGAACACTGAGGGCTGTTGGGAGCACATTTGTGTTGGTCATAGTAACTAGAGTGGGGTCTATTTAAGGCAGCTTTGCCACTAAAACTAAAACTTGTGCAGCTATTGTATTGGATTTTGGTTCAGCTGCCATTAGCTTGCAGAGTTCATGTTATTCCCAGTGAAGCAGGAGCAAGTTTTAACACTTGAGAAAAACAGCACCAGCCTCTCAAAATGTACCGTAAATGAACCAATAGGAGGGAAAATAATTCTCCTCTTAATGAAGCCAGGCTATCCCAGATTTTTTGTGTTGAGACTGATGAAACTTTTGTAGGCCATTACTGTGCTCTCAGATGGTTTAATTGCTGCAGTTTTTCAGCTTGTTACTTCATGCAGTCATGGTTGTGACAGCAGTGCTTGTACCCTTAACCTGCAGCAAAATTCAGAGTATTGCAATATAGCTTAATTCTCTCTTACACATGAAAACACTCAAAAATCTGTTTATGTGAAGACAACAAAATTTCAGCTGTAATTCTGAAGTCGGGTCTGGGCTTTTAAAGGTGTTCTGTCTCCATTTTGACACCTCCAAAAAGATATTTGGCCCCTTTTGGCTTTAATTGTGGTTCTTAATAACTCTCTTAAGAAATATTGATATCTGCTGAAGTAAGAAATCAAAAAAATCTGACCATGTATTTTGATGCATTTTAGTGGAACTTTCTAACCTCTGGAGGTTGGGTTTCTGGATCTATTGAAAAAGTTCAGTACAGAGTGCGTATGTTAGGAATGAATATTTTGCTGGGCAATACCTTTGTACGTCATTTAGATTTATTAATGTCAGAAAAGGAATTAAATACATCTCCATTATGCATCAGGTTTTTGTAAGAGAATGCTGTATACATACTCTAAACATGAAATAGTATCCTGAGGCATTTAGAAAACTTGGAAAGGTTTATCCGGAAATATTTTTCTCTTTATTTTAACAATTTTAATACTGTTGTGAAAGCATGCTCATTGTTCTGCTCTCTGTTTATCCGTAGACTAAAGTTAGTTTTTACTCTGATAAATGGAAATCACCACTGTAGTAGACTGAATTGTGTATCTTTACCTGGGCACGGGTTCGTGCCATCTTGCTAGATGAAGTATTTCTGTCGTGGGTGTGAATTCTGTCTCTCCTAAGTGGAATACCAGCTTTGCAGCATTCCCACAGGGGTTGCCTTGCAGTACTGAATACATGGATTTCTACCCTTGGGAATGTGATGTGAGGAAGTGTCTGTCTTTGGCAATGCAGTGGTTATATTTATTGCCATTAAGTAGTTTTGATGTCTAGACCAGTGTTTTGTAAAATGTGATCTTTTTGACAAAACTACACTTAAATACAATATAGCAGGAGATAAGACAACTTTAGTGCAAGGCTTCAAACTGTGACACAGAATCATCTGGACTGTACTTACTCTCTTCCTTGTGGAGACATTATATGGATAATTTTGCCACTGACGTCAAGAGGAACAGGATGTCACCCTAGATAACAACCTTAGTGAAGTCAGTCTTTCTTAATGAAGATTAATTGTTGGGGCTCCATGCTTTGTACATCCATGTTCAGATATCTTCCTCTGAATGCTTTGATGTCACACAGCAAGTCTTGTGCTTCTTTGTATAGCGTTGAGGTGGCATTTCATTAATCTGAAAGAATTCTTTTGCGGTACTGTCAGCCCTTTGGGAGCAGCTGTGTGATCCCAGAGCATCCTAGGTTGCAGTATTTTGTAATGCCAGCTGGAAACCAGTGTGCTGCCTGTAATGCACTGAGCTGGCTATGGAAGAGCATCTGAAATGAGGGTGGCAGAGAGAGAGTCGGGCTGTAACACACTCGTACCATCTATTGCTTTTTAACTCTTTATTAAATCGCAGGTGGTTTTCTAGGATAGCACTAGTAAAGGAGTTTCCATGCAGCCCTTAACTGCATGTAATGTTTAAAAGGCTACTTAAATTAGTTTTTCCACTTCTCTTTAATTCTCATCCTGTCCAGGAACAGTATTCTGTATGTTGATTCAATAGGACAGAGTATGTAGGTGTACTGAAGTGATTGACTTTTTCCTCAGACTTGGTTTTGGTTCTTACTAACAGCAACACCAGGGAAATGAAGAGAGATGGATTACCTGTACCAACAGCCAAATTGTGAGAGTTTATGCCTGAGGAGTCTGGAAATAATTGTAGAGAGGGTTGAAATAAATGACCAGGGGAAGCGAAAGGTTGTAAAATGGCAATGATACATGGTTTCATGAAGCTTAAAGAAGTAACTAAGCAAACAGAATTAAGACACTCTAATACTATATTTGCCATGTTATTTGCAATGTAAACTTTTTGTGCAAAACCACTGAGTTCTTTTGCAGTGGACACACATCTAAATACAAGCGCATAGCTAAGAGTTTCTAGGAGAGAAGAAAAACAAGTAGACATAATTAGTTTTGATCTTAGTGATTTCAAATGGATTTGAGCAGAAGACTAATGAAAAGTAGACAGCTAATCTGATAATGGCATTCACCTGAAAGAGTACAGGCTAAAATCATTAACAATGGCAATAAGGCATAAGATAAAAATTGCACTCTCCATATTGCTTTAAAATTTTTGTTTTCTAAAACTGTGATGTTTGTGGGTTATTTCCCAACCTGTGCACCATCCACATGACTCACTAAGGCTTGAACCTCCACAATTAAGGTTGATCATTGCCTGTAGATTTGCATCTACATTCAGCATTCCATGCAGTTATCAACTGGTTTCTATATTGTACAAAAGATAGAAGACTGAGACTCTAGAAGACATCTGAAAGATTGCCTGTTGGAGGCTCGGGAGAAAGAGGTCGGGCACACAAGAATAGCTTAGACATGCTTAAGAGTAATTTAAGTGCACAGTGTTACTTAAGTCAGGATGTACCACTTAATGTTTATTTTGGAGCCACCAAACATCCGACCTATTAGAAAAATGCTTGAAAGAATATCAGTAAAGCTGTGGTCTGCCTCTTATTAAAAATGTGCTTATGACTGTGGACAAGAAGTACAGGGAAAATGCACAGATTCAGATTCTTCAGAGGCAAAAGATGCAGTTTTTCAGTCATCTCCTTTGCTGAGTCATCTGCTCTGGTATTTTAGATAGTTACCTGATAAGTGAACTGCTCGGTTGAGTGGAGGAGAGATGTTAGATTTTAATGGGAGTGCCAGAGAGAAAATGCAAGAGAAGTTGCAGACTTGGGAGGAAAAATACATGACCGGTTGGTGGAAGAAGAGAAGCCTTCAGAGAAGGCTTTTAGTCTAGATTATGGTTTCATAAAATTCATTGATGAAAGCAGCTTTGCAGTTAGCAGTTTATGTCCTGTCAGGCTTATCACTTTATCCCAGAACAGTATTTTCTGTTTGTACTCTTCTGTTTGTGTGTTACCTTTCTTTTTTCTTGGTTATGAAATCATTTGCAGATCATATTCAGACCTACAGTCCTATAATGTAAATAATAGAGAACAACCTGTCTACTATGTCTGAACACATGGGCATGAACATCAAAAAACAAAAAAGTCGTTCTGACTTGTTGCATAAAGATCTTCTGATCCTTTTAAGCTTCCAGCTGTGTCAGGCTGATGTTGAATTAGGCTGGTGAAGTGTTGCCTCTCATATGAAGAGAGAAACAGAAAATATTCTTCATGTCTGTGCTGCCCTTATCCTCCTTTGGTTGCCCCACAGAGTGCAGATTAGCTTTAGGCAGATGTAATTACACCAGCACCCATTCTTCAAAGGAGCTTGACTTTTCTGGACCTCTCCCAAGCCCGGATGATTTTGCAATAATTTACAGGCTGTTTGTAAAACTGTGCAGTGCTTTGGGAGCAAGATGCGGCCTTTAGTATACCTTGTGTTATGTAAAGCATAGGAGTATTTAAATAGATTAAATTCTCAAATACTGTGTTTTGACTCATAGAAGACAGTGATATATAAGTGATATATATTTGCAAAAGGAAACAGACTTTTTCAAGGAAACATTTCTTGAGCCTTTAAAGATTAGGAGATTTCATTGGCCCTACCTACCACATGATTTTCCAAAAATATTTTAGTTTATTAGTCATGTGTTCCATTAGCATAATAAAAGCCTATGTTAATGTGACCTAGCAGAGATTTTTATCAAACCCATCAAGTGTTGAAAAGGAATGTCTTCTTTAGTGCATAGCAATTGGGCAGAGTGATTTCACATTCTTTATCGAAGCTCAGCAACCTGTTGGGGCATTGCAAGGTGCAGATGTTGCAAATGACTGTTTTGAGCTAGACAGTGAGCACCAGGAACATACAGGAGGGCTTGCAAACTGGCAGAATGAAAACCTGGTTGAAAGGAACAGGCCTCATAATCTTGTTGGATGTTTTTACCTTTGTGTTGGTTTTAAATCCTTGAACTCCTATGACAAAAAAAATCGTAGAATCATTTAGCTTGGAAAAGACTAAGGTCATCAAGTCCAGCTATTAACTCAGCACTGCCAAGTCCACCACTAAACCATATCCCTAAGAGCCACCTCTACACATCTTTTAAATACCTCCAGGGATTGTGATCCTACCACTTGCCTGGGTGGAAGGGTGGGATATTCCCATATTAAAGTGAGATTTGCCTGGGGAGTGCTGAGTTGGGTGCTCTCCTCGTCCACAGCTCTGTGCAAAGGGGTTTGCTGGAGTCCCCAGAGCAGAACCTTAGTGCAGGGGTGTACCACAGCTTGCAAGCCCTGTCTCTGAGGTCACCTGCTCTAGCAGGGCTGATGTTGGAGCTGGGCTTCGCAGTGCAACTGCTTGCTGCTCACAGTTAGAGAGACACCTCAGAGATAAGGCTGAGGATGAGGAGTTACCTCCAGAGTTAAAAATTGCCAAGGGCAAATCTATCTGAAAAAGAGGAATAACTGATGTGTTCGTGTAGAATTCAGTTAAGGAACTTTTGCCTAATTTGTGGTAATTCCTAAAGTCCCATGCTGCCCTTGGTTTTTGTGGTCTACAGGAAACAGGACGTGTCCTATTACCTTAACATTTCTAAGGGGTGTAAATTTTGCTTCCATTCCCATTTTAATATTAGGGATTTGGATTTGAAGTTTTTTATGGTAGACATATCAGTGATATTTTTGTTTATGAAAACAGCATGTTGCAGAAATAACTAAGATAAAATACCCCTAAACCCCACCATAAAGACCTACATTTCTCTGTCTGTACCATTTTGACTGTAGAATACTTTATAAATTATATGTTCAAGAGAATTGAACTGCATACTTCTGTGCTTGTAAAGTTTCTTTTGCATTATCAGGGTTGGAAAGGAATTAGTTTTGTAGTATACATTGTCTGGTTGTGGATGCTGTTCTTGATCACTTTTATCTATAAATGACAACAGCTTTTTAAAAAATGTAAATGTTTACTTACAGTTTTGCAAGTAAGGTTTATGTTACTCTTGCTGGTTTGGTTTTGGTGGAGTTGAGCTGCTCAGCTTGGCTTGTGACATGGTGCAAACCTTTAGTTTGAGATCACTAAATCTCCCAGTGCCTTACTGGTTAGTCAACAGTAAGGCACTAGAAGAGCAAGAAGAGGTGAAGAGGCAAAAAAATGAAGTAACAAATTCCAGTAGTTAAATACTGGGCTAACACGGAAGTTTTGCATATGTGGCCCGTGTGCATATAAATACTATGAAGACATTGATCGTATTACATGCATTAAGTATATAGAGGTGCAGTTGTTCACATTGAGGTAATGCCTTTATCTGTTATGATGGCCTAATGACTTGCAAAAACTACTCTGGCAAAAAAAAATTTCCTTGCTGAACTCAAACATACTTCATGAATCACAAGAAACAGTGTTAATTGTGTAATTCCTTTAATCTGTATTGCTAAATGGTGCTGCACATTTGTGAATGGTTTTTGTCTCATACCTCTATGTGAATACACTCACGCAGTCATAGGTATGCATTTGTATGTTTATATACAAATCTATGTGCAGGTTGTATGTGTGCGTATAAATATACATGCACATATACAGGCAAAATATATGGAAACATGCAAAAAGATGTTTACATGCAACAGGATGCATAACTGCTAAGTAAAGTAAAATTTTACTGATTTTCATATTAAGGAGCTTCAGACAATAATTTTTAAAGTCACTGGATATCCTTTGGCTGCAGATGGATGTGCAGAACAGATGAATCATAAGCTTACGGTGAAAAAAATTAGCATGCAGTGAAGGTACAGATGTCAAAATTTAAACTGAAAATGAGAGTGAAGTTTGTTAAAGTCTGCCATGCTGTGATGAAAGGCAGGTTGGTGGGTTTGTCTTACAGCCCAGCTGATGTACATCAGAGTTTTTTCATTATCTACAGCTGCATCAGGTTATACTTACTGACAAGACTGATGTTTATTTTTTAACATGGTTAGAATGAAAAATTCTTTCTCTCCCTGTAGTACTAATCTGTGCTCTTTGATAATGCTTTGGTGAATTCTGAGAGTCTTGCTTTAAGTTAACTGTCAGGCTTTAAGTGTGTCTCTGTGCTTGCTCTTCTATTTGCATGATGATTACTTCTCTGGCCCAAGCTAAATACTAGGAGAATGGGTTTTTGTATAGTTTCTCACAGGTGGGAGATAACAACAGCTAAAGCTTTCAGTTTGCTTTCCAAGCATAATTGGTACCTTCCAGAGATGTAGCATATCTCATGTTGTTTTCCTCTATAAATGTTAACAAATAGGTTGTTATTGCAGTTCTTCAAAAACATGGAATAGCTTGTTCTTTAGTCGATCGTATTGTAAACTCAACATCATCATGAGGAGGTGGGATTTGTCGGAAAAGGGGCTCTGCCAGTGCATTCTCCAAGTTTACTGGAGTCTGATTGGCAAGATGTGAGAGATGGATGTTGTCCATGGACCTTTGGAGGTCTGCTGGTGTGACTGATGGTGTGGGAAAAGAAATAAGTGACCATTGAGTACTGTACAGAGAAAGCAAACCGGGAAAAGCAGACAAGAGTGCTTACCCCTCCCCCCCCCCTTCCCTGCTTTGTGCTTTTTGTTACTGGAATCCTAATGTTTTTGCAACAATACTTGATTAAATGGCTTCAGACAGAACTGACTTCTTGTTTTGCATGTCTGTATCCCTTTTAAGGATTGCTGCTCTAGGGAAAACAAAGATATTTGAAAGGTTAGAGATGTCCAAGAAAATGGCCTTTTGATAAGAAGAACCTGTGTTGTTTTTTTCTAGCAGTAAAAGACATGGTTCTGTTTATTAAACTGTGCATGTGCATTAATATGATGCTTCATATTTTTCCATTTGATTTCCTGTAGGGTGATTTCACTTGGAACAGCATGTCAGGGCGCAGTGTTCGGCTGAAGTCAGTTCCCGTTCAAAGCCTCTCGGAGCTGGAGCGTGCTCGGCTGCAGGAAGTGGCTTTTTATCAGTTGCAGCAGGACTGTGACCTGGGCTGTCAGATTACTATCCCCAAAGGTAAGGGCCTGATAAGCTGTCTCTGTTTAGATTGTTAAGGCACTGATTTCATATCACAGCAGTAAACACTAGATTCTGACACATATTCTGTCTTCTATTTCAGTTTTGCTTAGCCACAGTCATTATGTAAAAACGATGAGTAAAGTTGTTTGTCTGCTGTGTCCAATTTGGGCCACCTGGGGGTGGGATCATCTGATCAAGGGCAGATGTCTACAGGGTAGATAATCTAAATCAGACCCATTCATGCCAGGATGTCTTGATACGCAGCTGAGAGAAAAATGCTTTTCTTACATTTCCTGATATCCAAAATTAAATGTCTGTGTAGGTCAGGTAGATCTTACCACAGAAGTGGTTTTTTTTTTTTGTTCTGTATTACATTGTCTGTCAAGGAAGCCAACTGTCACTAGTTCAGATGCACAGTGAAGACATGTATGTCAAATAATATGAGTCCTACCCAGGTTTCCCTAAGGACAGTGTTGCTTATTTCCTAGAAAACAAGTTAATTTTCAGCATAAAACATTGAACTCATAAGAAACAGAGGATTAAATGAAGAGGAGAAGCTCAGCTGTCAGAATCCTGATGCAGGATACATGCATGTGGTAGACCTGTACTTAGATTACTGTGGAAGAGATCTAAACCTCATTAATGAGAAAGTTTCTGTTGTTTCCTGTAGGCTGGAGATCAAGCATAGCAGAGATAGCTGTTGTGCAGCTATCTGCAAATCTGGCTTTCCTGTTGTTTCTTTGCAATTGTATACTTACATAAGGAATAACAAGGGATCACTGAATTCTCACCTTTGACTCCAAGCAGAGGTGCTGCATGGTAGCACATACACAGTGATGCCACAGGAGCAATTTTTTAACGAGTCTAAGTTAAGCAGGAAAAAAGTTGTCCAGTCTATGAAAAAAATGATGTAGAAAAGAACAAACGTAAAAGAGACAGGCTTTTGTATTCGTCAGCTTTTTAGGATCTGCAGAAAACTCCTGCCAAAACCAACAAAGTCCAACTTCGCCCATATAGCAAGGCATCAGTTTGTAGTGAGATGGGTTTAATCAACTTCTTCAAGCCTCACCAGCTCCCCTGGTCCCTCAAAAAGAAGTTTGATCAAAAGGAAAACAATTTTATAGGATATTCATAGGAGGAACTGGATCACTAAGGGCACTGCAATAATTTCTGACAGTCTGAACTGCCACTGGCTGTTCCTGTGGGAGATGAAGACACACATATGAAGGTCCTACCATAAGGATGTGTGGTAATAAAATCCAAGACAGTAGACTATACACGTTCTATGAATAGCTTAGTTTGGAAGGGACCTTAAAGGTCATCTAGTCCAACCCTGTGCAATGAGCAGGGACATCTTCAACTAGATGAGGTTGCTCAGAGTCCCATCCAACCTGGCCTTGAATGTTTTCAGGGGTGGGGCATCTGCCACCTGTCTGGGCAACCTGTTCTCACTGCCTTCACTGTAAAAATTTATTTTTTACACCTAGTCTAAATCTACCCTCTCTTGTTCTAAAACAAAACCCCCTTTTCCTGTTGCAACAGACCCTGCTTAAAAGTCTGTCCCCATCTTTCCTATAATCCCCCTTTCATTACTAAAATGCTACACTAAGGTTTCTCTAGAGTCTTCTTTCTCTGAGCTGAACAACCCCATCTCTGTCAGCCTGTCTTTGTAGGAGAGGTGCTCCAGCCCTCTGATCATTTTTGTGGCCCTCCTCTAGACCTGCTCTAATAGGTCCATGTCTTTCCTGTGCTGAGGACCCCAGAACTGTATGCAGCACCCCAGGTGGGGTCTCACCAGAGTGGAGTAGAGGGGCAGAATCCTCTCCCTCTCCCTGTTGGCCACGTTGCTTGTGATGCAGCCCAGGACACGTTTGGCTTTCTGGGCTGCAAGGGCACATGGCTGGCTCATGTCCAGCCTCTCATCCACCAGCACCACCAAGTCCTTCTCAGCAGGGCTGCTCTGAATCTGTTCACCTCCAGCCTGTACGGATGCTGGGAGTTATCCAGGTGCAGGACCTCAGGAGGTTTCCATGGGCCCAGTTCTCAAGCATGTTCAGGTCCCTCTGGATGATGACCCATCCCTCAGGTGTGTCAACCTCACCGCTCAGGTTGCTGCTGTCTGAAGATTTTCTGAGGGTGCACTCAGAAATCACTCCTTTGAATGACCAGATCGTGAATTTTTCTGTGTTTTAAGGTATAGATCATGAAGGAATAGCCAGTACAATTAAATTTTAAAATGTTATAATACCGTCTATTGAAGGGAGTGAAGGTAATAGCTAGAATTAAAGTACATCTAGTATTTAACTGTCCATCCTTTTTAAAAATTTGGCACCAGTTCTGACAACAGATACAAATAATATTTTGAAGTGGGTATATATAATAATTATCAGTTCATCGTGCTACATCTGTGCTGGTACTTTGGTAGGAAAATAAGAATCTACCATATTCTCAAATTATTACAGATTGGTTTAGGCCCTTTGCAGAGATAGTCTGAAGTCCACCTCATGTTCCTGTCATTTTTAAATGTGTGGAATGAAAACTTATGACAAGAGTTTACAGGCAGCTATCCAATCAGTCATCACAGACGAACATCATAGGACTGTGCAAACTGGGAATTTCAAGTTTTATCTGTGTGAAACTGGCTTGGGCACTTTGGGCATGCAAGAATACAAATAAAATAAAATTCTATCACGGCCATCAAGTTAAAACCAGATTCAAGTTAAAAACAGACTGTTATACATTTTCTTTTTTAAAAACCCAAACCTAAAACAGTGAGATGTAGAACCTGTACTGTCTGAGAGAGCTTGAAGAGCTCTGTAGGTCTGGAGAGATCGAGAAAAATGAAAGATGTACTCTACAACTCTTCTACTTCAGACAATGCCATATGAAAATATTCGTGAGTAGAGGCGAGTGGAACTATTTATGTATTAGAAGATTTAGAAAGCTGTTTACAAAGTTGGACTTCTTTGTGGTTCTTTGGCTGCTTTTCAGAACTTGCTAGAGAATTACATTAGAACATGCATGTGCCTGCTGGGCATTTGCTTCCTGCAGGCATTTGAATAATTACATTTACTGGCACAGGTATTGTTAAAAGTAAAAATTGATTGTTATTGGCTAACAAGTGTTTGTGCCAAATATGTGTGCGTGGAAGTTAAACCAGAGTACAGATGCCTCTGCCTTATCTTTACAACCACAGACATGCTGTTACCGGTTGCTTCTTCATAGTGCTTCAGTCCTCCTATGCTCAGAAGGTTCTTTTGTCAGTTCACCTCTTCTGGGGCACATCTGGCTATTCCCACACTTGTGTAGGAATGCATAGGATGTGATACCTCATATATAATCCTCCTCCTTCACTGTACTGTAGCCATTACCATTAACGAAGAACATTACTAACATCTCCTAGTAAAATATCCTGTGGTCACAGAGAAGGGATTACCTCCCACAGGAATTTCTTTAACCAGCATGTTATTTAAAACATGCTACAATTGCATTGCAGTAGGTAATTAGAATGAATTCAAGTTGATCGAGAGTTACTAGTTTTACATATATGATGAGATGCCTCAGGTTTGTTTCTTGTCGTCTTGATTTTCTGCCTTTTATCTTTCAAATTCTGTAATCAACACCTTTTTTTTGCTCCCATGTCACTCCCCCATTTGCCGCCAGAAACTAGAACAAGAATAATTTATCTTCCCTTGGTTAATGTGTTAAATTGCAAGAGGATGTAATTTCCAGGCAAAGCATTACACAGTTTCTTTACCAATGCAATTACTCTGTGGAAGGTTTTTAATTTGCTGGCATTCTAAATGGCTCAACAGTACCATTCTGGTGATGCTTCTTTGCAGTTCATGTTTACAATATAATGTGGTTTTTTTCTCATTTCGGAGAAGTCAATCTTCTCTTTATAATAGGAGAAAAAAATGGTGATGAAATTCACTTTAGGTGGGCTTACATTTTGGTGACATTACAATTCTGTGTTATGTCCTTGCACACAAGTAGTGAGAAAAATGAATCTTTTACAGAAGGTCTTCACAAGCAAATGCTAACTCAAGTCAGATGGCTTCTGCAGAGTAAAACTGAGATGAGAGCAGAAGAGGAGCTCATTTTCTTCTGTTCATTGGTTCCAGGTATCTCTTGAGCTGAGGGGTTATTGAACGAGGTTTGGTAGGATCAGTTTCCTAAATACCGCATGTTTAAAACGACTCTCTTTCACGGTCCTGTCCCACTTCACTGAGCCTGTGTTTGGAAGCAGTGGTAGGAACTACTAGGACATTATGAGTTAAGCAAATGGGATATTAGGTCTTCAACCCTAATTCAGCTCCTTGAGCATCTGCCTAGGTTTTAAAGGTATGATGTGAATCTGTTGGTGAAGGGGCTTGAATAGGATCTGGGACTTGGGGATCATATTTGGGTCTTCTCTGTGTTCGAGAAGAGAGAATGACTGTTTATATTCTTGCCAGTTCCCAACAGGATGTTCTGCTGTCTTCTCAGCTTTGCAGTGGGGCTGGAGGAGTTGTGGAGAGAGAGAATAAATGAGGAGAGCATTTGGGGTTATATGTGGTTTAGTGGTGATTACACTGGTGCTGGGTTGACGGCATGATAATGATCTCAAATGTCTCTTCAAACCTTGATGATTCTGTGACATTTTGGGAGAGAGAAAATAATTCTTTACATTACTGCTAAATCTGGTTCTCAAGTCATTCATTTAGTTGTAATGAATATGACGTAAGGATGGGTTTAGAAATCTAAATGCCGTCCCAGTCATTTAAGGAAAGTCATTTTAAGGGAAGCTGATGCTGCTTGAACATGTGCTGGTGTATGTTTTTGCATGCAAGTCTTGTGACACGTGACACTGTGCATCTGCTCACATGAAGTGAGCATTAGTCTCCTGTACAGCTTGTTCTAGTAAGGTGAGTTTGAAGAAGCAGGGCTGGATAAGTGCAATTACAGACTGAGAGCTGAGACAACCCTGTCTCTGAAATGAAAGAAAACATGGCCGGGCTTTCTGAATTTTTACCATTCATTTTTGTACTTTGCCCCCAGTACATTCCAGTTAAGCTCTGAATAGAAATGAGAATTAAGAGTTACACAATTCTCTGCTTTTTGTTTATTTTGGCAGGGCGTACTTCTTTCAATCTGTTTTTTGCTTACATTACTCGCCATTGTATTTCATTATTCATTTTCCTTAACGCTGAGAGTGACTATGATTTCTATCTGGGCTTTCATTTTTGTGAAGGCTCCAAACTGCTCATTGTTTCTAATCACTGACCATGTTATATACTTTATAGCTGTTGTGGCAGTGGAAAACATCTAACTAAACTGCAGCATATACATTGTGGAGTTATGGGCTTACGGACTGGGTGCTTTTGAACCTGCATCAGTGTATCTTCTAAGTGAACAGGCTTATTGCCACCCCTCTTAATGCCAACCTCTACTGATTCTTCTCATATAAATACTGTCTCTAAAATGGGCTTATGAGTCCATGGATTTTCTTTCAATGTAGTACAGTTCATGAAGATTATATTTAAGACAAGTAAGGGTAAGATAAATTCTCCCCCTTTATGCTACATTAGTAAATCTTGGATATGCTGTATCAGACTGGTCAGAGATAAAAACTGTCTAACTTGCTGATTTTTGTATTGAAACTTCCCACCTGTGCCCTCCAATTCAAATCTTTAATGGAAAAACATATTTTTCCAAGGATTCTTTTTTTCATCCTGAGAAAACAAAACCAAATATCTCTCAGTCTTGGGGAAAAAAAAAAGGAAATAAAATTGAATTAATGTTTTAAGCTAGGAGAAGTCCCAGCTGCTGCAGGGTAGAGGTTGTAAGACACAGCCTTGAACTATGTTACACAGGCATTTATCAAAGTGAAGGTGACAAGAGTTTTTCCAGGCAGAGAGATAAGAAAACAAGAAAAAAACTTTCCAATTTTTTTTTTCTCCCAGGAAGGAAATTTGCAGAAATTTTTTGTTGAGATTTTTTCTTTCAAATTCACTTTTTTTGCCACTGTTGAGAGAAGAACAAAATGAAAATGCATCAAGCTTGCGAGAGTATAATTTTTGTAACGTTGCAACAGGGGAAATAATTTATTATCTTCCAAACTTAAGAAAGTTTTTAGAGGGATGTTCCTTTTTTAATTTTTGCTGTGAGGCAGTCTTTTTATAAAAGACTATGCTGTGCTCAGCAAATGGATTTCCGAGATTTGCTTGTATCACGTAGAAGGTTTTAATTGTCTGTTTACATCAGGAAAGCTTTATTCAACTTATCTGCTCTGTCAGTTAGAGACAAGCTAATAGTTTTAAAAGCAAATTTTTACTCATTACAAAACTCATGACAAACAAAAAGAGCTTGTCTTTTTACTAAATTGTATTCTGGTGAATAGCTAGGAGCTTTGAGAAGCAGCATGTATTTTCATTGTGCTGTGTGAATACAGAACAGAGGTAGAAAATGCTGTAATCTTCATGGGGAAATCAATGGCACTGATATTGTAAATATGA
This sequence comes from Falcunculus frontatus, assembly GCA_013398115.1. Classification (NCBI taxonomy): domain Eukaryota; kingdom Metazoa; phylum Chordata; class Aves; order Passeriformes; genus Falcunculus; species Falcunculus frontatus. Next base: position 828,246 of record VZRV01000480.1, read on the forward strand.
AACAATGAGTGTATACCTTAGCACATTTAAAAGAAAGATTTGTGCAACTTCTGAGAACCTACCTGTTGTGTAGGTGTATTTTGTGGAGAGAAAGGAAGGGAATGAGGACAGGGATGGACATTGAAGGAATGCTTAGCTATGGAGCTCATTGGGCAGGAGTGCTGAAAGGCAGGAGTCTTTCAGTTCCCTTCACAATGAAGAGAAGAGATCTTACTTAAATTCCTAAGATAAATAAAATGTTACTATCTGCATTTCCATATATAAATATCATGAAAAGGTAGAGGAGATGGAGTCATGACCAGGGTTTTTTATTACTAGGGCAGTTGCTTATTTAGATACTGTCTGTTGTAGATTTAGGGTACTGCTCTTAAAAAGTCAGATCCAGAGACTGCTGCATGCATGTATTTGATGTTATGTCCCATAGTGTTTAAAAATTACTTCTGAGACAGAAAAAAATCCTATCTAATGTAGTTTCTTTAGGAGTACACTTGAAATAGCTATTGACTTGAAGGACATGTGAATATATTTGGTATTTTGTTTGTATTAGTGTCAGGCATGAAAACCTCAGGTTTCATTTTAAAACATTGATCATGACCATTGGCCATATTCAAAAGTTGAGACATATGCCAGAGAGAATCGGTGCTGGGAAGCAAAATACACATGCAGAGGCTCTAAAACAGCTTAGCAAAAATTAGGTGTATTTGGGGGTTTTTTCCTACATCTTTGAGAGAACACTAGTGTGTAACAGAGGTATTCTTGGTTGTGTTCTGCCAAATCTGTCTTTAGCACTTCATGTAGTACTTACCCTTTGATTCTGAATTTACCAATAATCGATGTATCTGTCAAGTGATTCTGTAGTGACTTAAGAATTTGTGCTTTATTATGGTTCAAAGCCAAAGAATAAATACCAATAAATATATGCCAAGGAAAAAGCTTTTGAACCTTTATTATGAATACTGACATTGCAGCCTACTAGTTTGCACATTCTGCTTTCCTTTGGCAGAGCTTTGCCAACATGTAACGCAGGTATAACATGTATTCTTCCAGTATACTACTTCAAAAATTTCAGTTGAAAATCAGAGTTATTTCTGTTATCTTGTGTGTGTTGCTCCTTTCAGAACTTCATTAGGGAAGTATTCCTGATGATTTTTTCTTGCCTTAGGTAGAAAAATTTTCTCTAGTTTTTCCACAGGCATGCTTTAAGTGGAGTTGTGGTTGGTGCCAGAAGTGTAATGTCTCTAGATACTGATAAAGTGACTCCAGATAGATTTATTTTATCAGAGCTGTGGTACTATATATATATCTCTGTATTAGGCTTTTACACTGAAAAGGCTGCCTTGAGATTTAATGGAGACCTAATCTCCTGCTGAAGGTTTTTAAGAATAGATTAGACAGATATCCATGTGACTCTATTTCTGTGCAGTAAGTCAACCCAAGTGTTCTCTGTGGAGCTCCTCATGTCTTTTTTTCTGTGTGGTTTACATTTTCAACACCTGTTTCTGTTATGATTGATGATACAAAGGACAGGTAATTACTACAAAGAGACATTATTAGAAGTAAGATCCGTTGGTCATTTTTCAGAGGGATAACAGCTCAGTTGTTTGAGCCACCAAACTTTCCAGTGACAGACCTGCTACACCATGATTTCACTTCTATGCACTGAAAGCTCCTCTCGCATTTTATTTCTTCATCAAGGCTCTGAGCAGGAGTATTGTGGACTAATTTAATTAGTCCCAGAGGGAGTAAGTTATGAAGGCTGTTTTATTTTCTTGCATGGCTTCTTCTTTAAGGTGAGAGTCCGAAGAAAGACTTACAGAAAGGATTCATAACAACAAGGCGATGCTCAGAAGATAGTGGAGACCTGGGTGCCCTGAACCAACTCTGTAACCACTGGCTGGTCTCCTGAATTCCAGAGGGTTAGAGGAATTTCCTCTTAATTTGAAGAGCTCAACTCATGCTCACACTAAGAGCAATGTGGGGGGAAAGATCTGAGTGACATGTAAAGAAATTTGGTTGCTTCTTCACCTGCCAATTCACTGCAAGCCAGTTTATTGATAACAGTAAATCCCATGCCAGTTATATGCTGGCGATTGTATCTGTTCTGCCCCTGACCCACCCTGTGCTGTAGGGATTAAAGGTAACTCTCCTTATCAAATCAAGAGTCATTTTGACTAGCAATAGCGTCAAAATTCTCCCCTCCACCTTATAAAATTACTTTTTATTTAGGTGATTGAAGCCTGGAGACAGTCAATTTCTCTCCCCTCCCCTGCCCCCTGCCCTTCCCCAGTCAACTGAAGGCAGTTTAAGAGTTCTTATTTGTATTTTCTATCTCAAACAAAAGCATCAAGGCTCCTGTTTGGTTTTCATGTGGTGTTTTGAATTTTTTTCAGTACAGCTGAAATACTTTATTGACTGTAGTTGTTTTCATTTATTAGCATAGATAATTTTTGACTGGGTTTGTTTGACTGTTTTAGTGTCGATAGTTTTCCTGAGTTATGAAAGCGCTCCAAGAAGGGGGTGTTGTTCAGTCTTTCTCAAAGCTTTTAAACCTGCCCGTCACTGTGGTTTCTGAGTGTCTTCCACTCAGAAGGGCAGCAGCAAGGTCCCTGATGTATCTCAATCTATTTAAGTCAGGAACTTGCCTATTTTTGGAGATTAGGGAAACTCCTGTCGCACTGTAGATACTACTGTAATGTGAAAAAGTAGCGTCTATGTTTTGTCTTGCACCTGCTGCTTGACATTACTGTTTCATGAATCCTATCATCACTGCCAATGTAGCAAATACTCCCCGAAGCGTAGAAGGAATGGTTCTCTCTAATTTCAGTATGCCTAGACACATTTTTTACTTCCACTATTGACACAAGGCATGTGCTCCATCAAAAGACCTGGACCACTCTCTCTCTGGCTTTTTTTCCAGGGTTTTGGTGGGGGGGGGGNTATTTTATTAGATTACTGTGACTTGGGATTTCTTATGACACAGGAAATCCTGTGCTAATGTAGGTGCTGCAGCAAGCAGAGTTGAAAATCTGAGTTTGTCTATGCACAGGGAAGTCAGACCTGGCATCCAGCATCTGTTCTCCCTTTCCTGGAATTTGCCTGCTTTTTGCTGCTCTCAACTGACAGCCGCATACAAGGGCATTTGGCCTTTCCTTTGTAATCCTCTAAAGGTGGCCAGGTAGCTTTGCATGAGTTTTTTGAGTTATTTCCATCGTGCCTTCTATGTATGGAAGCAGCAGCCATTTTCCTCATTCTGGCATAGAAAAGTATTTGAGCAACTGTTTATTTTCATGTCAAAATGAGTTTTTTCCTTAGGTCCGGCAAAAGATTTAACAAATGAGCTCTGAAACAATTATAATTTAGTGTTCGGATTCTAAAACTCACTGAATATCTTGTTCCTCAGAGCTCGTGTAATGCAGCCATTTAAAATGTATTACTAGTTTAAAAATATTTAAATGATGTAAAACTGTATATGTTTTCATTACAGTAATGGCAAAATAACTGAAGAGGGTTTTTTCCTGACTTTTCCAACACAATAATTTCTAGTCAATAGTCCCAAATGCAAAAAGTTTAAAGAATACCTTAAACAAAAAAAATCAAATTAAAAGGGAAGATAGGAAACTTTATTCTTGCTTTTGGTGTGGTGGTTTGAAAAATTCTGCAACTATTAAAAATTCTGTTATTTTAAGGATATTTATACATGGCTTGCACAAACAAGTCAGGCATCTACTTTGTACTTGCTGAAGTGTTTCTTTTGGTGCAGCTGTGCTGTGTTCATCTGTAAGACCTGCAGCTTCCTGCACAGCAGGAGTGCAGTGGCCTGGGCAGGCCTGGGAAGCTCCTTCCCAGCTCTTCCCCTTGCATGAGTGGGCTCTGACATCCCCCTCCCTCTGGCTGTGGCTTCAAGAACCCTGACCTTGCTCCAGAGCCCAAATCCCGTATTCCCTGTCAACTTAGATTTGGTTCTCACCGTTAGAACATGTTGCACCTGCATTTGCCCACCAGTCTCTTCATGACAGAGAATCATGGAAGAACATATTTGAAAATACAAAAGTAGTTACTTCTTTGCAACATGTATACTTGGAGACTAATTAAATCCTTAAATACACTAGGGAACATGTAGGCAAATGGACTGGAAACGTCATGTTTTCTTATGATTCCTCTGGCCACAGGAATTGAGTAGCATTTGCTATCTGAATTAGAGCAGTGACCAAAGTAAGTTGTGGGGGTGGTGGTCTTGGATTTTTGTTTGGTTTTTTGTTTGGTTTCGTTGTTTTGGGTTTTTTTTTTTTGTGAAGAAGAGTTGATACCTATCCCACTACAGTTATAGTCTGTATTTTCCAACATGCAACTTTTTTTGTTCAGCAAGTTGGTCATGGCTCTTTCTGATAGAAATAGACCTTGCAAATAGGTTTCAATAGAAATAGTGCATTTTTCTAGATTTGAGTCTAGTTTGGAACTACACTTTTCAAATTTGTTTTCCTAAAAGACAGGGCAGTCTACTGGTAATATGCTCAGCTAGTAGAAATTGATGTATCACCTTTGCCTTTAGAATAGCTGTGCAGTATCAACAGATGTGTATCAAAAATCTACTAGTACCTGGCAAGCAAATAATGTAGGGTTGGTTGTTTGCATTTTTTTAAAATTTATAACAGAACCACAGGAGGTTGTAAAGTGTTATTTGATTAATAAAACTGTAGTTCCTGTAGGCATGCAGCTTTCTTTTGAAGTAGGTGAGATTTCCAGCAGTTTTGCCTTCTAGATGGATTCCACAGATGCTTATGAATACTTCCTAGAAAAATAATTTAATTTGTCTAACAGTATGACCGAATTCATACTGTTCAACAGTAAAGAAATTGTGTATAATGCAGCTTTTAAACTTCCAGCAACTGAATCACTTAAAGCTACACAGCTGGACCTCGTAATTCCTCTGTGTTTCATTTTAACAATTAGTAGTGCCTTAGCCCAGAGGGCAGGAAGCCTAGGTCTGAAGAAGAAGCACTAACCATAGGTTACTGAAGACTGCTGGGATGAGGTGAATTAAAAGCACACTTTTGTCTGATGGTTGTGGGTTTTCTCAAGTGGTTGTATTGTATGCACTGTGTGTTGCTGAGAGCGTTGTTTCCTGTGCATTTGACTTTTCCCCACATCTCTCCTGGCTTCTCACCATTGCCCTGAGAAGGGTTTGGGTCAGATGGTGCTCCTGCCCAGGGCACTGCAGTGCTCTGGCCCAGTCCCCCCTGTGCACAGTCCAGGGGGAGGCACATCCGTTCTCCTGAAGAACTGGCTTTGAACTTCAGCTCTGCCCTTTTCATGCTGTTTCTTCTGCCATAAGCACATTCATCAGGAACTTCTCAGAGAGGGGAATGCTGAAGTTTGTTTGCTGCATCAGAGGAAGCAGAATGTAAGAGGAAAGCTGCCTCTGTTGTGTGTGTGTGGTGCCTTTGGCGAGCAGCCTGAACCTGGCACTGTGGGCTGAGGTGAGCATCTACAAGCCAGCTGCCACCTGGAAGGTCATGACTGCAGCTGAGGGATATTCTTGAATGAATATGGCTTTTCTCCCATCGGCTGCCAGCTGACAAGCACAAAGAAATGCTGATTTAAGTCAAAGTGAAATAAAGCGAGCAACATAGGCCATAAGGAAAAATGGGACAATAGTCCAAGGCTTCTGAATAAATGCAGTCGTCTGCATCACTTGTATGTGTATGGCTGAGGCAAAGGGTGAGAGTGATAAGAAATACCTGAAGGCTCAGCCTTCCCCTTTTCATTTTGCTTTATGTGCCAAAATCTGTAGCTCCCGTTTCTCTGGTTAAATTTTTTTATCTTCCTTCTGTGTTGCAGCTGGCAGTGCTTTGGGAGTTACTGCATGGGGACAGGGTATTTCAACAAGTTTTTATAAATAAATATTTCAAGATGGACATTTACAGTCACAGAAATGGCTAAGTAAAACCAGCACCCTCTTCTTCAGCAGAGCAGCCCCAAGTGCATATTCAGAAGTAAATTTGCTTTGTATAGTGACCCAAGGAAGCAGTTGCAACCACAAACACTGTGCAAGTGTCAGTGAATGAAGCGCAGTCTTGTCTTTATTGTGCTCTGTCAACAGAATTTAGCAGTGTTTTCTGATTGACGCTCTCAATTACTTGCAGTATTGCACAGGCCAGAGAGACTGCAACTTGACATTTAGCACGCAGGCTGGCTGTGGGAGGCTGGCACTGGGGAAATGAGTTGCCCTCGATGAGTGAAGTGAACCAATGAGTGCTCAAAAGAGGTAAAACTTGGTGCTTTGTGGTGCCATTGGTAGTAATTTTCAAGACAGATTTGATTGCAATTTTAGAAGATATATTCTATTTTTTTCTTTAAATGCTGTTAGATCCAATTACTACTGGTTATTAAGAAAAATGGCCATGAATAGAATTAAAATTACTGTGAAGAAGTAGTTTAGAAATCTCACAATATCAACCTTTTTATCTGTTTTGATAATTGAGCTATGGGTCCGATAATAATTGCTCAGGTAGCTCCTCCTTTTATACCGTGTGAAAATAACCCTGAATTGTAGAACATGACCAACATTCTTCCCTAAATGGACAAGAAACTCATTTCTCTTTAACAAAGGAAGTTGCCAATAGATGGGGACGGAAGTTCTCTTTGTTCTACGGTCCTGTCAGCAGCACCTCAATCTCTTCTGTTAAAAGCCCACTGAGTTAAATTAGTTTGAATGATTTGTATGAATTTATGAATTATGTTTTTGATTAATAAGAAGTGTCCTTGCATGTAAGTAACATAAAAGGAACATTCACTCTTATAGATAATCCACCAGCCCAGGTATAAGGAAAGTGCTGAAGAATCCTATTTTTGTTACAGGTTCACTTCAAACATATTTGACAGGGTATTTTTTCATGATATAAAGTGTAATACTGTAATAGTGTCCCAGAATTATGTACAAAACTTGGATTCTGTTACACTTTTTTACTGCGTATTTTATTAATTGCTAAAACCATATTGGATTAGGGTTTCACAGGATATTGACTATTAAGTGACATAATCTGAAACTGTTGGCCAAGAGTTCCTGAATGTTAACTTTGTGTGCCACTGTGTAATTTTGAGCTAATTACCTATACCTAATTTGTGTTGCTTTAGTTTATGCTGAGCAACACTTCTACCTACCAGATAGACTTGTTGATTTCCATAAATACAAATGGAATAAAGAAGTGCTGGAAGTAAATAGCAACCAGATTCAGCCTGCACTACCTCTCTTTCAGTCATATAAGGTGTTGGTAGGTGGTCTTGTGCAAAGCAGCAGAGCAGTAAGTTTAAAAAAATTTACAAAGTTCTCTTTCTTTCTTTTTATTTTTTAAACTGTTAAAGCTGAAGTTTATATAACCTCAGTGTGAAAATGATTTCTTATTACCTAGTTTGTAGAACCTTGGTCTCACTTAGAGAGAAATTTAGGCCACAAAATGCTCTGTAGACAATCTGGGATTTGATAGTGTAAATGCTAAAGAAATAGTGTTAGTGAGGACACTGCAGGTGAATTTCAACTTTAACCCACAATATTTAAGTTTTGATAATCTCAGAAGTCAGACTGCTCAGTTCTTGTCAAAATTCAGTAGATCAGTACAAAAAATCTTGTATTCTGTAGGCTGTGTGGTTCACTGACAGAGTCCTAAAGAGATGACCTAATTCAAGAGATAGAAAAGTCTTTTTGGCATTAACTGAACCTGGAAGTGCTCACCACTTTGGAAAAACAGGTCATGTAACAATTTAATGTGCACTCAGGAGTTTGATCCTAGACTCTTGGTCTTTTAAATATTCATTGTGCTAGTCTTAATAGATAGATACCATGGGAGTGATGTATGCATTGCAGTGAAAAATGCAGCAAACATATAAATTAGTAAGTACTGAACAGGTCAAGTCCATTTCTGAAAAAGAAACTGATCTGCACAACTGCCTGGACAGATGTCCTTCAAGAAAAACAGAATGGGAGGTAAAAAAATGCAGCTTCCTTCACTTCGTCAGTTGTCATTTGAGTGTTTCTCGAGTCTTGCTGATGTTCTTGAGTGGAATCTGTTGAAGGAGCAGTTGATCTACAGAAAGAAGACATAAATTGACAATTATATACAGAAACGGCTGGATAACGGCCCAACAGCTTTTGTCACTATGTGGTTTAAACATTTCCAAAGTGGAAATTGAAAATAGCAATCCCTCCATACCTAGCAGCACTTTGGACTGATACGGTACTATTTTGCATAAATATTTGCTAATTAATTAAAAAACATACAGTAGGTATTAAGCATGGGTAATAAGGCTTTGCCTGTTTCTCAGGAATGCTTTGGGTATTAATTATATTCTCAAAACAACACTGCAGCTAACAAGTACTAGGCATTATTATTGTGAATTGGGTTCATTTAATAAGTAAAACTGTTGGAGTTGCGTAAGTCTTTAAATACATTATGAATATTACAGCAGTGTTCAAGCCGGATGTACCCTGAATCAACAGTAATTTCAAAACATATATATACTGTGTATAGACTATAATTTATTATGTCTTTTGCTGGGGAGGAGGAGAGCTTGAACTGACCTCAGACCTCTTGGCAGATCTTCTGAGCTTTAGCTTTTCACTGAGATTCCTCTCAGTCTTATTTTCATATGCAACTCTTTTTCTCTTGCCATGGGATAAACTGTAAATGATCATAGCAAAACACTGCATTTTACCTCAAATTTTGATTCTTTCATTTTTTTTAAGTCTCAGTAGAGTAGTGGGCTGTCAGAGTATCAATAAATGGATTTTTGGAGAATAAGGCTCTGTGACTCCAAAGAAATGTTAGTCATCCATCAAAAAGCTTCTCTGAAGCAGTAATTTGAATTTATAACATGGAAAATAATTTGAAAATTATTTTATATTTGTAAATCCAGAACACAGTGGTAGCAGGGAACCTTATAAAAACAAGCTGTACTGTCAGGTGTATGTATGCAGGCTACCAACTATTCATATATTCAAGAGGTGAAAGAATTTCTCTTACAAACTCAATCTTTGCAGCAGGAAATGTCAGAAAGTGTGAAAAGTCTGGGCTTTTAATTAATCAAAATATGACTCTGAGTTATAACCTTGTCATGTGGCTAAGAAAAAAAGGAAAATCTAATCATAGACTGTATCAGGTAATGAATTACCACCATTATATTGCTGCACTCTTATCCAGAATACCTTATCTATCTAGTCAGCCTGATTTCAGAGAGATGAATTCTCACTGGAGCAGGTGTGGGAAAAGGGGATTTAACATAGCCGACACATGGCAATTCTACCTCGAGACAGGAACCGAATATCCTAGTTCAGTGAGTGCTGGGAGCCTTTCCATCCAGGAGGGCTGCTGGTAGCCGGGGGTGCATCAGGAAGAGCTTTGCCAGCGGATCAAGGGAGGTGATCCTGCCCATCTTCTCGCCCTCAGTGAGGCCACATCCGGAGTGTTGAGTCCAGTTGTGGGCTCCTCAGTACAAGAGAGACAATCAGCTATGGGAGAGGGTCCAGCAAATGCCTGCAAAGATGATGAGGGGTCTGGAGCATCTCTTATGAGGAGAGAGACTAAGGGAGCTGGGCTTGTTTAGACTTGAGAAGACTGAGAGGGGATCTCATCAATGCATATAAATATCTCAAAGGTGGGTGCCGAGAGGATGGTGCCAGACTCTTTGCAGTGGTGCCCAGCAACAAGACAAGGAGTAATGGCCATAAACTAAAACACAAGAATTTTCACCTCAACATGAGGAAGAACTTCTTTCCATTGAGTAAAGAGCATTGGAACGGGCTGCCCAGGGAGGTCATGGAGTCTCCCTCTCTGGAACATTCCAAACCCACCTGGACAAATTCCTGTGTCACCTGCTCCAGATGACCCTGCACTGGGGGGGGGGGGGGGGGGGGAGTGGTTGGACTAGATGATCTCCTAGGAAGGGCCTAGAGGTCCCTTCCAACCCTAACCATTCTGTGGTTCTATGGTATCCTGGAAATAACGGCAGAGTGCAAGTGGAATCAGTCCAACCACCATTACAAAAACCAAAAAGAAACATTACTTTTAAATTAAAAGGATATTAATTGGCTATAAAAAAGTTAGAATTTGTTTAGCAGTCTATTGGGTAATGTTCTGGACTTGGTTTTTAGTAGGATTTGAGGGAAAAGTATGGAGAAATAACTTGTGTTCTCTCATGACCCCTAATTGCAAAGATGAGAGTTGATCAACAAAGATCCACTTCACTACTCTGTGGTATGTTCCTTACTATAAAAGACCATTTAAGACACTGGCTTATAAATCTAGAAAAATGTGTTCAGACAGATTATTTGGTGACCCTCTTGCCCTAAAAGTGAAATGGATATGGTGTGCTCGTTTTTGAGTTTTTGCCAAAACCAGTAAGGAAAAGGTACATGTTGATTAAACTTCATCTAGAGCATTGTCTGTGTTAGCATATCACTCCCTGTGGTAGACCCTTTATATTGGTTTGGAACTTAAAAAATTCAAAAGGTACAAGTTAAAGCGGGCCCTTGACTTAATCCCTGGTATTTGTTGAGACCTAATAAATAAAATTCTGTTTTGTTGACTTTTCATTATAAAAGATGCTGCTGAAGGAAATAATGGTAGCCAGCCTTTTGATATGATCATTTCAAGAACCAACCTGCCTCTGATATTGCTTAAAATCTTTGGTCCTTAATACCTTAGTGAAAACTTGGATGATGTATCGGTTGTCAGAACAATCATTTCTCAGAGACTTTAATCCATCTGAACCAATCTGGACACGCTGTACCCAGCTGCCAGCTCCCAGTATGAGTTCAGACCAGATGGGTCATGAAGCTGGTCAGCTATCACCCAACTGGTATGACTGTTATGCAGAACTTTATCCTGGACATTAGTAATCCTCCCTTTCCAAGTACTACCTTTAGTTCCACATCTGAATCAGTCTTGTGACCATGGATGAAGGCTACCTTTTAGGTTTATGGTGCTTTGCTATCAAGAGCACCCAGTGAAAAACCTCCATTGTTAACTCTTCAGAGACCACACGTGTAGATGTGCCCAGCAGCACGCAGGGGATGCATTTGTGTTCCCCACCCAAATGCAGCCTCAGCATTTGGGTGAACAAAGCCACCCTCCTTTGGGCTGGAGGACTGTGACAGTCCCCAGCCTTTGTGAGATGTGGCTCACACCCTTCCTGATCCCCAGTGCTGTGACCATCTCACTCTATGTTCCTGCAGCTTGTGCAGCAATTTGTTCAGTATTACTTCTCTTCACTTACTTCCTTTTTTTGTTTTCTTTTTTTTTTTTGCCTCTTACAGATGGACAAAAGAGGAAGAAGTCATTAAGAAAGAAACTGGACTCTTTAGGAAAGGAGAAGAACAGAGACAAAGGTAAAATGAGTACATATTTAGTGATCAGGTCTTAGTTTTGCATATGAGATTTCCTTAATCTGAAACATACTTTTTGAAGCAGGAGAATGTTGTTGAGCTGATATACCATCCAGGTATTTATTTTCAAGCTGAAAAATACGTTTTATCTTTTCTGTTTGACTTTAGTATAACTCAGATCTCTTCAACTGAAAGGTTTTGGGTTTTTTTTTTTCCTGAGAAAAAAAGGAAGACTTAAAGGACTGCATCTTTTCTCCATTGTTCTTTCTCCCCATTTTCACCATCCAGTGCAGAGTGTGATCCTGGATAACATGATCCAGTTCTTTACCTGCATTTGCACTCTGCTCTTTTAATTTACAAAGCACATAAACCCAGCACTGCCCGAGCAAGTCAGCTGGTTTGCTTTTCTTTTTTAACCTTAGGAAAATAGCCATTGTTTAAAACATATAAATGCTTCAGTGCTACTGATCAGTTGGATTTTAATAGACTCCATGTGACATGGATTTACAGATATGGTTGTACTCTTTTGTTTGGACACTAATCAGCTTTATGGGCTGGGTCCTAATCCAAGACCTGAAGTTGACCTGTAATTCAGAGCCATTTGAACTAAGTCTAAATACTGAGACACTGCAAAATGTCTGTGAAATTGCATATAGGTAATTGTGCATCTAATTTTGTGTTCACTACTGGAAAAGGAGATCTGGAAAAATGGTAGTAAAACTCAGTATTGATATCCCAGTTCCACAAACATGCACACGAATGCAGGAATTTGTGACAGAAGTGATCTAGTGTCACTCTGATGTCCTCACTTTTAGTCTGGTTTAGCAGAAGAATGAACTTTGAAATTCCAGTGAAAAAACTAACATCCCTATTTCAAAGTTAGTTTAGATAGTTGTCAAGAAGAAAATATTTATCTTTTAATTTTTATTTGTTTGCTGACTTCAGATATGTGATTATTGTTTTCTTGAATTAAAATTGCTTATGGAAAATATTTATATTAATCTTTCTGAAATAGAATGTCCCCTGGCACATTTGTTTAATATATCCAGTGGCTTCCTGTGTTACACTGCAAATACCAAACTTTTCATTTGTCACAAGAATTACCTGATGTATGACTGAGCCCACATGCAGGAGTCTTTAAGGAAGAGGTTTAATGATTTTATAGCTACCTTGGGGGGAAAATCTATTTTGTACAGTCCTATTAATGCATTACATTTGACTACACTGTAATTAGTCAGTCATTATATTACTGGGGTTTTTTTCTGTTGTTGTTTGTGCAGTAAAAAGTGCAAAGCAACATAGTTCTGTGTAAAACCTGCCCTCCTTTCAGTGTACTTGCCAGATATTGATCTTCAAAGGGCCTGTGGAGTGCTCTTCTGCATCAGAAAAGGCTAACCGCATCCTGCTTTTTTTTTTTTAATGATCTGTCTCTCACAAATATTTGATGTACTGAGAGCTTTTATCTTTCCTCTCTTATGGGTAGCATGACTTTGGTAGTCTGTTGAAAGTTTCTCTTTAGAAGCTCTTTTGAGAATTAAAATACATTTTGGCTTTTTTTTTCTCACATTTTTCATTGCTGTAGCAGATTTTAACAATGATAAATTGCTTTGATATAATTCACCAAAGCCAGAATTTTGCTTTGCTACCCAAACTTGGTGGGTCTTTGCGGTTGCACTTTCAGAGCTCCACCAATGATCTTCGGTGCAAGTGCCTTAAGAAGTGACAGTGTCCTTTTGATGATGGATACAAATCCTTAATCCAGAGTTGATATTTATTCCATTGATTCTCTGCTGCCAAAGATCTTTCAAACAATATTTTTTCTTACATTGCCTTGCATGCTTTTGTATTTCCTTACAGCCGTATTTTATTTCAGCTGTCCTGTTTCTAATAATTACACAGCTGCACTGGTTGAGCACTTCCAGATAACATTATTTTCTGATATTACACTTCTGTTCAGGGATTTTCTTGTGTGTCTACCTTGCATGGTAGCATTTATACCCCATTCAGTTAGTAGGTTTGGGGATATACTTGCTTTTTATTTTGAAGGGTTTTCTGAGGGCACTTTACCTTTTAGTGCTCACTAGTTGCCACAGTGAAGGTCAGCACTTATTCATCATTGTTTAAATTTATCTACTTCCTGGTTTTCAGCCTTGCTCATACTATCTGGTTAACTATTCCAAGCGTTTTTAGAAATCACTATGCTGATTCTCTTAATTTTAATTCCTTTTTTCTTCATATTTGAAATTCAGATGTTTCAAACACATACTCCTCTGCTTTTATCCTTTTTCTCCCATCTCTCATTGTCTGAGTTATAGAGATTTTTTACATGCACTCTCCGCTTATATAAAATATTATAGGAGCATCTTCTGAGAGGAAAATACCCTAGCACTTCTCAAAGAGTAGAATCTGTATTTCTCTCCTTCCTTTAGGAGAAACTTGGTTTGGTCAGTAAGGGTCCAGGAAATTGGAAGGAGTCAGGTTCTGAAGAGGTTGTGTTAGCAGAGTGAAAAGAAAGGCATATTTGCTCTTCCTTATTGCCAACAGCAAATGTTAGGCAAAAGTATCCTAAATAGCAGCATATGACATCTTACTTGTCAGGTTTTCTGGCCATGGTTGGTTCTGGTGTACTTTTTTCTGCCCTTTTGAGTTATTAAAGATCATCTGCTTCTCAGGTACTTGCTGAGCAGACTCTTAATGCATGACAGCAGAGGGAATGAACAACCAGGATTGCTGGTTTGTGCCATGGGGGCCATCAGCCTGGCACAGTGGTTGAAAGTGGCTGTTTTCCTGTGGGAAGCAGCAGCAGCACCAGCATCTCCTCCAGCCTCAGGATTTAGGGGGGGCACAGTATTGCCCAGTCTTCAGCTGCCGAGTTGGCTCTGGAAAGAAAAATGTAAGGCCTTGTGCTGCTGGTCTCCATAAGGATGAGCCTGCCATGCTCACATCACAATTGAGCTCCATCACCTTCCCTGAACAGTGGCCTCCATGTCACCTTAAGTCAGAGTTAACCTCCCTCAACATGCCTTTCACAGCGAGCTTGTTCTGTAAAGAGAGTATCTTCCATTTCTGGGCAGCTGGTCCAAGACAAACACTCCTCACTGTGAATGTGGGTGTGCTACACAAAAGCCTGGGACCGCACACTTACCCACCCAGGGACTAGGCAGGTCCCTAGTCCTCATGCCTGAAAGGAATGCCTTCCTTCTGTTTATTTTGGGGGGTTTGTGGTGGGTTTCTTTAGTAACTAGTCCAGCTGCACTGTTGTGAGAAGAAAACAACAAGACCAGGCCACAGAATGTCAGAGGGGAAGCAGAGAAGCTGATTTCCACACACTTTATACAGAGGAGATGCAGCTGCCTTAATGCAGACTTCATTTCCATCCCTTCAGCGTCGCTTTTGTAAACACAGTTGCAGTTGGAAGTGTAATTAATTCTGAACATTTTGAGTTTTCTCTATCCCAGCCTGGGAGCCCCCACATACCCAGACAAGTAAGAGCTGAGGGGATCACGTTGTTAGGTCCTGCCCAGAGTACGTGCCACCTGAAATCTCCTTTTATAAAGACAGACCGCTGAAGGTTAATCCTGACAATCATGCAGCACCATGTGATTGTGTGTGTGGGTTGCAGTCAGAGATAACAGGGATGTGCCTGGCACGGGAAGCCACAGAGGTGGAAAGAAAGGGCCACCATGCTGGTCACCAGGGGTGCACGATGGAGGCCTCACTGCAGGTCTTGCCTGACACAAACCCTCTCCTTTAGCACCGACATGCACTGAACTGCCCCAGGATGCAGGTTTCTGGGTTTACTCTCTCTGGAGAGGTGCCACCTCTCTCCAGTTTGTGCCGAAGACTGTTCTTCCCCCCACCACCCCACCAGATGTCTATACCTAAAAGGTACAATCAAGTGGAACAGTACTCATTTTTTCTAGGACTGTTTGGAGATTTAATAACTTGTATTTTAGGATTCAGTCCAATCTGTGGAGTTTTTATGGCCTAAACTTCACATTTTATTTAGATGGATCAGTCAACCTGTCTGTTAAGTAAGAGTTTCAGCAACTTGCCAGACTTCTGAAGGCAAATAAAGACACTACTGTATAATTGAATGCACTTTAAATGAGTTTCATATCTTTATTTTGTCCTTTTTGATATCTGTCAACATCTCATTAAAGGGGGAGAAATTGTAAAAGCAGTGGTTTTTTCACTTGTTATTACATCTCTGAGTGACTCACCGAAGCAGAATATAGCAAAACTTGCTGGATGTAAACAGTCTAAACAGGAGAACAGCACTCCACCCAGATATTTAAGCAATATTTTCAGCTTCCATCATTCAAGGGTTTTTGCTTTACCCAGCCTGCTTGTTATTAATGGCCATCATGACCCTTGATCCTACTGTCTACATATGTCTCTAAACATTGGCTTTGGCTGCTGACAAACTGTACTCAGGCTGGAGGAGAAGTGACATGTCCATGCTGCTTGGAATAAGAAATTCTCAGGATGCTATGGATGCTGGTGGCTGGATACTGTTCCCTTACGAATTTAGTGCTAATTTTGACAGCAACAGAAGCAGAGTCTTTTGTCCATCCCCTGCCACTGATATGGGTGTCAGCGTCAGCAGGCATACTTTTAAAGTACACACAGGCATTCCTGAGAGAGATGCCTCCCAGAAATTACTTGTCCCAGAGGATTTTATCAGTAAACCAACTTTGTTTTGCCTTGGTTCCAGTAAACCCTACAGGTTGAACGAAGAGACCAGCTCAGAAATAATAATCACTTGTTATGTGATTGCTTGAGTAACTACGAATCATCCCTTTTGCTGATGTTTTTGTGTGGAATGTAAATACTTGGGGGGGCTCATCTGTGGGGCCTTAGCAGAGCTGCTGTGTATGCGGGACTTTCTGATAAAAGGCCTTCCTGGTAACTCTGTGGCATGTGCAACTCCAGCAGTAGATGTTTGATTTTAGTTCAAAATTCTTGAAAATGTCTTCTGTGTTTACTTCCCATTCATGCTCAGTAAATTAAGATGTATTTATTAATATTTGCATTTCTTCTTGATAATTCAGCTTGTCATGGTGTCCATGTGCCTTGGCACAGCCTGAGGAGAGAGCTGAATAAATGAAGTTTCTGTTCTATTATAGTTTATCAGAAATTGGTTTGTTTTCAAGACTTCCCAGTGCCCTACCACGCTTTTATAAAAATCTTTGAATATGTTTCTCGTGCTCTCTAGGAATAAAAAAGAGGTTTTTTAAGCAATATTGTATCATATTTTATACTGAAGTCAAGTAAAGTACCAAATAATCTCTTAATTTTTTGTAAAAAAACCCCAGACCTACTCCCAGAAAAAAGCATAAGTAATTGGGAGGGCCTTATATCACTCCTTGAATGTCAGTGAGTAGCTGGAGAAGAGATTTTCAGCCACAGAACTGATGCTGAGAACATTGTCTTATCTTGAATCTCATGGAGTCGCTGCAGGTTTTGAAGAACCTTGAGATGGAGTTTTGCAGTTCCCATTATGGACTGAGGTTTATGTTTTCCTTGTTTTCTGCTTCCATCACTGTATCTACAGATTTGAAATAACTAATTTCAGTTAGCAAAACAGAGATACCCTGTCTAGCTAGCTGGGGAGATTAACTTAAAGACCCCATTTAAATATCCCTTTAGAAGCATGTTATTCTCTGATCTCTATTCCTGTCATTAAAATAGAGGTGGTACAAGCACCTTAGTAAATCTTGGTCACAGGATTTTAGCAGCCCAAAACCAGCATTTACAGTGTACTTAAGAAGAAACTCCAGATGCTAAGGAGACTAACCATAGTTAATTTTCACTTTATTACTATTGAAAGACTCATTAGAATCTAGAGTATAGACCTCACTGGTTCTTAATAGACTCTTACGTTTTTTGGGATGAAAAGCAGTTTTCAGCAGCTGAAACTTCACAGAAGTCTTTTAGACTTTATTTGGACAAGGTGACATGAGGTCAAGTAAGCTATAACCGTGTGAGTCAACATCCTGAATATTATCATTTGATTACCAAAAAGGAGGATTTGGGATCACTGAAACTCTTACTTGATCTGGCTGGGACTTTTTCTGTGACATGCTGCTTTTTATTAGAAAATGATGATTTACCACCAAAGAAAGATTTCTTAGGAGCATATCAGTTTTGATCAAAATTTTCTTAAGAAATTTGCCTCAGCTGCAGGATTGACTTTCTCGTAAGAGAAATTATGCTCTTCTCCAAAATAGTAAATTGTTTCCTTTGCCAGTAAACACTAAAAACTGGAGTGTATTAAAAGCGCTGCTGGCTAAGGATACAAGTCTATGTTTCCAAGCTGATTGCCCAATCTGCCAGGTTGTTTCACATTTTTACATGGTGCTTTCTGCAAAACGTCTTTTTAAGCTGCCCAGTCTCCTCATGGAATAAGTGGTCAATTTTTTGTTGCATTTGCAGAGAATAGCTAACTTGGTAGCTTTGGCACTCAGTATATGCACAACAGACCAAGGTTTGAGCCACTGCTTTAAGGTACATTTCTTCCTACAAATAAAACCTCTCCAACAGTGGGGATCCCCAGCCTACAGCTGTAAAGAGGCAGTTGGTCCTTTTACCTATATTGTGAGGCCAGAGCCTCAAACCCACACCTCTTGTGTCTGAGTTAGTGCCCTTTCTCTCCCATCCATGGGATTGCTGATTACTTCACATGAGTACAGCTTTTCTTTTTTAATGAATCTGAAATGTCGGAAGTGCTAACGTTCACCCTAATTACTTGTCCAACAAGGAAGTTTTGGGGATTGAATGCTCCTGAAGAGTGGTGGGTAGAACATGCTCCCTGCCACCACAGCCCATGGTGCAAGCACACACACACATTTTGGTGCGAACTTGAGGCTGTAGGCAGTCTGCAGAGGGGGCAACTGATTCTCCTAATTTCAACAAATGAGCAAAAAGTTTCTGGGTTTGCCAACTCTTTAATGTAATTACCACTGCCAGCCAGCACCACTAACCATCTGTATTTAGTCTGAAATTCAGCCAGTTGGTTTTCATCCAGTTCCACATCTCTGCCAGACATTGAGAAATCAAGGAAGTGGTTCACGTCCGCTGACAAGGCCTACATCAGAGCACCCTGGAGTAGAGGCCTATTGTCCTTTCTGTGGCCCCCATTGAGCAAGAGCAGTTAAAAACCTGGAATCCCACACCTGTGAGTTTCCAAGAAAGGGCAACGCCTACCTCAAAACACCAGCCTTCACATATTGAAGTCAGGGAGAGGGTCATTTTAATGAAATTTGTTTAACTGAAGCAGTGCTCAGATCTCATCTCCTGCTGATCTTGCCCCAGTTGATGTAGGATCAATGGCACCAGCATGCTGTTGGGCATCACATGAGCTAAATACTCCTGTCCTCCCCCAGTCTGAAGCACAAGCAGCTCTGAGCCAAACCAGAGAAATACACTATGTTCAGGATTTAATTTATTTCAGTGGCTTTTCTCAGGAAATGTTGTAGAAGGACAATTAAAAAGGGGTGCTGGGAGTGTAACAAAGCACGCAGTTAGACGGCGGCCAGAAGGGGGCACCTGTGTCACGTGTGCGTTTCAAATTTGTCATCTTAAATGTTCATTAGGAAGGTGATTCAGAACAAACAAAAAAATTTAACATTAATACTGTCATAATTTTGTAGAAACACTCTGTTGAGTATGGGAGGGAAAGGTCTAACTGAGCTCCTGGAACTGGCAATCCCCACATTGCTTGATATCTGTGTGATGGTGTTCTTTCTTGTCCTAAATTAAACGCAGATGGTTTTAGATGTCATTCTACTCATAGGTCACCTCCAGAGTGGCTTGATATATGAGGCTCTGCTTCCTGATTTAGTTTTGTCTGGCCACCAAAGTAAATTCATGTCTAAATATTTCATGCTTCTTAAGAGCAGGAATGTTTCTACCAAATCAGAACAACAGACTCTTGTTTCTTTAGTGTGATAGACTAGTAGTGTCCTCATTCAAGATTCTTAAAATGCCCTCTTCTTTTCAATGCCTTACTTTAATGCAAGTCCGGATACAATTTGGAAGTGTCATCAAAGACCTAGTCAGACTTAAAATCCTGGGAGGAATTTTGGCCTTTAATTATTAACATGATTGCGGCAAAAGAGAAGTATAGTATATAAGAATTTTATTGTGTGCTTCTTTTTTTATAATTCCTTTTTTGATGCTTAAAAAAAATGGGTTTTAATCTCTGGTGCTTTATTTATTCCTGATACAAGCAGGTCTGAAGCTGCAACCCAGTAGGAGTTGCACTCATTTTCACCAGGGTGAATAGCGTCAATAACTATTTTTTTTCATTTCTTTTGAACACAAACCAGCTCTAGTTGTAAATCTGTCTCAGTGGCTTTGCTTCTGCTAATCTCAGATAAGTCTGATTTGAATATTAATGGTGAATAAGTTAGTTGCTGACTTATTCACTGTAAAACATTTTTCTATTTTGTAAAATATTTATGCATTTTACTTTGAGACCTGAGGTATATGCTGATTTTGTACATTACAGTTATATTGATGTGGGATGGGATTACGTTCTTTTTGTTAATTGTGACAAACACGTTCTCCTGTGTTTCCACGTGTCCATTTTTTTATTGTTGCAAAGGAACTTTATACTGATATACCACTATTAAACAGGTTTGATCTTACCAGTATTTAAAACAGTACAGTTCTTGTGTAAATTTAAAACCATATTCTTGAAGGCTTAGTCTGAATAGTGAATGTATTTTGAAGGTCTCTTCACAGGTAGATTCATACTCTTCTCAACTGTAGTGAAACCTGTGCGTGTGCCAGCACCCCTTGACTCTGGTGCCCTACAGTATTTATGAGAAAGGAGCCTGGTGAAGGATCTGAAACATAAGAGAGCTTTGGCACAGTCCAACGAGGCTCCCCAGTCTCAGGATGGTTGCCAGAGCTTCTGATGCCCCTCTGCACCATCTATATGTAACCAGAAGTGCCCAACTTCAGTTACTTTTGGTGGAAGTTAACATCTTATTTAGATCTGATCCCAAATGATTTTCCAAGATTCTGTGCAGTATATCTTGCATAATGTTACTTGAGACACGATTCAGATGCTATGGGCTACAATTACCTGGCACTGTTGCTGTTGCTATTCAGTACAACTTTTCATTGGAATTACTGTATATTTAAAGGGACTTCAGATTGTTTTTCTTAACAACTTAACAGTTAATTCTTTTTGTACTAAATAAATATCAGATGCTTGGTAAATATTAGGGTTTTCTTGTTGTTGTTGCAGAATTTATTCCCCAGGCTTTTGGAATGCCTTTGTCTCAAGTGATTGCTAATGACCGGGCCTACAAGCTCAAGCAAGACTCTCAGAGAGAAGAGCAAAAAGATGTTTCAGATTTTGTGGCCTTTCTCTTGCCATTTGGAGCTAAAAGACAGAACAAAGAACTTTCAAGCAGTAACTCATCTCTCAGCTCAACCTCAGAAACACCGAATGAATCCACTTCTCCTAACACACCTGAGCCAGCACCACGAGCAAGGAGGCGTGTAAGTGACACATCACAATGGGGATGTGACAGTAGGTCCAGTGCTGGACCAGGAAAAACCTGTGTGTGTGGACTGTGGCATATTTTTTTGTTTTGTTTGAATAGTGGGGTTTTTTCAGGCAGAAGTTAGCCTCATCAACATCAGAAAACTCTTTAGTGGGAATCTTCTTTTGCTGATGCTGGTGGGAAAAGATCATATAGGCTCTGCAAGTCTATTACAAATGGCAAAGAGGCAGAGAGATTATCTAGAAATCTTCCTGTTTGCTCCCTTTGTCTACCTCCTTCTAAGTCTTTTAGATGTAACAAATTCCATCTATCTTCAACCTAATTTTTTCAGCAGGGAAAGACTAAACCTATGTGTTTGATATTTATAGGTATACTTAGTTTAATCTAGCTCTAAACTGATAATAAATCTAACTATTAATCCCGATCATATTATTAATAAAAATCCTCATGGTCTAACCCTCATCATATCCTCGGTGGTAAGTAAGGAGTTGTCAGGCTATATTTGTACCAGGGTCTCTGAAGGATGTTTCTGCATGCAGGCTATGAAGGTGCCTTTGACAGCAGAACACAGTGTGGTGGTTTTAGATTGAATATTAAGCTACATGTAAAATTGACCAATTTTTTAGCATAATTCTGTTCTTTGTAAGTAAATTTTACGCTCTGAACTTTCCAATTCTACAGTTAGTAATAGCAGTAATTTTTCTTTCTTTTCTTACCATGGAATAGAGGTTCTAGACTTAACTGCTTTTTGATTTCGTTTGCAAGGGAGGGAGAAAAAAATTACATAATAAAAGACTGAATAAACCCCCTTCTAAGAAATCTGAGCAAGAATTGAGGTACAAGAACAGACTCTGGAAAAGAAAATATTTTCTTAGGAACCTCACCTTCTTTCATACTTAGGATAAAACCTTTATAGAAACTTTGCTTTATAGAAACTCTCTGTTGGGCTGTTCAAACCAGCGTTTAAGAGGGGTGGAACTGGAGTAAATTGCAAATTAAGAGAAGGCAGAAGGCGGGTCATAGGGTTCTTTGTTTCTCTAGCTGCCAAGTGAAGCTTCAAGTGTCTATATTCTGTCTGCAAATAGCTGAAAGCATGATGTTTACAGTCTTATATATGCATTCATGCACATCTTTTGGTCTGTGCAAACCATATGAACCAGCATTTGTGTTCACACAAAAGTGCAAAATAACTTGATTAAGTGTAAAGGGAAACCCATGAGCTTCTTTCAGAATTTGGCAGTCAGTGACAAATAATAAAAGTTCACCATATGCCCTCATTGGCTTCAGAACCCTTTTTTCATAGGAGGGAAAGAGAACTTGTGTGTCCAGAGGTGAGCCGTGTGCTGTTCTTTTCACAAAGTGTGGTGAGATTTCTGACATGCATTTGACCAGTGAGCAAGCAGAAGAACATGGATCCTTTGGTACATCCATAGAGCTCCATCAGGACCAAGTTCCTAGAAACTGAGGGAAGGTTTTGCTTGTTTTGTCTGTTTGGATGGCTGGTTTTAGGGGCGGGGGTTTGTCAATACTGGCATGGCAGCTTTCAGAGTGCTGAATTGGAGCCTTTAGTCTGTAGCCATGAGGGTGCAGTAAGACATGGTTCACCTACAGAGAAGTAAGAGTAGACTAAGGTGGCCAGTATGACATGAGGGAGTTCGCATTTTCTCTAGAGAATGAACTAAGCTAATGAACTTCATGAATTGTCGATTTCTTAACATTAATATCAACTCATGTCCCATATCGTCTGTCTTTATAATTCTGTTTATCAGTGCACTTACTCCTCTCCTCTGAGCTTTTTTAGGGGATGGTAAGGAAGCCTGCACTTATCTTTTATCTCTTGAGCACCATTGCACTGTTTGTTTTCAAGTGACAAATGCTTGCAAAAAGATTTAAAAGTTATTAGTTAGTACATGCAACTGGTACAACCAATTTATCATAAAAATGCTGCACAGACACCTGGAGTGCAGTCCTCAAACTTGTTTGGATTGTTTATCACTGCATCATTCACTTCTTTGCAACTCTGTCATTCACTTCTGTGTATTCCATTGAGTCTTCAAACACTCAGCTGAGACTTTCAGTAAGAGGTGGAAGGTAATTCTGGCTGCAGAGCTCATGGTATGAGTGCTGTGGTTCTCTCTCCTCCAACAGCTTGACCGAAATCACTGTTGCTGCATTTTCTGTGTAGGATTTTTGCCCAGCAGTTGGAAGTTGAGACTTTAAATTCCACTTTCCTTCGTGTTTCTGGGTGCTTAGCTTAAGAATTCCCCAGTGTATTTAGGTTTCAAACTCATCATGGGGGAGCAGGGACTGGTATCCATTATGTGCAAAGGTAATACCGGGTAGGTGGAACTTGATTTTCTTTAGTTGCCAGGCACTGCAGTCCAGGTATCTCTGTGTGTGTGTTGCTAGAGCTGGAGCAGTGGCTAGTGGTGTGCACAGTCTCCTCCAGTGTTCCTCAGCAGTCAGATAGGTCTGTCTGAGCCCAGACTAATAGGTCTGGCTGAGTTTGAGCTGGATCCACGGCGTATGTTGGTAATGTTTTCCTGTGCATTTTGTAAAATCAGAGCTGGCCTGGACTTGGTATTGCCAAGCAGTGACTCCAGTCACTGAACTCAAGGTCACTCTTCCTAAAGCCAGCTCAGTGTGCCAGTTAATCCGCAACTTTGATAAAATGCCCAAGGACAACATCGAACTGACTGTATTTGCATCTATTTTAGGGATCTGAATCTGACTTAAGTGACTCTGATAATGATTCATGGGGATGTTTGGCAGACAAGAAAGGACCAGTAAAGGCAGGGTGTAAAGGAGGGCACCTGTCACACAGGGGCTGCAGTGGTGAGGATGGGGTTAGGATTTTCAGTGTCAATCAATTCTTTTTAGGTTCAGAATGCCAAACTCTTAACTAAAATCAAAATATCGTTCAGTTGGAATTTTACACACATGGCTCATAGCCAGAGGTACTTGTTTGATTTGGAGTGTTTCTTTATTTGTTTGTTTTTGTTTCCTGTTGGCAGGAAATGGTAAAGGGAATCAAGCAGATGTACTTTTGAGAGACATCAGAAATAAAGGTCAAAAGTTGAATTGTAAAGCATCTAGTAATTGTTTATAGTAATGTGGGTTAAAAAAAAAAATCTAGAAAACTTCACTGTACTTCATTTATACATCCATCATGAGTTACAAGAAACAGAACTATACCTGATAAGTTAAATGGGGTTTTTTTAAAGATATTATGAACTAGAAATTTATCAATGAATTTGAAATCTTGGTGGACTTTCTGTGAGTTTTACCTGTGAGTTGGAAATCTTCATAAAGTTCAGTTGGCTAGGTTGATGGAACAAAATACTTCTGGAGCTTGAAATTCCCTTGTAGGCAATTGTACAGTTCTCATTTAATAGACTTAGAGCTCTGGCTAACAGTCTATAAATTACCTGTAGCAGAAAAGTGTGCTTTTAACAGACTTTAGTTGTCAGCAGAGTTTTGAGTAGGAATTTACATTTTCTTTATTATTTCTTAGGATGACATGCTGCATACCTGTACAGTACATTTTATGGTAAAATTTATGATTTGTTTCGGAAAGAAGGAAAATTGTTTACAACAGATATTTTTAATAGGAATAAAACCTGAAATTTTTCTTTCTGTTTTATTATTTGCAAGCTTACATGTCCCCTAGTATGTTTTCACCTCGTAAGTTCAAGAACGATTAGGAGAAATAATAATTTTGAAGTGACAGTAATCTTGTGGTTTGAAAAAAAAAGTCTTGTTTTTCAAGTGTGAACATTGAAACATGCCATAAACCTCCTGCTGCTTGTGCTGCTTTATCCTTTACAGACTGCTTGAACTCCTGCACCTTGCTGTAATCCAAACCTGGCTTTCAAAGCTTTCATTGGAATTTTAATGATTTTAAAATATTAAGATAAGTGAAGTAGAATTATTTTAAAAATATTACCCCTCAACTTCTCTGGTGTATCTTTATTCTCTTATAATGTGGGGTTATTTCAAACTCCATAGCTGTATTTATTTGTGATATTAACTGTTAACTGTATATGGTGTACGGTTGTAAATCATTTTGCATAAGTTTCACTGATAGAATGGTCCAAGCTACAGAAGAAGTAGGCAATAAAATTTAAAAATATCTGTATATCTCCATACACATGGATATGATGCTGCTGAGGTGCACCCACAGACCGTGATTCATCCTTGCCCTGCAGTATGTGCAGGCCTACAGCAGTAAAAAGATGGAGCGAGTGAGTGGAAAGCATTTAGTTTTTTCTCTATTTTAATTCCTTGTAATATGGCAAGAATAACATTGGTACCATTGTGATTTTTCCATCCATTACACTGGTATTATAGCTTCATTAATTTATAAAAACGTTGTAGCAAATTGTATTTTTATATTAGTTTGTTCAAAATGCAGGTAGGCAGAAGTCTTTGTTGGATGTCCTGTGATGCTGAGATTTCCCCAGCCCTACTGATTATTCATGTGTGTGTATTTTACAGGGCGCGATGTCTGTGGACTCTATTACAGATCTTGATGACAATCAGTCAAGATTGTTGGAGGCTCTCCAGCTCTCTTTGCCAGCAGAAGCCCAGAGCAAGAAAGAAAAGGCAAGAGATAAGAAACTAAGCCTGAACCCTATCTACAGGCAGGTTCCCCGGCTTGTAGATAGTTGCTGCCAGCACTTGGAGAAGCATGGTAAGAATATTTTGTTTTCCCAGGAGTGGCAGATGTATTTTTACTATAATATAAATAAATGCCTATTTTGAGAAGCAAGTGTATGCTTCCATTTGCAAGGACATCTTTGAAAGCTAGACATTTTCCCTCCTGTTTTGCCTCTTGCTAAAAATATTGTCTCACAAGTAATTACCTACATGATAACTTCCCAAACTAAAGATCTATGCTAAAAGCTTGTAAACTGGCCCATAGAACACAGGGATAGAGGCTTTTCTTGGAGGTCACTCATCTTGTACTGGGGTTCTCAGCTCTGCAGAAACGGCTCTTCACACCCCACAGGTTTACCTGTACCTGCAGAATGAGAAGTCTGAAATGTGCCAGTCAGTCTGGGGTCATTCTTCACAACAAGTGGATCTTAAGATGTGAATGCTAGATGAACTATTTATACTGTAGTGCAAGACTTTTGATATTTGAAGATGGAGGATCAGAATAAGAAAGAATTCCGTGCTAAATATATGTTAAGCTCCAAGAAGCCTCTTCCTGTTCACTGCAAAGCTTGAAGGCTGAATACTCAGTTTGTCTCTAGCTTGATTCATCCTGACCAGCCTCAGGCTCAGGCCTGCTCTCTCCGAAGGAAATTACAGACTCCTGCCAGTATTCTTCTCATATGTTCGTGATTTTCCAGACACAAACCTCCCACAGTTTTACATAATGCAGAAATAAGAGTCAATCTAGGTATCTACTCACCATCTCTGCCAATGTATCTTAGTCTTGTAAAGTTTATTAATGATAATTGGAATAACTTGGCCACAGCAAGATGGAGTTATCACATGACCAGATAATCAACAAACCATAAAATAATGGGGACTGCAACAGCAAATGATGTATTTGATGCTAATTTCACCAGCAAGAAATCATTTACTGACTCTGAATGAAAGGTTTTTGCAGATGAGGGACTGCAATTTAAACAACAATGCTGAGCTTTCACAATTCATAATTGAAAACTATCTTCCTTACCTTCCAAATGTATCAAGGAACATGGCAAAAGATAGTCTTTGTTAGTCTTTTACAGAGATTAGATACCATGGCTGACAAGTAAGTATGGGATGATTAAGTTTGAGATGAATAACTTCCATCCCTTTAAGCAAAGGTAGCTGAGTTTGGAGAACATAAAAGTATCTGAGTCAGCCAAAAGAGCCGTCCAGCTGAGTATCATTTGGATACTGTGATTTAATGTCACTTTATCATCTGTGATACAGTTTTTAATCCTCTTAACCCACTGCCATAACAAAGATTCTTTTCTGTATGATGCTCTGTACAAAAATATTTGCTTTACATTGAAGTTTCCCTTCAAAGGAAATTTATGATGGGTTATTGTGCGTTGTTTAAGAGTAAACTGTAATATACCACCATGCAATCATCTGATATAATCTGATGCAAATTCTTCAATTTTCAATTTAATCTGCTGTTCACAAGACAGTCATTGAAACTGAGAGAAATTTAAAGATGGTGGAAGATGGACACTGTAGCAGTATCATTCCAGTGTATATGATGGACCAAGCTGCTGATTCTGAAAATACTTACTTTTATGCCTAAGTCCTTGAGCTCGATTTTTCAGCAACAAATCACCAGCAGTTTCTGATGAATGCTTTAAAGGATAATTTTGAACATTATATGACAAAAAATGGTTATGTTTTTAGACATAAAAGCCCCTGTCCTTGTTCACCTTCCCTGTTTTCCCTGGGATCATGTCCCAGAGATATAAAGGCCTGAATTTCTGTAGACCTGCAGTGTAGAACAAACACCGTATGTCTGTGTAGGAATGGGTAACCAGCCTGCAGGCTTTGCCCCATAGGTGTGTATCTCCATCTCAGATGATTCCCTGCCAGTCTTCCTGGGCTTACTAAATGATAGCCCTTCAATGTAATTTTCTATTAACCAAAGAAAGAAGATTTAAAAAGAGATGTTATGTTGAGACTAAAAACTAAAAATCAGAATCCTATCTGAATTTCTCTGATGAAGATGTACAACTCCAGACACTGCTCAAGCTGGCACTGCTCCAGCAAGCAAGTGTAGCCTAATGGCTGTCAAAAGGCATTTGTTTCACAAGGTAATTTTACATCTCCTGTATGTCAGTAGAGATGAGAGCTGCAGAGTAGCCCTTATTAGACCATAAACTTCCAAGCTTATAGATAATTTCATCCCTTTTGCAAAAATGTATAACCATGTAAAATTATATTACGTACATAGCTCCTTAAGGCTCTAAAATTTCCACTCACATCATCGTTGCTAAAGACCATGTCACCTCTCAAATTTTTCAGGTCCTGTTAGTCTGCAAGATATGTCCATTCAACAACCATATTATCATTTGTTGTATTTGTAGTGGCTTTCTAAAGGGCTAGAAGAAGGTTTGAACTGATTTCTTCTGAAATAGCAGGCAACACCAATTTCCTAATCACTTTAAGTATAAATGACACACTTCTGTACTTTGCCTAAAGAACAACAATGCTTCTTTATAGCTTTCCCTCTGTATAATAGCTGTTTCTACCTTATAAACTGCACAGAACTCCCAGTTAAAGTTCTTCCCTCTCATAGTCTTCCTGAGTGCCCTATTTATGTACCTTTGAAGGAAACTCTCAATTTTGTCTTGACAGACACTTTAGAGCCAGTGAGTAACCCCAAATACCAACTACTTCCTGTGTCCAAAGACACAGCTCAATGCCCTTGTATTTAGTTGTTTTACTGCCTGTTTCCTTTGATGTCAGTCCTGAAATTACACCTCCAAACCTCGAATAGTGCCTCAATCTCTGCATACCTCTGTTCCTCATTTGGCACTACCAAAGTGGCATCACAAGAAATGTCACAGAGATGCCATTTTGCAGATTAAGTGTGATCCTTAAAAAGCACAGTGGATGGCTTCTTAATCACAAATGAATCTTGCCTCAACATGGTAAGTAAAAGTTTGTGGAGAAATATGTTGCTTTTTTTATTTATTCTTTTAAGTACACACATAGGTCAGAATGCTTTAGTTCAATGCAATTTTCAGGAGAGAATTAAACGATAAAACAGTGCTTTGATGTGTTACACTTGCAGGTCTCCAGACCGTAGGAATATTCAGAGTTGGAAGCTCAAAAAAGAGAGTAAGACAGGTGAGTGGATATGGATATGGTTTTCCTTCATCAGCTATGATACAAACAAATCAGATTCCTTTTGTTGTGATTTCTTTCCCATCTGTAGCATGGTGAAATTTAGGCTTTCTGGGTCAGTGACTTCACTGGTTTTTTGATGGCTCATAACAGGCCATTTCCAGTATCCTTTACATCTGGTGAAATCCTTGTCAGGTTCTCAGCAGGTTAACAGTCTCTGTATGTTTTGCTCTGCAAAAGTAGCACAGGGTTGGAGATCCAAATAAACTACAGTGAAGAAATTTTCCAAAGGTCACACTGCAGGGAAAAAAAAATCTTGGCTGTTCGTTTCATCTCAGAAACAGCTGAAGCTCCCAAAGTAAACTCAAACTGTAAATCTTTTTTGGAAAACTCACGGTATGAGAAAACATGCAAGTACAGAACAATTTCTTTGACCCTGAGATTGCTGCTCCTAAATATCACCTTTCTTTTACCCCTGCTAGACTTCAAGGCCAGAGCAGACCCTTCCAAGTCTTAGTCTCAGCCAAATGATGAAAAAGCAAAGACAGTGTACCATTAGGTTCCAGAGACAAACTCAAATGTGGGTGTTACCTCCTAGGTATACCTACCTAGATATTGCACTGTTATTCCCAGAAGCTGGGAAATACATGTTGAATTAGAGCAGTGGAGAATAGTGGTTAGTGTTTGCATGATGCATAAGGAGGGGATAAAAAGTTACAGGAAAATACCCCTCCCGGGAAGTATAAAACCAAAAACACCAAACAGAAAAAAAACCAAAAGAAAGCTTGACTGCATCTGATCCCAGAAGTTACATTTCTTTGCAAAAAGTTGCAAAAACTTCACAGTGTAATGTTTTATCATTCTGGAAAGTTACCTTAAATAGCTAAACTAAACTGATTTTGGCTGATAGGACAGTATAGGCTACTGATTTGTAGGTCATTCTCCAGCAGTTTCTATTCCTGAGTAGCTGGTCTAACACCATGCTAAAAAATACATCTGCAGAGGCAGTTTTCAGATAAACACTGAACTAGATAAAGTATTGAAGTTGCCTTACATTTGCATTGTAAGCTTCAATGTCAAAACAAGTATTATCATTTAGGGGTGAGTATAATTGCATCATATGTCTGGGGAAAATGCAGAGAGCTTCTATCATTTACTTGTAAACTAAGCCTTACTTGGATAGTCAATAACTTTCACCACTTTTATTCTGTTTTCAAAAGGTGAGCAAATCAAGAGATTTGGGTATCTATGTTTTTTATTACATGGATTAATTTATTTAACTAGGTAAATTGATATCTTTCATTACACAACAAGGAAGCATGAGCTTGGCCCTTGTAGTTACAGTAATAAATGCTGTCAACATGAACATGGGAAAGTCTGGATTCAATTAAAATTCCACTCATTTTCTGAACCATGGAAAGCCAAACCCAGCACTCAGATTTTGGTGTGCTTTTGCAGCTGTTCATTAGTTTTTCTTGTGTGGAAAGTAAGCATATTTTGTTTTCCTTCCTTCACCAGTTACGAAATGTCCTGGTTCAACTGTAGTTTGTTGCAGTAAATACATAAATAAGTAAATGCATGTGCCAGTGGGGTTTTTGATTGATAAGGAAGAAGAGAAAATCTAGAACGTGCATCTTTTGCAAACCTCCTCCTTCCTGTTCAGTAGGGTGTAGGACAAATATTCTCGAGCTCATGTTGACTCTAGGTGGTAGATCTGGTGCATCACGGTGCCACATACCATCTTGTGCCTGGAACAGATGCTAGAGCAGAGCATTGTTGCCGAGGCTGAGGTGGGCAGCCCTCGATGCTGGGCCTGATGACATTGTGGCAGCTTCACCCCTGAGGATGGAGAGTGAAATAGCTGGAGCTCTGCTCTCCTATCTCCTGTTCCAGCACAGATGTCCTCATCTCTCATATCATAAGATTCAATGGAGGCTGTCATTCACCATCTGTATCTTCGAAAAGTCTGAAAGCATTCCGTGTAAATGGAGTCTTAAAGACTTAAAGTTGAAACTTACAATATATGGTTTTAACAGCCCTGATACCTGGGCCTGAAATATGCCCACATCTCACCAAAACTTCTATGATATTTTGCTGCTTAGGACATCTCTGTAGGTCTCACAGGATATCAGATCAGAAATGCCGTATTCGAGACTCTAACAGCAGTTTATGATTTAGACAGCTATTTGGGAAGTCTGAATTCCTGATGCAGTGCTAATCTGTTTCCTCAGCTGCTTTTGAGCACTAAGTGCAGAAACAATCTTCTGGATTGAGGTAATTCATGGTTCTCCACAGGGATGTTCTGCATTTGTCACCAGTCTGGGAAATAGAATTAAGCTGGGAATTAAGTCCCCAAGTGGGCACTGGAAAATCTTCGACCATAAATCAAAAACTAGATAAAGAACATATTCTGGTCTTCATAGCATAATTATTCATTATTAGTAATGACTGATATTAATTATGTTAAAAGTAATCTTAATAAATTAGAATGGAGGCTGTTGTTTTTAGTGAATACCTTTCATACCCATTATGAAAGCAGAATCTCAGCTGAAAACAGGATTTTCACACTGAACACACTCAGGATAGATTTGCACGTGATCAAGATTTGCCACAAATTATCACAGACATATAGTTTGCTTGTGACTTAGCTTCTTTCCTCTCTTTGGTATGTTTGTAATATTTCTGGTGAAGAAACCTGATACCTCAGATTTCCTTGTTTATAAGATTTAGCTGTAATCACTCTGAGAAGATAGGTGAGACATCCTGATACCTCATAATGTTATCAAAGGTATAAATTTTTTCTAGGAAATAGTTTTAAAACATCTCAACTGTTTTCAAAATGAAAAGAGAGTAAAAGGTGAAGCTGTCACCCTGAGGAAAGTATTCTGCTCTTGGTGCTGGAAAATCCCTCCAGAAGGCTTTTATCTTTTCATAAAGTATATTGGATTTGGGAGAGGGTTTTCTTCTGCCTTTAGGAAGTGTGATGCCTTTGAATTATACAGAAGTTGTTTGAGGACCAAAGTGGGGGAAAAAAATGGCAATACCTTGTAATGGTGTTAGTTTGTGTACTCCATAATGATGATCACTTAAGGAGTGTAAGTAAATTAGGGAGGCAGAAAAAAGTGTGTTGTAGGAATGCTGTGAAGTCTTAGTGAACCTGTCTGCTTGCTGCCTCTCTTAATGACAAGAGAAGTGTGAATTTGGTGGATATTAACATGATCTTATTAATAATGTTTTTGTACAAAATCATAAATGTTATGACATGCAATTTCAGTCTTTCTGGTTCTAGGGATAATGCAGTAAGGTGGTATAAGAGCCTGTCTTGTAGTTTTCCCTATTCTATCTGGGTTCTGCCTTTGCTATGAATCTTGCATTTCTGCAAACAACTTGGTTACATGTTTTCATAAAAGAGTGTCATATATTACCCGTGAAAAAAATTGTATTTTATTACAATCTGGTGCAAACATTAAGTTACGTGTCATGGAATAAGCAGCAATTAGACATGAATTATGTCTTTGATCTTACCAAAGACTCGTCGTGCTCAATCTTGAAAGTGAAAATGAATACTTCTTCAAAGATTTTCTGTTTTGGGATGTATTAATTGGGACAATAAGTGACTGTGGTTTTCTCTCATGATCTTTTTCAGTTACGTGAAGAGTTTGACCGAGGCATAGATGTTGTATTAGATGAAGAGCACAGCATTCATGATGTTGCTGCCTTGTTAAAGGAATTTCTGCGTGACATGCCTGACCCACTTCTCACCAGAGAACTTTATACACCTTTCATCAACACTCTCTGTGAGCTTTACGGCATCTTGATTTATCAGTTTTGAAAAGCTAATTTGTTTAAATTCTTTGATCTCTACTAATAGCCTTCTTTTATTCTGTTCTTTTAATGCTCTAGCCTTGATTTGCTCCAAATATTTGTATAATACACTATAAAGTATATAGGATATTCTAATATGTGATAGTGTATATATTTAATACAATATAGTGTATATGCAATATAAATAATATAGTATATTATTTAGTATAAGTTTACTGAGGTATCTTCTTGGTTTTTATACTGTATAAGTATAATCCAGAAAACTAGAACAAGAAAGATTTCACTAACTATCCATATTTTTGCATTTGTAAGGATGGAATTCATGTTGTCTGTTAAAACCTGACCCTGTCATTGATCCAGCAGTACCAGCTCACAGACTCCCACTTGAATCCTCGTATATTAAAATTTTTAGAACTGTCCACTGACCAAAGTTCCGGCTTGGCTTCAAAAATTCAAGTTTCTCCATAGTTAATGGTCCTCAAAGCCATCATATTGAGTACTCCCAGCTGTGTTGCCTAAGACCCAAGTGCAGACTCTCAGGGATTTAGGAAAAAGTAAAGTTGGGCCTTTCAAGCTTGAGCAGCTGCCTGGTATATGTTCCTCAGATGCTTTCTAGCCCTCATGTCTGAGATCCTGCCTCTGTCCCACCTTTGTCACTGGCTACCATTTAGATGGTTCGAGTGGTGGTGGTTGCAGAATGTCCTTTATATCTCTGGTTGCTTTTCCAATCTCCTGGTACCTCGGCAAGATGAAAAATTGTAAGAAAACTGATTAAAAATGGCTGAAGCATAAACCTGACTGGAATGCTTGCCAGCTACTGTACGTACCAGTAGCTATACCCAAATGAATGGAGTAAGTGGAAAAGTAAGCAGAATATTTGAGTCCGGAAACACTGATGGAGTGTAAAACATGGATTTTGCTCTCTTATAGGATGAGAAAAGATCCTGTGAACTTGTGAGCAAAATGTTGACCAACTAAGGCAAAAATCCCGTAACAGTAGTAGTTATACTTTTGATGTTTCCTTAGAGTTTTCTCTTTTTCTCCTGATGTTGTAAGGAAAATGATTCTTAAAAAAAGCTATTCCTATACCTTCCTTTGGGATGGGAACCATATATTTGTTCTGCTTTTAGGTTAGTTGGAGTGATTTTCTTAGAACATATTTTTTCCCCTCTTAGTATTAGAGCCCGATGAACAGCTAAGCACCTTACAGCTTCTCATTTATCTTCTACCTCCTTGTAACTGCGATACCCTTCACCGGCTGCTGCAGTTCCTCTCCACAGTAGCTGGCCATGCAGAAGACACCAGAGACAAGGATGGCCAAGAGGTAAGTCCTGGTCACTTGTGTCCTTTGACTTTGCTTAATTCATGGTCTGAAAAGAGACCTTTAAAGCCTTGGAGCATACACAATGGTGGTATACCCCTGAACGATGGGAGAGACCTAATCTATTTGCCTGCACTTCTGCCATTTAGTTGTTTACTACATTCTTAGGGCTGTGAAAGTTTAATTTTTGTATTACCTAATCAGTAAAGCATCTACCACTTCCTTTGGGAGATTCACAGTGTACCAACCTTGCTGTTAAGAACATCTAATGTCATCCATCCTTCCCCCACTGCCTTGTTTTATCCTATTATATTCTATAGAAAAAGTACTCAGAAAAGGTCAGCATGCAAGAATATGCTTTTTCATTTTCTTTTCATTCTCTGTTGTTGCTTTTTTATATGACCTTTAGACATAGCAGTTCGCTTCTTCGTTCTCTTAGCTTCCTTGTGTGCAATGGGAAGTGAAAAGTAAAAAACAGAGGGCAGGAACTCCAGCTGTATCCTTGCAACTGACAGACCTCATCACTAGCTGGAGTCAGGGTTCATCTTTGCCTGTTTTCCTTCTGGCCTCCTTAACTGTTGAAGTCTGGACCAAATTTGGTGCAGAGTTTGGTGTGCACTCACCCCACAGAGACAAGAATGGCCACAGCTGTTGGGCTGAGCTCTAGCCCTGAGCATTCTCACATCTGCACCTGTGCCCATTCACACTAGGGAAGAACAGAAAATCCAGACTTCCCATTTCCTGCCAGGGAAGTGCTTGGACTAGTAGGCTGCTGTACAAAAGCTGGCAACTCTTTTAACTGAATAAAATGGATATAGTCTATCACTGCTTGACCAAATTGCACTGGTTTATCCGTGGAAGGACTTCTCACTTCTCTGAGCTCTCTGCAGCAGAGACTACTTCTGACGTTACTTCTGAGACTCTTTGGAAAGTCCTAGAGAATTTTGTCTTCCAGATGGAAAATCCTTCTGATTTTGTCAAATCTGGATGCCTTTTGCAGTTGTCCAGTTTTAACAATTGGCACTTTGAGACTTAATTTTTCCAAATTACTGTCTCAAGTCCTGACTTCCAGTTATTCTGTCTTTACAGGTCCTAACTTCCAGTGTTGTATGTGACTTCAAGGCCTATTTCACTTTTAAATCCACTTTAAATGCTATTATTTTTGTTCTCAGCAAGGACTTGATAAAAAACTAACACTGTAATGGAAAGCATTTAGAAAGAGCAGCCTGTCACAGTTTTACTGTGCTTAAAAACATGTATAAGCCAGCTAAGGTCATGGTCCCCCTGGTCCTGCAAAGAGTTCTCTGTTGGTTCAGGAATGTACCCAAGAGGATCTTATTGCAGGACTAGGGGATGCTGCTCAACTGAGTTGATTTGGCTCAGCAGTTGCACATCAGCTTTGCCACAGGTATTTTGGCAAGGCAAATTTATGTAAGCTGTCCTGACAGTTTCATAAACATCAGGAATATTATGTGCAACTGGATACCTTTTATAGATAATACAGTATTCTCCTCACAATTTTTAAAGTTATTTATGAATAATTAAGTGAATAAAGGCATACAGGGCAAGAGAAAGTATTTTATCAGACTGTTTGCTATCACTGGAAGGAAAACAGCCAAGTTTTGGCACACAGGCTCTCTTCTTGATTTCTTTCAACAGCCATTCTCTCATGAAGATGGATGACTACCTTTATTAAAATTACTCATTCAGTTAATTTCAGTGGAAATGTTTACAACATTTTTTAAGGATGCCCTGAGGTTGCCCTTAAGAAAAGGCTCACTGTTTGTACAGTCTGCACATGCAGATCCAGGCACAGCCAGAGGCTGCCCCAGCACACTTGAGGCACCGTGTGCCTGTGCATCTGTGGTGGCTCAAAACTCGGACAGAGTTTAAAAAGCAGGTCACCTGAGAAACAGCTGGGTGCTCGGGGGTGTGCAAATAAGGGAGTGTGCTGTTCTCACAGTCATGCTGGGGTGAGTCTCTAAAGAAAGAGCCAACATCTTTGCTATGACTGCCCATGCACCTACTTGGTACAGTTGTCTTCCCAACATTACACAGTGCTCGTACCAATAAAAAGACAAGCTTTTTACTGTCACTTCTGTGCTGTCTAGTTGAGCTCTTTAAAAAATAAACCAGGTGCAGTCAGTGCAGTTTTAGATTTGACTAGAGTATTCAGTGAATGATCAGCTACAAAAAAAAATTTAAAACTTCACTTTGAAAACATCTGTTTTGTACAACTCATTCCTTGGAATTCTGTTTTTACTACCTCTTTTTGTTCCCTCTTCATGTCCTTTTAAAAAATTATTAGTTCAAATGACCTCTACTTTTTTGCTTTGTTGAAAGAATAGAAAGGGATAATAGTAGTCTAATCATAAATATGACAATGACATTTTTGATGTAATAATGCATATGACATATTTTTCTGTAATTCCTGTCCAGTCTAGTATGTATTCCTAGCTTTTTACTTCCTCAGAATTCAGGTTACTGTTGCTTCCTTGGTTTATAAAAGTAGGAAAAAAGGTAAAAAACCCAACAAACTGAAAAAAGCCACCTAAAAAGTAAACATTCAGCATGTTCTAGAAATACAGGAAAATACTAATAAAAACAATGAGCCTGCTCCGTAATTATCTAAACAGTTTAAACATGGAAGAGTATCACTGTATATGTTTCAAATCATGAGTGCTACTTGAGAAAGCCAGCAGTTTTCAGTATTTGGTCCTAAGAGACAGTAATGTGCTGAGATGGGGAAGTAGGAGGGAAGTTTCTCTGCATTCAGGAGTATGCCACTGTCGAGCTTCCAGGGAATTATAGGCCAAAACCACTTCCACCTTCTACTCCTCTAATCCACTTGAAAATGTATCCAGAAAATCTACAGTGCTTGTTGCAGAGACGTTCAAAACAAGGCGTATCTAAAAGTTGTTCATTTTTTTTTGACAAGCACCAGGTTTTGTTTTTGATGAATGAAGCATCTTCCAAATCAGGGGGGAGAGAGAGAGAGTGCGTTTGTGTGGGTGTGTGTAGGGGTGTGAGTGTGTGTAGATGTGTCCATATACATATCTGTATACATTAGGCCCTGTGAGACCCCACCTCATTTATATTCTCCTTTCTAGATTACTGGGAACAAAATGACATCGCTTAACCTGGCCACCATCTTTGGCCCTAATTTGTTGCACAAGCAGAAATCTACAGACAAAGAATTCTCAGTTCAGAGCTCAGCCCGAGCTGAAGAGAGTACTGCTATCATAGCTGTCGTGCAAAAGATGATTGAAAACTATGAAGCCCTTTTCATGGTGGGTGGATATTCTTTCATATTGCTCATATACATTTGTAAGATAAATGAGAAAATACCTGGTTGATATTAAAGTAGCTAGGGATGAAATAAACCGTAGAAGCTGCATTAAATTAGGATCAATAATTATTGGTTAAAAAAGTAGTCTTCTAGCAAGGAGAATGATTTGCAGTAAGTAAAAATATTAAAAAAGTGTACTTATATTTTGTTTGGAATGGTTTCTATATAGATAAGGGTATATTGTTTAGAAGATTGTGGAAACGATGGGGTTGGCTGTTCAGTTGTATACTGAGCAATGCATGGACAAGACTGAAAATGATCTTTCACATCTCAGTTTTGGAAGTCAGGAAGACAATTTTTCTGCAGGGATTATGAGATACCTTTAAGGGCATTTAATTTAATGAATTGCCTTCCCTACCCAATATTTTTTTGTTGGTTGGATGGAAAGGAAGGACAAAGCTTTCTCATATGTTAGTTGGGTAAAAGGAATAAAACATAAATCTATGTAATTCCTGAGTTCCGTTCAGTCCTCTCGCTGAAGCAAGGAAGTTCTTCATAAGAAGGCTGATGGCCTTGGACTTGGACATGTTGTTTACTTAAATTGCAGCTTAGTTAGATCACATTCCTCATGCCTAGCAGTTACCTGAGAAGTTCATTCTGTGGCTTTATCTTATGCTCTTTTTGTGTACAGAAGTGCAGGTCAGCTCAGTGTGATTTGTGTCTGAGAAAACCCTGCTCTGGGGTACCAGAGGCCAGTCAGATCTAGTGGTGGGTGCTATTCTGTCTTTATTTTAGTAAAAATACACATCATAACAAAAACAGTAGTCTTGAAAAAGTGGAAAAATCTTTGGTCATTGTGTCCTGAGTCTAAGCAGCACTGTTTGTTACACTGAGGAGATAAGTTCCCAAAGCAGAAAGAACACTCTGGAAACCTTCAGTGCTTCAGCAAAGCTGAGTGCTGGAGACCTTGTTGGAAGAAGATGGATGAGCCTGAACTGTGGGCTGATGGCCACATAGTACTGTAAATGGAAGATGTCTATCAGATTTCAACAGGGAGTAGAGCATGAGAAAGCAGTCATAAGCCCTGCCTCAGATGTTTTAGCCTCAGATGAACTTCTTTGTGGTTTTCCTGGCTTTTATTTTTACTCTTGCACCAGTGAGACACTTGCAATCATTTTCTATTTTTTTTTTTTTTAATACTTTTTACAGTTTGGGAAAATGCTATTTTTCATTCCACATCAGAAAAAGAAAGTGACAGAACTGCACTCATGGGTGAAGGTCTGCTGGCCCAGAGTGTGGATGGCACTATCAAGTTTAAGATAATACTTGAGTAAGAATACTTGCAATACTTAAAGTGTTCTTATTGTTGTTTCTCTTTAAGAACTTCTCACAGCACAGACACAACTCAGTACATAATACTTAAGGCACACATTCTGACTTTCAGTGTGGAGAGGATGGGGCTAAGGTTAGACTAAGCTGCATCTGGGCTCTTTTAATTCTGATGGATGTATTCCTTCATCTCTTCAGTGCTTGCACTTCCATCTGAAGGTTAAACAAAGTGTGGGAAAAAAAATCTCTTTTATTTTCCAGAGTAGCTTTTGCTGTTTATACTTGACGTTTATGCTACTAAAAAAAGAACATCTGGACTTAAGCATTCAGCTACAGCTATAACATAGTGCATTGATGCTCAGCCGCTTTTGTGTTTGGTTTTTTTTTCTTTCTGTAACTTTTATATATGGGGAGGTTATAAAACTGATTGGTTTCAGCACTGAAACTGGATCAACATTTTTGAACCAAACCTTAGGAAAGCAGGATGTGGTGGGGTACCCAGACCACAATATTGGAATGATTCTGACATATTGGTGGGTCAGAGAGATTCTGTTTGTCAGAACAACCCAGGATATTGAGCACCATTTTTACTAAGTAACTGTTGTTCACATCAGTAACATGCAAAAGTGGATTTCTTATAGAAGGTGGAATCTGACCATGCTTCATTGATGTCAGTGATGATAATGACTTTCATATCCAAATCTTGCCCATTTCAGCGAGTCTTAGGGATGCATTAAAATGTTTTATGGGGATGTATAAAGGATTGGGTTTTGCCAGTCTCTGAACTATGTCCAGCAACTGAATGCAAGGAAGCACAACTCAACCACCCTTCATCTTGCTGGCTTTGACTTGTCACAAAGGATAGAGAACAGCAGCTTGGTCATGCATTTCATCTCCTAGTGCCCAAATCCAGCCCTGCTGCAAAGAAATGCTACAGAGTATATGAAATTTCATATTTTTACTGTTAGAGGTTACTGTGGCCTTCCCACATGCTGCCTTTCTATGCCACATCAGTGGCAAGGGACAGCACAAAAGAGACACTTCAAGGGTCCCTCCATCCTTCTGTGTCTCAACAGCTGTGACTCTAATGTAGCACCCAACCTCAAGATCTCAGAACATATGGTACTCTGCTGGAGTCCTGACAACCCTGGAGGCCCCTGATACATCTCTCTATGTCCTCCAGAGCTGTTATTTCAACAGTGCCTTGGCTTCCCTTCTGTCCCAAATTTCAAGTTCTCATCCATCAACTCAGGTGCAATTACCAGTGAAACAATTAATTCACTAATAGTTAAGGTGACGTCTTCCTGAGACACTGATACTGTAGTTCTCCGTCAGTGTAAGTTTACAATTACATACATATCATTTCTACACTTGCCAACTTACCGAACTAAACTGGAGAAAATTGCTGCACAGGAGGAAGCCCCAAACCTACCAGATAGCTAGCAAGGAGATCATCAGTACAAATCTACTGGCAAATTCATTTGGATAAAAGTCCTATGACTCAATAGAATTGTTAAGTTTGGTTTTATAGTAGCTTTCTGTTGGAACTGAACTTCTGGTGGAACTTCTTCAGACTTGTTTTGATAGAATGAAAGACTGATTCATCATTTTTTTAAATAAGGCAAGATTTATTTTTATTTTTCTGACAAAGTTCTCTCAGTAGGTTCTTAAAAGTTATGTGATATAAAGCTGAGTAGTAAGTTACAGGCAAAAACGTATGGATTCTGTTTTACCATCAAACTTTATCCGGAGTTTCTTCTAGTGTACAGAAAGGCTGTCTAAATGGAGAAGTTACAGCACACCAGGTTTCCAAAAATATAGTCCTATTAAAAAAATTTGTTTAAAGACTAGTATATCAGTGACCGTCAGTAAGATATTTTTCCAGTTCAGAGACTGAATACAATTTAAAAAAAATGAGTATGTGGTTACACAAGTTTTTCATAGAGATTTTGGGTCAGTTTGAATTAAATTATGCATATCTTCATTTATTTTCTAAATATTTCCTTATTTTAAGAAATATGTCTTTTATGTAACTTGACTCGCTAAATACCTCCCAAAATGAGATATTCCTCTGGGGAATGTGTTAGTAGTTCTATTCCTTTTTCCCAGGAAATGTCAGGGGGAACAAATGGTCCGTGAAGTGTGACTTGAAGGTCAAGAGATTCAGGCTCTGACAGATTGCATCCAGAAACATATATTGCCCAGCTGATGACCCCTTGCTGAGATTGTCTTGTGTTGAGTTCCATCTGTCATGAGTGAACCTCGGCTGTTCAAGTTTCTTGGGTGGTTTAATCTGTTTCAGTGTTTTGAAGTTTGAGTTGAATGTTCCACTGTAACGCGGACAAAGCAGACAAACTCCCTCAAGGATTGATAAGACTCATGTAAAGTGCAGTTGAAAGCACAAAGGTTACTTGTGCAGGTTTTGGGGTGACATTTCTGCTACCTGCCCAAGAGATGTTGCTGTATCCTGCAGCATCCGAAGCTATCAAGGGTTTTGAAGGTTCATCCCCATGCAAAGTGCAAAGAGAAAGTTAGCGAGTCAGAAGGCCAAGCTCCAAAGAAGGTGACACAAATTCTGACTGAGCCTGTTGGTCAGAGTGGCTGGAGAGCCAGAGATGGAGATTTGTAATCCTCAGATCTTTGAAGGGGGTGTAAAGTGAGGATCTTAAACTGGAGCTTTTGAGATTGTGATACATAAGTAATCCCTCCGTTATTTCCAGATATAATAACCAACTGGATACCAACCAGTTATTCAACAGTAATCTGCATCTAACTTTGTACAAAGTGATCTTTAGTCCTACTTCATCGGTTGTTACATGAAATTTCTCTTTTAAGCGAAAGTTTCTGAATATTTTATATACTCTCTGTAAATGTACTTGTACTTTGTCATTTAGATTAAGCATAATACCAAAATTAATGTATGTGAAAGGGTATTAACCTCCAAATAAGTATTTTTTTTTAATGTCTTCATAGGTTTCCCCTGATTTACAGAATGAAGTGCTTATTAGCTTATTAGAGACTGACCCAGATGTTGTAGACTATTTGCTGAGGAGGAAAGCTTCCCAGTCATCGTGAGTAATCTGTTTTTTCATCATCCCTTTTTCTGCTGGGAATTTCTATCTCCCACTGGAAGTGTTCAAAAGGTTCTAGTTTTCCCCAGCTCTTCTGCACTGTCTACAGTGGAGTAGAAATATCTTCCCTATTACACAGACTCTGCCAAAGAAATTATGACTCTTGTACAGCATTTTCTGAAGACAAAACTTGTTTCCCTGATTCAGAGGAAAGATTGTGTTCTGCTGCAGAGAACAGAATGACATGTACATAAAAATATTCAGTGCACTATTATCTGACAGGATGTATTTTAGTGATCTGCTGGTTCATGTCTTGGGTTTATCGTAGTCTTCAGTAACAGGAGGCATGTGTTCCACTATCCTTGAAACACACCCTAGAGTGCCTTAACACCGTCACAGCGAGCCGCTTGAACACTCTGTCATTCTTTTGCTCTCCTGTACACGCAGGACATTGTGAACAAGCCAACTGCCACAACAGCAGCTCTGTGGAGACTTCAAATATTACTTAATTGTTTGCTTTGTGAAAGATCTGAAGAGAAAAAAAATCACACTGGTCACTATAGAAGTTACGATACATAACATATTCTGACCTTGTGTATGGTGTATATATGCCTGCACCCTTGTGCCTTAATGCTATGAGTTTGTACATTCAGATTAATAGGATTCCTGGCTTTCTCATGGGACCACACAGTCATTGTCTTTATTCTAGTGAATCCCAATATTTGACAGACTTGCTTTAAGTAATTTTTAAGAGGGTTTCTAGACTCTAAACTCTCTGGGACATATTGGACTTTGTCTTCCTGCATTTGTGAAAAGTGCCTAGTGCATTCAGAATATAATTAAAATTGAATTTGTACAGTCAGTTAGCTATGATTTTTTCTCTCCCTCTTAACATTGTATAGTTGGAGGTAATGGAATAGTGTGCCTGGCTTTAAAGGAAGAGGTATACAAGAAATAGTGTAACTAACACCTTGAGGAAAAAGCTTTCTTTAATTATAACATTTGGAAACAAAAATATATGCAGAATATATTGTGTTGTAAAGGATTTTATTAGTTTGCTAACTTAACCACATGAACAGATAGCAGCAGCAAATTATCACAGATCGTCTGATACGGGGTAATTTTCTCTGTATGAAATGATTTCAGCTAGTTTGTCTGACTGACAAGTAACCATGTGTACATTTAGATCACAGTAAGTGCAGGATAGTTAGAGGTACACGAGCTGTCTTTTAGACTTGTTTCACATTTGCCAGAAGCCAAGACTACAATTAGGACAGACACTACAAAACACATGACATAAGGTAGTGTGTAGACACTTCTTCCTTTCAGCCCTGAGTTTGGAATGATCATATTATTTCTAACTCAAAAGACCTTCATGCTGGGTTTCACCATCTATGTAATAAAAAGACATCAAATTGTATCTCACATGAGACTACACATACCAATTCTGCATAAGTTAGTCACAAATCATTGTGGATATAACAGGTTATTGTTAGATCCTGTCTCCTTTATTGACTTCTCCTTGAACTTCCTTACTTTTAGCCAGCATGTGCACCTATGGGAGAAAGTGCATCTTTTGTGGAAAGCTGGTCACACCTGACAAAAGGCATTTT
This sequence comes from Falcunculus frontatus, assembly GCA_013398115.1. Taxonomy (NCBI): domain Eukaryota; kingdom Metazoa; phylum Chordata; class Aves; order Passeriformes; genus Falcunculus; species Falcunculus frontatus. The sequence goes on from VZRV01000480.1 coordinate 871,413, forward strand.
GTAAGGAAAGGTTCTGAAGCCAAATAGGAGCATATAGCTACACTAGAACTAATTTATCATGTTGTCAGTAATGGGCAGATGAAATATCACTGAGATGGGAAAAATTTACTGTCATTTTTTTTCCTATTCTGCTGTCATGTAAGTGATTTACTTTTAATGTTAATGAGATATGTTTTCACTGTGGTTGCAACTTCTCGGTTAAGATATTCCAGGCAATTAGAGGGAATGTTGCTTAGTGTTATTGTGAGGAGTGTGATGCTCTTAAGAGATTAATGTACTTCAGAATATTATCTCAGTTTTGAGGCTACAAATTTGTTGCTTATTTTTCCTATAAGAAATGTGAGACAGCAGACAACTTTGTCTTGATTTCATAAAAATGAGCCTCCAAAATACATCCTTATTGCTCTCAGAAATTGCCTGGTCACATCTTCAAGATACAAATGTGGATCTGTGGAACAAAAAAATTTACATATTCTTGAGACAATCTTCATCAGAAGAGCTGGTTGACTGCATAGAGTACAGAATCAACTTCAAGACTTTAATGTCACATTAATTGCTTTGAAGGTCCTGTTCTGTGATTGCCCTCACATTTCTGCTCTTGCTGTCACTATAAATGCTTTCTTAGCTCTGATCTAACAGAGAAAACACAATCTCTTTTCCTCCCCAGAGGAGGACAAATTAGATGTTCCTCATCTTTCAGTTGTCTTAAGAGCTGAGCATTGTGAACAGTGTGTCAGGGAATTTATGGAAGTTGTTCATGATAAAGTGCTAATTAAAAATGGCAGCAGTTGTGAAGTGTGCTTTCATGGGTGACTTCCCAATTTTTTGTATGTTGGCTTGATGAAAATTTGGGTTTACAGCTGTAAGATGAAGCATCTTTAAACTAACAAAAAATAAAATCTATTTCTTATGATTATTTATTGCTTATCATGGTTAGTAATCCTTTTAGAGTAAATAAGTTTCAAAGTTACAGAATTTTTGGATGTTTTTGGATTATGATAATGACTTTTAATCCATCCTGACCTGTGGCACAAAGATGAAGCCATACAATAAGCCATACAATGTGTGTAAACGCAGTTTTTAAAGCTCCTTGAAACATTGAGTCCACTACTCTGTTACAGTAGCAACCACATCATGATCCCACAGTAATCTGGTTTGTTGTTAGCACCTGTGTTGTTCAAGTATGTGTGGAAATTACTACTGTGTGCTGCCAAGCCATCACACTCCATATGATTTGCCTCTTGAAGGCGTAATTGTTTTCCCACTCAGAAGCTTTAAGTTATAACAGAAAAGGGTTTCTGCCAGCAACAGAAAGGGATTTCCTGTTTTGATAACCTAGTAGAAAAGTAGGAATATCCTCAGTAGAAGCAATTATTAACACATTTCCAGTTCACTCATGCAAGTGGACTCTGGTGGACCACATCAATTCATAGAAAGATGCCTGTAGTTTTGGAATCTGAAATTGTATTTTTAAATTCATGTGACATAGGTTCCTTCTGCTGCTTTCAGATCTTTCCATTTGTACTTAGCCACTTTTAAAATCTTTTCCTTAACATAGTTCATAACCCTTGGAAAATACTTTACTTGCCTTCCCATTCCTCACATTTGATTGCACATAATCATCTATTATTCTTTGTGGGGACCATAACCTGCCCTTCCTCCTATACTGTATATAGAGGAGTGGGTATCTTGCACAGCATTTATGTTTGCTTCCAATTTAGTTTTTCCCTGGTAAGTGGATAGAGAATCTCACTGTCCAAGGGAAGAAGAATTTTGAATTGTAGTAAATATCAGTTTGCTAATGAACTCAAACAGTAAAGCAAACAGATGCAAATCTTTTAATTTTAAGGAGTTTGTGAGAATTCATTCTTTATTTGCAAAGAAGCAACCCAAAGTCTTCTTGCAAATTGCATTTTATTTTGTTCGTGAAGAGCATAGTAAAGCTGCAAATGCATGAGTTCAATTTCTGGCTTTTAACTATTCAATCCAATTTGATGGTTTCTTATAGTAAGATGGACAGAGTCCACAGTAGTTCCTTTGATATTTAAAGCTATTTTACCTAAACAAATTTGAAAGTGATATTATAGATGTATATAAAAAATAGTATGGGCTTACCAACAGAAACTGTAAATCAGTTTAGAAACTTGAATGTTTGAATCTTTCCAAAGACTTGAAAGTTTCCATTCAGGTAAATTTTTAGCAGGAGCTCTGTCTTGAGAAGAGGTAGACTATAACAGATCATTCAAGGTAAGACATGAAATCAGTGTTTCACAAAGCTCAAGTTTATGTTCCCACATTCTTTCATTTCCATTTCCGTTTCCCTTTTCCTTGTGTTACCTTGCCATGGCTAAGTGCTGGTTTACCTCTGTCTTTGCCCTGTGCAGCACAGTTAGGTTTTGATGCTGCAAAGATTTACATGCAATAAACCTTACTGGTGTTACCATTAGTGATAAGTTTTGTCTGTATGCTGGCAGGTGAGGCTTAGATGGCATTCAGTCTAGAAAGCTGGAAAGACAGACATTTACCAGGCTGCACTGGGAAGCCTGGGACATCGCAACTTTGCCAAATGGCAGCTCTGTTTTTTGAGTTTGCCTCAGTTGAAGTCCAGTGATGGTTTTGTCACTGAGAGTTACTGAGGAGTAACATTATTTAATTAATTCCCAACACTTTTTGGTTGCTTTCATACTGAAAAAAAAATAGGAATATGGAATAATATCATAATCACGCTGTCGATTGTATATATTTTATTTTTTGGGACGTGTGATACATAAATCAGCCAGGGAAAAAACAGTTTGGAAGTGGTGTTAAGTTTTGTCATTATTTCTGTATTAATATTTACTGTGCTGTGGCTAGCTGTGTGTTTTCCTTATTTTCTTTCTTCAGATTTATTTTATTTGTCTGGAAACAGGCTTACTGTTCCATAGCTAGAAATGAATTTTGGCTGCTTACTAAGTTCAAGCTGTCTTTGGATTTGACTCTGAAAAGGGCTGACCATTCTCAGACATTTACAGGAACGAGCCTCTGTTGTATTGCAGTCAATTAGAACAGATGTTAACAAGAAGTCACTGAAAGAAGTGTTTGACTCAAGAGAAGCAAAAGATAAGCTCTAAGAAACAAAGGTGGAGAGAAATGAAAAATGAGTAATAGAAATACAAGTGAGGGAGGAACAACAGAAGAAAAAAATTGTTCGTTTACAGAGTAGTTCTGCATATTCTTTGTGATATTCAGTGATTCACAGCCTGCCCTGTAAATTGTGACAGTTCAAGATATCTCAGTCAATGTTCCCAGCACATTTCTAAAATGAGTTGTCTCTCTGAGCCTTAGCTGTACTTTGGTGGGAGTTGTTTGCCTTTTCTTGGCAAAATTAAAGGCAGTTCATGTTGGTGGTGGTGTGAAGGTGAAAGGATAAAAGAAGTTGTAGAAGATAGCGGCAGAACCAGTTGTTTGTTGCCCCGACCATAAGTACAGGGAATACATCTGTGCGTCCCCTGCAGAATATCTACCTTCTTATGTCTCTAGAAGAGGATCATTCTCATAGCGTGAAAGGCAAGCCAAGTGCTTAATTTCTCTATGTAAAACTTCAGAACACAGGAATTTATTTTAGCATACTGCTTAGCATCAAACTAATCTTCCCTATCATGCCTTCAGCTTTATTGTTGCCACAAGCTAAATTGTCAAGGTAACATAAGGAATTGATTCACTGCTTAGTCTCCTGTGGTTTACTGTACAGTTCTGTGGGTTTTTTGTTGTTTTCTTTCTTGATAGCAACATCTTTTGATTTTGAGTGGCCTCTGCTGGCCACTTCATGGCAAAAGTTTTACTCATGGAAAATCCACCTCAATAACTGTTTCTGAAGTGTTTTCATTTCAGCAGCTGTGACCATTCTCCTGTATTTGATTTTATCTGTATGATCACAGAATCATAGAATGGTTGGGTTGGAAGGGGCCTTAAAAGTCATCTAGCTCCAAACCCCCTGCCATGGGCAGGAACACCTTTCACTAGACCAGGTTGTTCAGAGCCCCATCCAACCTGGCCTTTATGTCAAACCGCACCTGTAACTGTGACCATGAAGCATTTTTTTATTAACAGTTGTTTGTTTATCAAAATTTCTCAGGAGCCCTGAGATGCTGCGGTCAGAAGGTTCCTACTCCACAGGAGAAAGGCATTCTTCCACAGACTCCAACAAAGCTTCCAGTGGCGATGTGTCCCCTTACGACAACAACTCCCCAGTGCTGTCTGAGCGCTCGCTGGTGGCAATGCAAGAAGAAGTTGCTCGCAGCCCAGATAAGCTGTACAAGGTGCCTGAGCAGTACACGCTGGTTGGACACTTACAGACTAAGCCAAAGGAGAATTCTTCTTCATCATGGGCTGGAAAAGGTATAGTGCATCCTGTTTGTGCTCCTCCTCCTCCTCAGTGACTGATGGAGATTCCTGAAATAATTGAAAAGTGCCAGATTTGTATTATCAGCTACCAGGATTTGAGGAGCAATAGTGTAAATAATCTTTTAAAAAAATGACAGACCAGCATCCTTTTTTTTTGTATTGAGCCCAAAGGATCTGTGCTGAGTCCTCCTCATTAGCTCAGCCAGCTGTCAGGGATGCTCTTGGTATGGCACTTCTCAAAACTTGGAGATATTATTTAGGAAAATAGAACTATATATGTCCAGTTTTTCAGTCTGTCTGTGACAGCATGGCAAAGTCTAGTCCTGATCCATGGGACTGTAATACCTGCAAGGTTATCGTCCAGGCTTTGGGAAAAGCTGAGATTTTAAGATTTCAGGCTACAAACTTTCTCCAGTTGTAAAGAATGACATCAACACCGTCTCACTGGAAAACATAACTGAGCTACACAGCTTTGTATCTGCAGCCAGTTACACAGTGAGCAATACTAGTGCAGGGATCCACTGTTCCCATAGCTACCTGGGGAGTGCATACCTGAATGATTTCTTTGGTAAAGAGCTATGGTTTAAACTAATAGCTCACTAGCACTTCAAGATGTTTTTCCTATAAAAATATATATAAAAAACTGTCACCCATTAAATTCATGTTCAGTGAGCCAAACTTTAAGAACTTTCAATGCTTAGGGATGCACATAACTCTTGGGTGGTATTTTTAAAACTGTTTAATTTCAGATGTGCTGCCTAGGCACTTAATTCCCTTTGGAATTAATGGGATTTAGACTAATATCTCAATTATATGCTTTATAAACGCCAATCGGAATTTATCTTCCATATTCAACATCTAAATCTCTGAACAGGTTTAAGAATTTGGTCAGATTTCTATCAAGTTATGAACAGGAAATTACATGAAGTTTTATCGTATTAACCATCTTTTGGGCTTTAATATGCATCACAAAGATACTGGACCATGACAAATTAGGAAATTTCTCTACTGACTAGTGGAATCAGAAAAAGGCATGAAACTGTTTATAATCCAGCATTTCATTAAATCTTTGTTCTGTGGCTGCACTTCTGGGTAAGACTAGCAGCATCCTTGAGTTGATAGAGCATGCTTTACAGTGACCCCTGGGGCTCGGGCTGCCTGAGGGAGCTTTGACAGAAACTACCTTTCGTGGACCAAATCCTCCTGTTCTTGTGCAAATTCTCTGACTTCAGTAAGGCAGAGGAGTTAAGGACTCAGCAAACTCAGGCACCCTGCCCATACAGAGCTCACTGAATTCATTGCAGGATCTGATCTTGAAAGAAGTAGCTGTGAACAAATACATAGAATCATAGAATGTCAAGGGATTGGAATGGGCCCTAGCAATCATCAGTCCCAACCCCCCTGCCATGGGCAGGGACTCCTCCCACTATACCAGGTTGCTCAAGGCCTTCTCCAGCCTGACCTTGTACACTGCCAGGGTTGGGGCATCCCCAGCCTCCCTGGGCAGCCTGTTCCCAGTGCCTCACCACCCTCACAGTAAAAAATTTCTTCCTAATAGCTAACCTAAATTTCCCCTCTTTCAGTTTGTACCAATTACTCCTTGTCCTATGACCACAGTCCCTGATGGAGAGTCCCTTGTTGGCTTCCCTGTTGGCCACCTTCAGATCCTGGAAGGCTGTTGGGAGGTCTCCACACAACTTTCTCTTCTTCAGGCTGAACAGCCCCAAATTTTCTCAGCCTGTGTTTGTAGCCGAGGTGCTCCAGTCCTCTTGCCAGCTTCATAGCTCTCCTCTGGGTTTTCTCCAGCATTTCCATGTCCTTAGGTTGGGGTCACCAGAACTGTAAGTAGTACAACAGGTGGGGTCTCACATGTGAGATGCTCGTGTTAGGTGCACAGTGAAGGTGCTAGTGGATGTTAATGACTCTGATACCTTACATAAGGTTTTACCTTTCTATTTGTATATTTCTAAATAACATCTTTAAGAGGATCAATTCATCATCTTTTCCCTGCTTTTACTGATGTTTAGATGTTTCCGAAGATCATTTTGATATCTGGGGCACTTGGCATTCAACGCTGAAAAGTGGCTGCAAAGACCCAGCAATCACAGGTGAGTAATTTTTCAATTTTAAAGCCCAAATCGAGCAAAGACAAAAGCAATTTCTTGTTTGCAAGAAATCACAGTGAAACCAGTAGGAGAATTCACATTGTCCAGAGTTGGACTTTTAAAAGGTGACTCTTAAGTAGAATACAGAGGAGCACACTATATTCAGTGGAATACAGAGAGCAGCAACATTTCAAACTATCAAATGTAATTTAAAAAGTCATTTTAAAATTGCTTCAAGAAAAGTTTTGAATTCTTCTAAAATTCATAGAATCATAGAACCATAGAGTGATAAGGGTTGGAAGGGACCTTAAAGATCATCTAGTCGTAACCCCCATCCCTTGGGCAGGGACACATCCCACTAAACTGAGTTGCTCAAGGCCTTATCCAGCCTGACCTTGAACCCCTGCCAGGGTTGAGGCATCCCGAGCCTCCCTGAGCAACCTGTTCCAGTGTTTAACCACCTTCACAGTAAAAATTTCTTCCCCATATCTAACCTAAATTTCCCCTCTTTCTCCCCAGTTTGTACCCATTACTGCTTGTCCTATCACTACAGTTCCTGATGGAGAGTCCCTCTCTGGCTTCCATGTCAGCTCCCTTCAGGTACTGAAAGGTGCTATGAGGTCTCCATGCAATCTTCTCCAGGCTGAACGGCCCCAACTTTGTCAGCCTGTCTCAGCCCCCATCCCTCTTCTACAGTGTGATACAAGGGAAAAGCAGTAGCTTGTTAAATGCCACGACTGGTTCTGCAGACTGATGTTGTGTTCCTTACTCTTCCCCCAGGTTCTTACGGGAACATTTATGAAAGCAGCTTGCTGCGCCCCGGACAGTGCTCTCTTTCCCAGGGGAACCTTGCCATGTATTCCCCTCGGTGGCAGGGCAGCTCCTCGGAACTGGACAGTGGCAGGCAGGTCATGCGGAGGAGCCAGACAACAGCTGCCATTCCCGAGTGTCAGCTCCAGCCCATGGTGTCTCGGGTGTGCAATAACCCCCACACTGAAGTTGGCAGCAGGAGTTCAGACCTGTCCCACTGCAAGTCGGAGCAGCACCTGACTTTAAGCAGCGTGGAGGACCTCAGTGAGCATGACTCGAACCCGAGTTGTTTGCAAAGCACAGCCAAGCCCTCCTACAGGAAAGAGCGGCCACCACCCCCTTACCCAGGCCCAGCAAAAACAAGCTCTGCATTGCCACAGCGGTCGAGTGTTTCTTCAACATTGCACTCTTTGTGGAGACTTCAACGCCCAGAAAAAAGTTCGGGGCCAAGAGCAGCTGGAGGGCCACCAGCCAGAGCCCCTGACCAGGCCACCTCCAGACAGGAGCAGCCAGCCCTGCACACACAAGCAGGTCACAACTATTCCACAGCACCTCATAGCCAGAACAGTAAAAGTGTTTCAGAGGCGGACTGGAATGAGTGGCAAAGGGAGAGGTGGCAGATTTGGGAGCTGTTATCAGCTGATAACCCCGATGCCCTCCCAGAAACCCTTGTATGATCTGACTCTGTGGAGCTGCCACTCATAGCCATGCCTCCGTCTCATAGGAAAATGGTGACATTGGAAAACAGGGAGGGCTTGTTTGTTTTATACCAACTGAACTGCATATACTTTTTAAAAATTTTGTTCACTTTAATTTCTTAACAGCACTGTCAAGCAGTTAATTTACAAATACAGTACGTTCCTGTTTTTCAGCAAGCTTTTGAGAAAAAACAAGGTGAAAACTTTAGTGTAATAACTCTGTATGCATACGCTGTGTATAAGATAAAACTGTTGCTTTGATGTTGCTAAAAATGTATTTATATATCTGCAGTTTTGATGATTGTATATTCTGTAATGGGTATTGTATGATAATCATGTTATGTTTTCAGATACAGATGGCAATCAATCATGACTGCTTTTTTAAAAAATCACTGCACTTACATTACCGTGATACGCATTGGAATTCTATAGAAAGTGCACAAGCTGGTTTCTGTGCTTATATATATATATTAAAAAAAAAAGCTGTTAAAGGGGAAAGTTGTACTTCTTTTCACTGCCTATTGAAAAACACTAAAATAGAGTGGAACATGAAAAGCCATATATTTTATAAGGGTGGTAGTGAGCTTAGAGGGAAAAAGAAAAAATTTTTTTTTCTTATACATATGTTTGGAAAAAAAATTTGATACAAGATTGTAAAAGTATTTTTTTAGACTCTGGTAGGAAGCAGCTCAGAGAATCAACTAAGAACAACATTGTGCCTAAACCAACTAAGTATGTAGTCCAAAGTCTGCCCTCCCATTCTAAAGGAAAACCAATGTTATATATGCAGGATATAATATATATATTTATAAATGTATGATTTTATGTATTGTTTTAAAACAATAAACTGGAATCCAAATTTTAGAAAACCAAACCTAATAAATTGAGATGCGTAACACTGAGAAAGAATATGGCTTTTCCTTTGAAATAAAAAAGCTCCAGCATTAAAAAAGTTAGACTGCAGACAGACACATGAAAGGGAGTCCAGCAGAGTTTCAGAAATGAACATGACATTTGGAAAAGCTCACAACTGCGTTTCTATAAATATTGTGCCAAAGTCTGGGTCAGTCGCACTTCCTCAGTAGCTGTATGTTGCATTGTGTTAAATGTTGCTGTTTTATACACGTTGTTTTTCAATTGCAGAGCCGTTTGTGGGCAGCGGGTGGCAATATACTGCAGCGTTCCAGAGAAATTCCTTCTTAGCACTCCATAAAGGAAAGTGTATCATATCAGAAGAATTTTATAAAACATATTAGTCTTAATTTTAATGAAGTTCAAGACTTATTCAGTGATGTTGTCTTTAAGTTCTTTCTTGTGCCATAATGATGGAATAAAAAGCTAAGTAAAACAACGAGCATATTTTTTGCTCCTTTGTTTTTTTGGAGTAAGGTTTGCGGGATATTGATGGTTTTATTACATTTTTGAGTGTCTCTATCAGAAACATCTGAAAGGCATAGGAGCTTAAGGACCACCTTCAAATGCCAGTTAAATATACAAGATTCAAGGTTTTACTTTAGTTTGAGGCTTAAAATCCATCGTCTAAAGAGTCCTTCCCCTCATATCTCTGTTTCTCATCGTATCTCCATTTTCCAAGTAAAGTTATTAGATAAAAGCACCAAGCCAAGTAGAAAGGGGCAGAATTTGGCCTTTGACTGTTGTAGCTCTTTTTATGCACAGTAAGTATCATTCTCTTCTGGTAGTTGCAAGGCTTTTCCAGATACTATCATGATATGAGACTCGATAGGAAAAGGTTAGTGTGTGTCCCTTGTTGCAGCAGCTCTGTGTCAATTTATTCCCAAAAAAAAAGGCTGTCCACCCCAAATTAAAATGATTGTTTGTAAGAGCTCATTTTTGTCTTTCCTTGCATTCCGCAATCTTCCCTGACTGATCTTGTCTCAGTATTATGTCAGGCTTGATACAGATTTGCTACAGGGAATTAGCCCCCAAGCAGTCCTCAAAACCAGTCATTGAGTACATCTTGCTGCAGAAGATACTGTATTCTCTAGATATCCATCTCTTCATTATAAACGCCTTTCTAAATACAGGAGCACCTGCGCCTTTTTAGTAAAAGGCATCTGAGGATTACGCAGCCTCATGAAGAGATTGCCTTTTGCCACTCCCTCTCCCCATATGTATTTATATATATATCTGTGTATTACCACCTACATAGAGTTTATGCAACAAAAGACAAAAAAAAAAAAGACAAAAGACAAGACCACTGCTGGTCGACAGCCTTGTGTGCACACATTTCAATAGATCGTCATGTGGAACAAAAGAGATACATAATAAATTCCAATAAATTAAAGTAACACTTGGCAAGATTACATTATTTCTGTCATTTTCATTTGAACAGGGCAGAGCAGAATTATCACAAACAGGTTAAGAATGTAATTTTTAGATGTACGTCTTTCCAGGCTGAAATCGGTGACATAATTTTTTAATGTCTTTTTTTTTTTTCAATGCTTCACAAGAAAGGGAGCCATGAAAGCTTGTTTCTAGTTTTATGCTGGGTGATAGATCTGTGTGGGATATCCCATTTTAGATCTCTGCAATGGTTTTCTTCTTACGACGTACATGTTCTTGTATAGCCATAAAACTCATTTTACAGGGAAAGTCCCTAGTGTGAGGGTATCAAAGCTTTTTCTCTGTTTCCCTTGGGAGGATGATTCCTATCTCTTAAGGGGTCATGGGCCTGTGCTTTAATGAAGAGTGTGATAGAGAAGGCCTCCTCTGCAGGTCTTGAGGCCTCTGGGCAAACTCAATTTCCCTCTCTTCACTTCTTATCACACCACACTGGTTCACACCTAGGATTATAAATAAACCACTGTCCCCTCCTGGGCTGAATTACCTCTCTCAGGAGGTGTGTCCCACCTGGGAAGAGGGGTGTGCTGCACTCACAGGTGAGCCCAGGAGAGGTAGGTGCTCCAAGGACAGGGTGCCTGTGAGTTGCCCATGGGGCAGAGGTTGCACTTCTGCTGCAGAAACAAAAAAATGCAAGGATTCAGTACAGCTCTAGGTAGAAGCTAGATGTGGTGAGGAACCTGTCAGCCAAGGGAAAAAGAAAGCACAGACTTTAAAATACCACTTTAGAGATTACTGTTGCTGCCATCTTTTAAAACAAGATGTGGTTGCACTGTTGAGTCGTGCATTCTAAGACCATGCTCCTCTGCTGAAGGGTCCAGTTGCACCTTTTCCTTCTTCCTCAGCTTCCTATCCCATCCGTTAGACCAGCTCGTGCAGTGCGTGGGAGGAATTCCAGGGCTTGTTGATCGAGCTGAAACTTGTCCTCAGCAAGGAACACACAAAAGTCAGGTGGCTTAGTGGCTCTCACAAGTGGTGGGCACAGGGGAGGAGGAGGGACAGGGTCAGAGACAGGGAGAGGAGAAGAGTGGGACTGGCTCCTCCTCTGTCAGGGGCTCCAGTGAGCCCTTTCAGGTGCTTGAGCAACCTCAGAGCTTGCTGCTTCAATCTGCAGGCAGGAGCCCAGCCAAGCACTGGAGAGTGGCTCTGAGATACAATCCTGAGCCAATCCAGCTGCTGCCTTGGGTACGTGAAATCTCAAGTACTCTCCTGTCTACATTGTGAGCCCAGGCTGCCACCATGGCATAGATTAATGCCACTCAGAACTTCTCTGCTATCAAAATTATGTGGGTCAGTGGACTGGAGTGTGTGGTTGTATGGTGTGGGGAGGGAGGTGTTTCCTGGTTTTTTACTGGTTTTGTTGTTTCACATGCATTGGTCGAGGTCAGAAATCTCAATTCCAGCCTTTCTGGAGCATCAACTTGCTTTGCATTGCTGGTCTGGCAGAGGGTCAGGGACTTCTTTCTCCTCTAGGAAACACACAGGATGTCTGAGCTTCACCTTGCTCCTTCTCTCTGTCTCTCTCTTTCCCTCCCTTCTTTTTGCACGAATTTTAAAAAAAGAAAATAGTGGCTCCATTGTGCAATACTTAACCTCAAAGAGCTGCAAAGCAGTGGAAATGGTTCTCAGCCAAATTAAAGAGTATTTTGACATCAGTAAGTCTCTTTACATCATCACTGGGAACTGCAAAACCTTGCTGTGCTACAGTTCCTATAGGGGAAAGTGTCTGCAGCCAGACAATGCTGCAGAGACCACAGAGCTATTCCAGGCATGCATAAAATGCACTGTCTCTGAGAATAGCATTAATCTGATTTTTTTCTGAAGTGCAAAGCATCTCAAAAGGTGGTATCTGCATCTGGAAAAGTTACAGGCTCCCTTTTTATTCAGTGGAATGTCGGTTCTGGGGGTGTTCTGGGTGGGGTGCTATGATCTTCTGAAACCGACTCTAACAGAAAGTCACTCGGCAGCCACTGCACACACACACACACGCACACGCACGCACACACACACACACACGCACACACACACACACACTCCGGATTGCTTCTCCAACAGGTCAACGGCAAAGAGGCAGGAAGGGTCCTTGTGTGGAATTCCACAGCAGAGATTTATTTCAACCCTGCACCCGAAGGGAACCACTGACAAGAGACCCACTGACAAGAGACCCAGAACAATGGAGAGTCCAGGCTTAAATACGGGGGCGGGGAAAGCATCAGGGACCAATGGTCTGAGGGCACAGGGCGGTTCATAGGCGGGACTAGGGTATGGGAACCAGTGAGGGAGGGACTAAGGAACAAGGGTGAATGGGGAAACAAGGAGGGGAGAACGTTATGGATTAGGGCCATGTAGGGTAGAAAGGGGCAGGGGAGGCCGAGGGGCCAATAGGGGAAACAACCGGGGTACATTTCCATAACAGAACAGGGTATTCTGAGAAGCCTTTTTTGTCACCTTAACCTTGGAGCATTTCTCCAGTTAGGGCACCTTTTCTCCAGAGGAATTCTTACAATTGGTGTTATGGCCTCACTGGTCACCACAGTGGAAAGAGATGGGTATTTTTGTGCCATCTTCATACAGCCTACACATGTCTTTCTTTGAAGGACAATTGCTTTTGAAGGGCTGGTCACTGCAAGGGCTTGTCACTGGAAGGGCCTATTTTTTCTTTCCATTGGCATATAAAAGCAGCCTAAATAAGTTGCCCAAAGATGGTAGCCCTCCAAGTTTGGTGGAATGAATCTCACCCTGAGGATCTAGTAAAACAGGAAATGGATGGTGAATGATCAACACAGGTTTCCAGCTCCTAGGAAAAGCGACACTTTTCCAGAGGCCTTGACGTTGTGTTGTTCCATGGGTTCCAAGGTGAACCTGGGACTAAGGGGGCTGGCAGAGTCAGTGTTGCTCCTGGAGGCTTCAGGAGATGGCACAGTCAGCTCTGTGAGAAATACAGGATTTTTGCAAAGTGAGGGAGAGACACTGCATGGTCTGGAATTTCACTTTTTTGTTGTTGTTTGACTGGTTGGTCGGTTTGTTTTTAAGTTGGATTTCTTTATTCACTGAAACTGTTTCCAGATGATGTGAAAGTGTTCATGAACAGGACTGTGATTTAATTAATTTTTTCAGTGACTTAAAAAATGAATATAGGATTTATGAAAGCAACCTAATTTGGGCATTTTATATACATAGCAGGGAGGGGGGTTTTATTGTTTCCCAAGTGGCCCTGGCAAATGGAAACAGGCACATAAAATCTTCCTTCTGAAAGATGGGTGTTAATCCTCTTTCTTCTGCTTCTGAGAAAGTAAATGTCTTTGCCACCGAAGTTTTAGGGTCAAAGACAGAAGAGAGCAGGAGGGAGGGAGGAGGAAAGAGGATCCACTTCTCTCTTAAATTGTGGTTGGGAGGGGTGAAAGTGTATGCAGGTGAGAGCAATGTCTCCAGCTGGGTGGTTGTCACACTCTCTGGGTGAGGACTTCAGCCCCAGACTCTGTGCACTCTTCTAATGATTATTCAGACTTTTAAATAAAAGAGAATAACTTTTAACAGTGTCTCTTTTCAACAAAGGGGACATGAATAGACATTTCAGTCACCATTTCCTTTTGCTGGTTTCGCTCTATTCCATTTTCCTTTATCTACTTCCAACTATAGCCATGGGCTTTAATTAAAAAAAAAAATTAAAACAGGCCTGAAAAAAAAAAAGAGCAAGTGCCTTTGGTGTGCAAAAAAAAAAATCCAATATGGGAAAAAGATCAGAAAATATCTCGCCCCATCCTACCAAACAACGAGCAGCCCCTTCCTCTTTCCTGTGCATGTGCTGGGGGCACTGGATGCTGCTCTCCAGGAGGGGTTGAATCTGGGCAGCAGATGAGTGTTTAGCCATGGGGCCTTGTGCCCCCACAAGAAGGGGAGCACAGATGTGCCCAGGGCCATGTAGGCACTGGACCCCAGCCCAGCAGATGAGGCACTCCTTGCAGTCAGGGCCATCCCCAGCTCTGACCAGATGGAACTCTGCCAAGCTGAACCACCTCTGCCCAGACCAGTCAGGTTATGGACACAGAAACCACAGCTTCCAACCAGGAATCACTGATAGATAGCTTCTTGCTCCAGTGCTTTGCCTCCCTGGTCAGGAAGGAAGATTTAATAGCATCATCTTAATAGAAATCTGAATTTTTTCTGCTTTGAAAAAGGAGTACTGACCAACCAAGGCATCCTTTAGAGTATAGAAACTCTTAAATCATTATGAGAAAAGATCACCTGAGCTCTGATTGTATCTTCAACTTCACAGAGGTGAATTAGAGACACCATTCAAAAATAAAGGAAGGAGAGAATGAAAAAAAGAGAGAGAGAGAGAGAGAGAAACAGAAAGAAAGACAAAGAAAATGAGAGAAGGAGAGAGAGAAAAGGAGAGGAAGAGAAGAGAAGAGAGAAGA